>CM034146.1:779089497-779689497 GCA_019776745.2 Taxus chinensis
GATCATAATGGCTCTATAACAGTGTAAGGACCTAACCAATTAGACTTAAATATACCTTTTAATGCCACCTCTATGTTAGTGTTTTTCTGATTTTCTTTGGGATCCAAGTCACCATCTTGAAACTCACGTACATGAACCTTTTTGTTGTAGGCACGTTTGATGTGATCTTGGTACATACGAAGGTGTTCCAAAGCTTGGATCCATTCCATTTGGAGTCAAGAAATTCTAACTCATGTAAACATTTTTCATGGTAATCATTGTCTTTGATAATATGTCTGAGTGACACACAAAGTGAAGCAATTTCTAATTCTAAAGGCATAAAAATTTTTGTCCCATAAACCAAGGAGAATGGTGTAATATTAATATGTGTTTGAGTGCTAGGTGATAAGCCCAAAGAGCATTTATAATTTGAATATGCTATTTAGTACCATGTTTATCAGTGGTTTTCCAAAAAATGCTGATAATTATTTTAATGGTAGCCTCGGCCTAGCCATTGTCCTGAGGATAGTAAGGGGTAGAAACAATATGTTTGATTTTAAACTTAGTACAAAATTTCTTAACGACACAGTTCTTAAAAGATGATCCATTGTGAGTAAAAGTGGCCGAGGGGATCCCAAAATGAGTGATAATATGTGAAAGTAAGAAGTTACAAATGTCATCATCAGTGGTAGTTTTTAAAGGTACCACTTTAAACCATTTAGTGAAATATTTAGCAGCAGTAATGATAAATTAATGTACTTGTGCATATTTAGGGTTAAATTTACCAATCAAATCGAAGCCCCATATGGAAAAGGGCCATGATGAAATGATTGGCTGCAATGCATGAGATGGGGCATATTTAAGATTACTATGTCATTAGCTTTGATCATAGTGTTTGGCATATTTGTGATAATCTTGTTCCATAGTTGGCCAATAGTAACCTTGTCTTAGTAATTTCTAGGACATTGACTTACCACTAAAGTGACCTCCACATTCACTATCATATAATCATGAAAAAGTTATTTGGGCATTGTAGGTTCCCAAACAATGTAAAATTTTACCATCGAATGATTATTTAAACAAAGAGCCTCCTATAAGGACATAATGAATGACATTGCGTCGTATATGACAGGCCTCTTGCAGAGAGACATTTGTAGTCAATTATTTCATATAAAGGTAATTATAGATTCTAGTAAACCATTCAGGATTATCAATGTTACGTATAATATCTAAGACGTGAAGAACGTCAATTGTGTCAGCATCAACAAATGTCTTACGTAATTTTTGAATAGTAAACACGACACAATTTTTGGTGATATCTAAGGGGATTAGCGAGGCAACACTTACCATAACATCAACATGTCGATTGGCCTTGTGAGGAATATTAACGATAGTGTAGGAATTAAATGTTATTAATAAGCGCTTAACCAAATTGTTATAAGAAATGAAATATTCCTCTTTTGTGTTATATACATCTTGCACCTGGTGTATGTTGAGTTGTGAATCACCAAAAAATTGGATATGTTGTATTTGTATAGTTCTAGTCATATATTTAAAAAAATTATACATTCATATTTTGCTAATACTCTATCTTGGCCCACACTCTCTCAAGGTATCAAAGCACATTCTGGTAATCAAATGCTATTATTTTGTTTTGTTTATTTTTTTTTGAATCTTGATTTTTTTGAGATTTTTATTAGATTTATTTAGTCTCCAAGTAAGCTCTTCTCTCGCATCTTTGGATGATTTAAAAAATAAAAAATAACGAGAAAAAAATCCTTATATAAGTGGTTTTGCTGGAAAGTCCTCATATTGTGAAATTTTAGAGAAATAGATACACAATTGAGTCTAGAATGTGCTAAAACCCTAGGAATGATTGTAAACTTAAGTATGTTGTGAAGCAACACATATTTGGTATTAATTTTTTTTCATCTCTTGGCTATTTAGAGGTATTTCGTATTGTGTTGAATATTATAAGCATCAAGTTTTGTAGGATTTTCCAAAAAAATAGTGGGTATTCCGCAATTTTTCCAGTCACTACACAATATCTTTACAATTCAGATGTACAGTCACGAGTTCCTACTCGAGGTTGTTTGATGTACTTACTTGTGGTGATACTTGTGTGTGGACATTATCACTATTCATAAGGTGGTGCCACTCTTTATGAGGGGACATTTTTGAAAAGGAAATGAAAACATTCATGAGATGGAATTCAACCCTAGGTGGTAACTACATTTTAGGTTTGGTCATGAGCAACAACTCTATTAATGAGGTGACACTCAACCCTAAACGACAACTACAAACTAGGCCTGCTCATAAGTAGTGACACTATTCATGAGGTTAGTATTGACACTATCCACAAGGCTGTGACCTAACCCTAGGCATGTTTGTTTGGCTTGGGTGATCTATTTGAGCATAATTTGATAAGTCAATACATAACTTGATAAGTAATTGCAAGCTCCCCACCAAAGGAATATGTGCACAAATGTGGGAGATACCACCTCACAACTTTTTAAAGCCCTAACATCTAGTCACATGGAGTTTAGCCCTTAGTCATGGCGAACCTAAAAGGTATGAACCCAAGAGATGTAAATTATTTTCAAGGCACATGAACAAGCATTGGAAGTTACAAGTAGAAGAAAGTTTTAGGATACATAAAATTTGACCGATAAATTCTTTTGAGGTGCCATTTTTTTGTAATTCCGACTTTTTCAATATCTTTACATTAAAGACACTTTTGAGCCTTGAAAAATTCTATATGAGCTAAATTATAAAGTGCCACACTTTGGGGGTTATTGTTGATAATTTCATAGGGGTTGTATTGTGTCTTGTGTTCTCTTCTACAATTTAATTTTTGTAGCTTATTTTATTGCATTATAGATCAAAATGTGGTTCCGCTTCTTACATTATTTAACTATTATGAGTGAATAAATAAAATGAAAAAATCCTCATTGAGTAAGGGATTACAGTGGATCACAATGGGTATTGAAACTAAACCAACAGTATATGTAAATAAAGTTAAGTGGTTTAATAAATGTGATGAGGCATATGGTCTATTATGTGTTTTTTTATTTGCTTACTTGCTCTTACACATATAATATGCTAGTATACCTAATGATGTCTGAACCACATTGGAAAAAATATTCGGTCTCCTCACATATTTTCTTGCATTATTTGACATAAAACTTACAACATTGAAGAGATCACCTATTGAAAAGGTGATCTAGAACCACTGTGTTTGAGAGGAGCATCTCCCTCGTATGATGGGTTTGTGGGGTTTTGGATACTTTTAACCTAGAAAGCATCCAAAAGGAAAATGAAAGGAAAGTGAGTGAGAGATAGAAGAGGGGAAAAGATAGGGGAAAAGAATGGAGAGAGGGAGAATGTAGGGACAAAAAAACACAGATTTAATTCCTATATGTTAGAAAATACACCATAATTAAGAGATTAAATGTTAGTACTTTGCATGAAAATGAATGAAATGAAAGATTACATTTGAAATAAGAACAAATATAACCAACTATAATCTCAAGACATAAATTTCTATAAGCATTCATGTGTTTCTTCATGGAAAGGAACAAAAAGTCTCCTTGCCATCTCTTTAAAAAAATATTCACAATGATCAATCTCCATAGAAAGTACCTAAATTTTTTTTTTTATTAACTTCCTTGTTGTGAGACCATAGGAAAAAATGTTCCTCCAACCTCCAAGACCCTTTAAAAATGAGCTCTATCTTCCTTATATAGCCCAAAAGTTGGTTATAAGGTCATTAAGGTTTATGACATCACTTTTAGGGCAAAGTTAGGTCACATTATAATTTATAACTTTATTTTATTAAAGAAAATTCACTTTATTAAAATAATACATTTTTATCACATATGTGACCTAATTAAAATTATTTATTACAATGATTAAGTGGGTACATATGGACCCCACTGCAGTGATATCGACATACACCTAGACACCAAAATGACACCTATATCAGCAACATGAAATCTATGAACAATGTCATATCTATTGGACCAAAAGTTTTCCTATTTCCATCATACAAGAAATGAAATCATTGACTATGTTGGATTTTCGACACATTTCAGGATCTCTCACTCTATGAAGGACCTAGTTTCGTAACTTGGTTATTTGATTCAGATGCACAACAAACACTTGTTTAGTGTGTGATTAATTGAGATCATTCAGATATGTAGCTTGAACATATCTTCAATCATTATTTTATAGTTTTCATTACATGGAACAAATACTTTATCCACATCCATTGTTCATTGGCCTTGGTGAATTCATGATTTTCCATATTGTCATATTTTATCGCACCATCTTGGTTTTCCAATAAGAACTATATCCATCTATCTATTTGAGCTTACTTTAGGTTATGATGTTGTTTGGATGCATACAAGTCATTGGTGGAGTGGAAACAATTGATGATTTAAACATTAAATAACCAAAATTAGATTGTTTCCACCTTGTATTCTACAAGAAAGGTATAAGAACTGGACCAAAAAGTTCCAACCATTCATTCATAAGACCAATTTCAATCATTGTTAAATATAAATACTCATGAAATGCTCTATTAGGTCATCAGATGATAATTTGAAGTATATTATTCTTGTGAATCCTTTTCAAATATGTGGTTGTTTGCAGTATGTTTGACAGGGGATCTAAACTTTGTATGTGTTATGTACATACAAGATCACCTTTTAAAGGTACAAAATATCCTCTCTTGTTACATGTTTATGAAGTCAAGAATGTTTTTTAATCTGCTACAAAACATTCTAGAAAACCTTTGTCATCAAATTTTTATTCATTGTAAATATCATCTAGAATTTATTCCCTTTGCTTCTTCCTCAACATTTTCTTTGCATAAGATAAAATTTCTAATTTTGAATCAACGTTATAATTAGACTCATCTCTGAAGAAGATTCCTCACTTGAGGTTGTGGATTCAACAAGAACTATTTTCGAAGCCATCCTCTTTCTCTTGTTGAGGTCCTTGGTTCTAGGAAAGCTTAGACTAAGACTAAACATCAATATGTAGACACAAAATCTATACACTTGGTAGGTCCTAAATCATATTAGTGTATACATGATTCCTAAGCAAGAAAACTAGTGGTTGACAATTCCTTTTGACCTATTGGTTTCTTTATCTCTAGTAATTTACTGTTTCTAAGATTGAATGAGCATCCTTTTGGCTTTACACATCTTACAGACTACATTTTTGTCGACACTTGATTTATTTACCTTTTGATGGCCTTAGAGACTAGTGCCTAGTTAGGAAAGAAGTGCCCAAGTGCTCCTGTCCCTCCTAGGTGATCATGTCCCTCTCTTTCTTCTTCGTACTCTTTTGGGTCATTTTCGCTTCTTGGTCAACTTTTAACACTTTAGGTCAGCCTTTTAAATTGTCAATTATAAAATTAAAACAAGGAAATCATATATACACTTAGTTACTTATTTCAAATAAGGGGCCATGCACTATAAACATGATCTATATAAAAGGCACAAGAGCACTACAAAGTACATATATAACACATTCATACAAGGTTTAAGGGCTGAATTGGTCTACATACACTACATAAGAGGGGAGTTTATTCTATTCCATCACAAACATTTTGCATATTTGATACAATCTAGATCTAGCTCATTATCATCATGAAAATTTCATAGGGGAAACTATATGTACCCAAAATTGTAGGGTACCGCACCGTCGGAACAACGTAGCACGTACCCCAATGATGATATAAGTCTCCTTGCAAGATGTTTGGGATCTGGTTTAGCTCCCCAAGTGTGTGTTAACATCCCGCATGCCCCGCTTAGCCCCCGCGTGCTTTGTTTTTCTCTTTTTCCCTCTTTTCTTGGCCTTTTGCTCTTCAATTACGAAACCGCTGCCCTACCTGGGAGTCTCGTGACCGCCACCCTAAGCAAGGTAGCAGTCCTGTAACTGCCACCCTACTCAGGGCAGCAGTCCTTTACACGTTTTCCAGAATGCTCTTTTAGCACAACTCATGTAAATTTCAACGCTTATCAGCTTTTTTTCACCGCCATGGGCTTGCATTAATGATTCTAGTTCCCTGGAATAGTGTTTTGCCATTGTTTATAGTTTAAGAGATCAATTTATTTTTTACCTTGGGTAAATGCAAATGCTATAAATAGATGGCTTGTGCTCAAGAAAATGGCCCCTCAAGTTTTGCCTCTGAATTTCTCAGTGCAATAGATTAGTCTTTCATTTTACTTAGAATTCTTAGTTTCTTTCATTGCATAGTTAGTGTTGTTTTGCTGTTAGGAAGCCACATATCCATCTCGTGCAAGTGCTGTTGACATTTCATCCAATCCATTGGAGTAGAGTAGTTTGTTTGTCAATAGGAAGCCATTAAAGTTGTAGGTTTTGTTCTTCAAACATGATAGTTTCAGGTTCTGGACGTTTTATGTTGCATGACTCGCAATAATCCCGCTAGGAATTGCATAAGCCAAGCTCTGTACTCTTGCGTTATCCCTCTCCTACTCGTATTGTATTCAGTTTGTATCCTAAGCTGCCTTTGTCCCAATATCTACTTCTGTTGATGCTAGCATTACACGCTTTTTTGGATCCACGTGAACACGAAGGAACGAGGAGCTCACACTGAGGGGACATAGCCACACACACCATCGAATTCGCCACTGTTCTGCAGAATCCAGGTTCTAGCTTTCAAAGTTCTAATTAGAAACATATCAAATAGAGTAGTTAATTACTTTATTTCAGTCAATATTACTTTCGATATTGCCAAGGAAGCTGTGGGGACTGATAGTTTCTGAGATACTATGATTCTTTCCTCACTTCTGAGGTAGGATCGAGAGTCTTTTAAATATATTAGATCAATTATTTCATTGTTTAGAATAGATTTACAACTACACAGGCAAGTAGCTATACTCAGTTACTTTATTTGTTTTAAAATTCGACACTAGGTTAATTGTCAATTTCTAGATATATTAAAATAGCTGCTCTTTCAAATTCATTTATAAAATTCATCAGAAAATGACAAAAATATAGAAGTTATATATGTTATAGACATACTTCGCATAGTTAATTTTATTTTGCTGCATTTAGTTTACATTATTGCTTTTGTATGACAATCACGGGACATAGAGAGCCCAGGGAATACGTATTCGAGCCAATCGTGCCCCAACCCAATCTCGTCATAGCCATAACTGATATAGATCAGAATCTCAGGATCCAAGTCTTCCAATCAATGGTAAACTTACAACAAATCAGTTTCCAACTGCACGGGTTAAACATAGAAGACGACCAAGCACACACATTTTGGTCAAATCAACCAAACTACAGATTACCCTAGATTCATATCTGCATGACTATGGAAGGGTTTGAAAGAGAGCAGAACTTTGGTTGTGATCCTTTGGTCCCACAGCCAGACACAGGAGACACTCTCACAGATATAGATACCAGCTTGAGAATTCAGGTTGCATAAACGCCTGTAAGATATTCTGAGAAGATCGTACAATTATTAATTATGAATATAGAAGCTGAAAAGGCATATGACTATTAGATACTAGGGATTAGGGATTGATTCCATACATGACCATAGTAGGACCACAAAAAATACGAATCTACAGTTGTGACCCACAAATCCCACAACTCAACGAGCCCATAGGTGAATCAGACATAGATGCTGGCCTACGTATACTAGTATTCAGATCTAATCCACTTCCACCTATCATCATCGAATAGTTATCCTTGCTAGACACAATAGCTAACAAAGCTAAGGAGTTCTGGACTAGGCCAAATAATCACCCATAGAGTCAATTATATTTACCATCCACCCTATGACCTTATCTGGAGATATACACAAAACTATCCTAGGTCATTTTCCATGTATTCCATAACCTATAGACTGAATCACGCCTGATCTTGATATTGATTGGAGCCTTCAAGAAGTCATCCTTGTTGATCGATCTATCACACCAGTTCAGGTTATGAGGGCCTTCTTTGCCTTAGATTCGCAATTTCCACTAGTGCGCGTCGAAGACATCAGATTTCCCAATTAGCTTGTCTCCATCCCACACATATTTAATCCCCACCAGCTATCTCGACACGACCTCGGGAGGTTGGGTGCGAGGAAAAGTTACTTGTCGATTCCTATGCTTGCTTGTTACTTTTCCATCGTACAAAATTGGTGAACCCGACGTGAACTTCTTACTTTCCGGTTCGGAGTTAGATTTCTATTTATTCTTTAAATTAAAATGACTCTTTCATGTTTACTACCTCATTAGCTTTCACCATCACCTTCGCTCCTTCCCATTATTTTGCGGGTATTCATATACCCCCTGAATATGTCGGGATTCGATGCATACGGTAGGCCTCTCTTAGGTCTTGATGCATACTATGCTCAACTGAATAGATAGTCATCACCCTCGCTCTCGGTATGGGGTGACAACTATTCAGATAACCAATTATCAACACAAATTCCATCTCCAAGGATCAGATATAGCTCATCTTTCCAAACAAAATATTTGGATCAGTTCACTCAAACACGGAAAATAGAGCCTTCAAGATCGAACAATATGATGCTCATAGGAGAATCAAGTTCGTCTCCTCAGATACTACTTAGACCACAAATTAGTAGACAATTAGACTCATACCTGAGTTTAGATGATGAACATTCGGTACGTTATGCCAGGAATGAAAAACATTCTCAAAGTATGTACCCACCTATAGGAGGTTTACAAACACAACCCGAGGTCTCTTTTCAAGGAAATACCTCCATGCCACTACATATAGGAAATGCCCTCGGGGAAACTTGGTAGGGAAGCAATCAATTCATAGCAGAATATCACATGCCTATACAACATCAGGGTATACAACAAACACCACTAAGACAAAATATCGTGACTTCACCAAGTGAGGTCATCTCAACTTTAGTAGAAAAAGTTAGGGGGTTAGAACTTGCTCAAGAAAATCACCATTCTCAATTCATGCAGGTAGGAAATCCTAATCCTCCACACCATCCTAGCCAGGTAGACCTCCTCACAGGAATAGGCATGTTAGGTATGACTCCTCAGTATTCAAAACAAATGCTGACTAGAACTATCATTTCTAACACCGATCTGATACCTCCCGGTCTAGTACAAAATAATCCATTCTTGGATAATACCCCTTCATACTTAAACATGTATTCCAAATCACCACAAGGGGATATGTTCTCCTCTCTCGGTATTTTTACTCAACCACAGGGGTTCCCTTATGCCCCTACCAATGCACATGCAATGCCATATCAACAACCCATTCCATCGCCACCCCCTCAGCATGCACCATCAATGGTCGAAACCTATGCGATAGGGACATATTCATAATACTTGAAAGAGCCTTTAGATTTTACCATACGGAGCATCATGCTTCCAATACCTCTTCCCAATTTTCCCAAGTACAAAGGTGAGGGAGATCTGAATGCACATATCAAGGCTTACACTATAGCCAGTCGAGAATTACTCCCTTGGGATGGGGTTGTTGCTAACATATTTCCCAAAACCTTGGAAGGTATCACTCTCGATTGGTATTATAGAATACGCGAGGCTTCCATCCATTCATTCAAGCAACTCATGTCAGAGTTCATCAAGGCCTTTGACATGAACAAACTATTAAGGACAGGAATCAGGGAATTCTTGCACATTAAGCAAGAACACAATGAATCTGTTGCCCATTTCATCTAGAGGTGGTGTACAGTTATTTATTCTTTGGCAAGTGCTCCAAATATGGATTAGATGGAACTATGTGATTTATTCCTTCATTCTCTCAGTAGAGAAGTGAAGGAAGAAGTCCAGAAGTTTCAACTAAGGACTTACAATGAAGTACTTGAGAGTGCTCTCCAAATAGATCAAGCGGCAATTGATAGTGGTCGCAAGACATATGGAGAAAATGGAAGGTTTTTCACCTCCAACCAGAACACTACAACTTATCCTGCTACCACGAATGTCAGTCAAGGATCTAAAATCCTTAATAAAAATCACGGAGTAACAACAAATGGAGTAACTGATCAGGTTAGAAAGGTAAATGTTGTGAATACTTCACCACAAATAAACCAACAAAACAACAACTTTACTCCAACAATCAATACAGTGGATTTTAATCATCCACAATAACAACAACAACAATGGAAAAATCCTACATAGGGTCCAAGCCAAAACTCAACTAGATATCAAAACCAAAACCAAAACCAAATACAAAAAACGCAAAATTTTAATCCTAATAGGCAACGGTTTGATCAGAATTTTGGGCCACAATATACATCAAGCCAACAACCTAGGAATTACAATCCTAACTCTTATTGTGGCTTCCACAAAATTCGAGGCCATGACACTAGAACATGGTGTGACTACAATAAATTCATGCAACGTTTGCCAGAATAACAAAGACAACTTTTCATAGACATGTTCTTGGCAAATCCTACGTCACCAGCACCGAATAATTTTATAGGGGTAGTTTCCCCTCAAAAGGCACCCCTTAAGATCTTCAATGATCCGATCCCAAATCACAACAATAACAAGTTAAATCCAAGTGGGACAAACAAGGGTGTAATTACAGGAAACAATGATCACGAAGTTGCACCACAATTAGGAAGTCAGCCTCAACCAAATATAGTCAGTTTAGTGGAGTTAGACTCCGAACTACCCGTAGAAGCTGTAACAAGGACACGAGAGTATTCCTCTTAGCTAAGTCCAAGCTACCCGCTAGAAACAGACAATATCCAACAAGTATTAATAAAACTCGTAGGTGCCTATGATTTAATTAATGATTTAACAAAAACCTTCTCACACATCTCCTTTTTGGATTTATTGAAGAACTCCCCTGCTCACAGGGCTGCTCTTTTAGAAGCATTGGGTTTAGGTCATTTAATTAACATCACTCCACCTCCCGAAACACAGGTAAACCATGTAGACTTTGATATCCATCCTCCGGGGCAGCTGGATAGGGATGTCGAATTCATATTCAAAATAAACAAAATACAAACAGATGCTGAGATCACACGCCGAGGTGATCCAACCTTACACTTACAAGTGTGGGTTTATAACAATTATGTGAAACACGCAATGGTTGACAATGGGGCAGCAGTTAATATAGTCCCCTTCTCTTTCCTTCAAAAGCTAGGGTATGGAGAAACCAATTGTTCCACGACTCAAAATACACTAAGAGGCTATGACAGCCTTAAAGCCACTTCAATTGGAACTATAATACTACTGGTCACCTTAAGACCCAAAACAATCCTGACTGAGTTTTATATTATAGATCGGGAAACTAACTATAATATGATCCTTGGCCGACCATGGATACATCTTATGAAGGCAATCCCTTCTACGCTATTTCAAGAAGTAAGATTCTTGCATTTAGGAAAAGTGTTCATAGCCAAAGGTAATCCAAAACCATTCGATGTACACCTAGCTGACCTAAAGAAAAGACCATGCATGTACTCGGAGTTTGAACTCCTAACGAAACAACTTAATAAACCTACTGACGTGAAACCAGAAGAAAAGGTGGTACCTACGACAGATCTTGAAACTATGAGCCTAATTAAAACAATCCCAGCCCTCAAAGATGAGGCTAACATTGTAGAAATAGTATCATTAGGATATACTGCAAAAATTGTTGAATTACTAGAACAGGATCTACCAATGTTCCTACCATTTGATTATGTAAGCATGGGATCTACCCTAGGTGTTGGCTCTCTTCCAGTAGTGGATCTCTGCATGATAGAGGTAGAGAACATTAACACAACAAGTGTCCCAACGTCCATGTTCCCGGATAAGTATTGGAATCTCCATTTCGATGGAGCTAGATGTCGTTACAGAGATGGGGAAGGTGTAGTCCTTACTTCTCCTGAGGGAAAAGTCCCACCATTTTCATTTAAGCTAAAATTTGAATGCACTAACAATGGTGCCGAGTATGAAGCCCTTCTCCTTGGCCTCATCTTAGCTAAGAGAATCGGTGTTGATAACATCAGAGTGTTAGGAGACTCACAATTGGTAGCAAACCAAGTTTCTGAAGTATATGAAACCAGAGTTGAGCACTTACAACTCTACAAAATGGCTGTATTAAATTTAAGCAAGGAATTTGACTTCATATCAATTGAAGAAATCCCGCGCAAACAAAATCTTCTCGCCGATTCAATAGCAACGTCAGCATCACACTTTACTCCAAATAGTAAGTTAGAGGATACCCATTTCATGGTATCCCTTTGTGATGAACCATTGATAAAAACAATGTCAAATCCTCTTTTAAATGGAAATGAAAACAAATCTGCTGTCCTAGACCACATCGATAGTGATACAACCACTCTTGATTTCTTAAACGCCTATGTAGCATTACATCTCGCCCATCACGCAATATATTTGTCTTTAATTACACATGCATCCTCTTACTTCGGGAATCCCATGACAAAGCTTCCCCCACAAAAGGAACTCAACATATACACAGTCAAGAACGGAGATGATCTAGAAATACCTCCAGCCCCACCTGATTTTGAAGAAGGTAACACGTCTTTAATCGAAGAAACAATTGATATTAACATCGGAACGGAAGATGAGCCAAGGATATTGAAGTTAGGATCCTCGTTAACTCCATCAGAGGTAGAAATACACACTCGGATCCTCAAGGAACATCAGAAGGATTTTGTATTTAACTATAAAGAAATGACAGGGGTTGCACCACACATTGCGGTACACAACCTTGTCACTAAATCAGATACAAAACCGATTAAACAAAAATCGAGACCAATGAAACCCAAGGTAGCTCTCATGGTAAAAGAGGAGGTAATAAAGCTCCTCGAAGTAGGATTCATCAAACCAGTTGATTACTCTCAGTGGGTATCTAATATCGTTCTGGTTCTAAAAAAGAATGGAAAGATACGCATCTGCATAGACTTCTGGAACATTAACAAAGCATGTCCTAAAGACGACTTCCCATTACCATCCATAGACATCATTGTTGATGCAACAACTGAATTTGATCTTTTGTCTCTCATGGATGGATTATCAGGATACAATCAAATCAGAATATCTGAACAATACCAAGCTAAAACCAAATTTTATAACTCCTTGGGGAACCTATTGCTATACTGTTATGCCATTCGGAATCAAGAACGCTAGCGCTACATACCAGCGGGCTATGATGTATATATTTCATGATCTTATTCATAAAATTGTGGAATCCTATGTAGATGACTTGTTGGCCAAGGCCAAGAAGCGTTGTGACCATCCGGAAGTGCTCCGCGTCATTCTTTCATGTCTGAAAGAATACGGAGTCACGCTAAACCCTGAAAAATGTGTCTTTGGTGTGACAGGAGGGAAGCTCCTAGGTTACATTATATCATCACGTGGGATCGATGTTGACCCAGCCAAAATTAAGGCTATTCTCGAAATGGTCCCACCTTCAGATGAATCTGGAATCAGATCATTTCTCGAAAAATTTGGTGTGATCCGGAGATTCATCCCAAATTTAAGTTTCGCCATTCATCCAATCAACAATCTACTCAGGAAAGATTATAGCATTAATTAGACTGAAGATTGCAATGAAGCTTTCAACGCAGTTAAGTGTTTCTTGTTATCACCACCTACGCTAATGCCACCTAAGCCAGATCACTCGCTAATTTTATATTCACGAGCCACCAATGTCTCACTAGCCTGTATGCTAGCTCAAGAAGATGATGACAATAGAGAACGTGTGATCTATTTCATTAGCTAGACATTGCTCGAATATGAAACATGCTACACACAAGCAGAATGAGAATGCCTCGCCATAGTCTTTACAAAAAATGCTTAAGACTACATGTTAAATCAAGAAACAAAGGTCATTATAAAAACAAAACATTTACGAACCTTCCTCACGCAAGGGTCTTTGTCTAAAAAGGCTGGGTGCTTTATAACCTTAATGGGTGAATTTGAATTAACATTCATAAATCAAAAGTCTGTTAAAGGAAAAATCATCACAGATCTGGACTTTCCGGATGAATTCGTATACTACATCGAAAACAGACCTCCTATCTCTGAGTGTCCTTGGTACACTGATATCATTAATTATATCATGGACCATACATATCCAGAAGGTGCTACTCCGCAACAAAGAAGGTGGTTATGCAATATCGTAGCTAAATATGTCATCATAGAACGAGTGCTCTATCAACAAGCATTCGATGGAATGCTTCTAAGATGCGTCGACACAGAAGAATCTAAGAATTCTTCACGAATCTCACAGTGGAATGTGTGGAGGCCACTTCGGTGGCCATGCCACAGCTCGTAAAATAGATCGAATGGGCTATTTCTGGCCCACTCTAGAGCACGACGCAGTAGAGTTTGTACGAAGGTGTCATAAATGCTAAGAATTCTCTCATGAGATTCACATGCCGACACAAGCTCTACAACCAATTGCTACTCCATGGCCCTTTTCTACGTGGGGCCTAGATTTAATAGGGAAATTCTCTCCCTCGTCTATAGATGGCCATAATTTCACAATCACTGCCACCGAATATTTTACCAAGTGGGTAGAGGCTATGCCTCTTACTACTGTACCGGGTTCTGTAATCGCCAAGTTCATTTTGAACCAAATCATTTGTAGGTATGGTGTCCCGCAAATCATTATCTCAGATAACGGGATTTCTTTTAAGAATGACGAAGGTCGTGAATTGTGCAATAAATTTTAAATAAGCCATCATACAGCCTCCTTGTATTACCCTCAAGCCAATGGACAGGATGAGGTGACAAACAAAACATTAAAAGCCATTCTCCTCAAAACGGTGAAAGAAAACAAACGAGATTGGAATTTGAAGTTATATCCGGCCTTATGGGCCCACCGAACCTCAATAAGGACACAAACAGTAGCGACTCCTTTCTCGCTAGTATTCGGGGTAGAAGCAGTTCTCCCATTGGAGGTTGAAATACCCAGTCTCCGTATTTCATTACAAGGGATCTTGGATGAAGACGCTTATAGAGAAGCACGTCTCTCCCAACTAGAAAGCCTAGATGAAGCTAGGTTAGATGCTGAACAACGGCACAAAATCTATGCTGACCGGATGTGCCGGCAGTATAACAAGAAGGTCTATGAACATGACATATATGAAGGTGATCTAGTTCTAAGGCTAGACAGCCGGATCGACAAAAAGACCAGCGAGGAAGGAAGTTCCGGCCTAAATGGCTGGGCCCATACCAAGTCATGAAGGACTATGGAAATGGTGCATATCTCCTATGTACGCTAGAAGGTGAGGAATTTGGTGAAACAGTCAATTTCCTACACCTCAAATGATTCTACGCGTAAGCAACTAGCACTACTTGTATAATTATATCTACATTGCATCTTCATATAGATTAGGATCATTTTGTCCGCTTGTTTCGTACAAAAATTGTGATCAAGGAATTTGTTATCAAAGCAATTCATTACAAACTCATGATGTTGTTGGCAGAAACACTCTAATCGTACTTCTCTATTTCCATGATATCACCAAACTATTTTGGAATCATTTCATCAAATAAAGCTAGATATGACAAAGTCTTACTGGTAACCATACCAAGATCTACATGCTTGTTCTTAATTTTGGTTTTTTCTTAGGATGGGTGTCTTGCCTATGGTCTGTTCTTGAAGCTTCATGGTGTCACATCTATCCCATACGTATATCTCTTTGGAAATAAGAACACATTGACATTTTTCTCAAGTAATCAAGTCAAATATAGAATTAAACAGAAAATTTTAAATTTACACATTTCCTTGCCCCACCAACCTTCGGTGATGAGCTTGCATCTCTTACTAGTGATGTAGGGTTGGGAAAGGATGGAAATGCCCTTACTCGCCTATGCCTTGCCTATGGTGATAAACCCATGATTCTTACTAGTAGCATGGGGCATGGTGTGGGGGGTCCTCTTGACAAGCAAATGCAAAAGGTCATAAACAAACAATTCAAATCTTGAAGTCTTGAGTCAAAAACAAATGAATCGGATGTCCAAAATTCCAAGAGAGTTCAAAATCCTAAAAACCAGATTTTGTCTACCATATGGCCATCTACGGATCTAAGTCTAGATAAACCACAAAGCAAGTTGCATCCCAAAACTACAAATTCACTTGAGTGGAGTAGGCTTGTAGCATCCTAATTTGGTTTCGCTAAAGCTTTGTCTATCTCTCATCACTACCATTTCAACACATTTCATAACTTGTGCCCTTTCTAGCTCTCAGTGATGAGCTCTCACATCTTACTAGTTGTGTGGAGTTAGGAGAGGGGCAAGTCTATCGTCTCATCATACCGGTTTGTCTTCACCACTTTGCCAAAACAAACATGAAGTATTCAAAATTTCTTGAAGAAACTAAGATTCAAAATCACTTTGTATCTACATTATCGTATATCAGCATCATGAAATACAAAAGGAAAGTAAACATTTGTATCATTTGTTCTCCATTGCATACATTCTAAAAAGCATACAAGCACAATATCATAGTTCACATGAAGAAACAAGAATGGAAACAAAGCCATAAATACCAAAGGTCTGATCCAAAAATTATATATATATATATATATATATACATTCATGTACAATGCCATCATGCGCTAAGCATGATCAAAATGCTCAAAGAGCCCGAGATATACAAAAATATCATGCAAAAATCTAGGAGATCCAAGTGGCTTCTCAATCCCTATGAGACCCCTCTAAAGGCGCACGCCCATGCCTAGGACTCCGGCTATGCTGGCGCTTTGAGTGCATGGAGGGCTCAAGATCCCGAGGGGCAGCCGCAGCCTCGCCACGAGAATGACTCCTCACCACGCGCTCAGCTGTCTTATACCCCGTTAACTCCATACGGAGAGTTGATACCATCCTGGCCACGTGCCAGACTGGGGCAAAGATGTCAGTGTGTCTACCAACTGCTGAGGGCTCCCCAACATCCATAGACAACTCTACGTGGGTCCTCTCCATGGGGATCATTAGGGTATCCATGCATACCCTGCGAATCAGGTCTCGTCACTCATCGGCGGTCTCTGCAAACAAAGGGGAAAACAAATTAGAAATAAAACAAGAGATAAAATACAAGAGAAAACAAGAGGAGAAATAGTAGCTAAGGCAATCCTAATTAATAACAAACAATTAAAAGGAAGGATGGTAACTTACTCGGGATTCACCAGGCCTCCAGGACGGATCTCTAGGGTCAACACCTGCCACAGATGCCACCGCTGACTGAGGTGCACCCCCCCATGGCTGGAGCGATGTAGCGTCCTACAATGGACTCATCCTCCCCCACCATGGCCCTGGGAGAGTGGATCCTCTGAAACCAAAGTAACTCTCTCCGCACTCTGCTTGGCCCTCTCTGCCTGCATGATATCTTGAGTGTCATGCCACTTAGGATCACTGTCCTCCTCATTCTCCTCCTCTGTCTCTCCCCCTGTGAACCTCCTCGGACTCAGAGTCTATGTCGATGGGGTCAACGCTGTTATGGGCAGGACCCACGGCAATCCAAACCAAGGGTGCCTAAGGCACACCAACTCTCCCTCGGGCATGTACTACCCTCCTAGCCACAATAGGAACACCAGGAGTAACAACTGTCCAAACCCCGGTCTCTACGACCCCCTCTGGCCTCTCAAACTGACTTGCATACTGGTGCTACTGGGGGAAGCATGCCCATGTAGGGTAGGAAAAACTGTTGAGGAACTCAGCCAAAGGGGTGTATCTCCACTCGCCCCACTTTGTTAATAAGCTGCCCTATGGTGGAACAGGAGATCAAAGTAAGAGCCTCCTCGCCCCCATATACTTGCCATGGTTTGATATGGGTGTGGCCTCCATGTCATCAATGGTCAGATAAGAAACTAGCTGATGAGGTGCTCTGAGCACCAACATATCTGTCCATCTGGCTGCCCTCACAACTCCAGGATCTGTCACCTCTACGCCTCTGCCATAAGGAATGAAGTGCTCGTAAACCCAACTCATGACCAGAGTCGGGTTGCTCAAAGACTGCCCCTGTAAACGGACTACCCTGTACAAGTCATGGTAGGTAGTCCCAAGTATGTCTGCTCCCCTATGCGTAAATCCGGCCATGGCCCTCGATCTGTGCAATGATGGGGGGACCAATAGTATAGTAATGTGTCTCCTCCCTTGTCCTCGATCAATCTCGAGGCAAGGATCCCCATAATAGCCTAGCAAATCATGGGGATGGGCAAGCTAGGAATAGACTGAACTCTGACCCCCTTCTTCGAACCTGTGGAGATAACTACATCTCCCATATAAGTGGCCCACTGTGCTATCTGGGCCTCGCGAACCTGCTATCTCAAGGGTAAGACATCTCCCGATGATCGGGACCCCTAGAATACAATAAACATCCTCCAAAGTGATGGTCCACTCACCGCGGACCCCCAGTAATCAAAAGGTGTTCCGATCAGCATCCTAATAGGAGAATAAGTCACAGAGTATGTGACTAGATGGTGCAACATGTGGAATGCATGAGATACATAGTATCTCGGCCCTCTGAAGAGTGTCCTCCTCATCCTGTGAAAGGGCATCTAACACTGCTGGGAGCCAGTCACACTCCCTCTCTTGGCTCCACCAAATGTACTCCTCTCCCACTTGCATACACCCAAAAGCACACAAAATAGAGCAAGTTAGCATCCAAGTGATACTGGAAAGATCATGAAAACACATAGAAATGCTAAAAATGCAAAAACAATCTCAAATAGGTACTCTTTTCAACATTCTGTGAAGAACCGCCGCCTTGAGCAAGGCGGTGGTTTCATAACCACCACCTTAAGGGCAGAAATTTTGTAACCACCACGTTGAACAGGGCGGCGGTCATGTAACCGCCTCCCTGGGCAGGGCGGCAGTCATGTCCCGAAAACCCACATGGGTTTTATAACTCAAAAAGCCTAAAAACACCAAAAAAGGACCATTTTAGCTAAAAACAAAGCCTACCCATTAGGCACCCTCCCTAGATGGACCTTTTCAACCTAACATTTTTGAAAATAACCCCCCCACGACAAAGATTTTAACATTTTAAAAATTTAAAGGTAAAAACAATAAATTGAGGAAAACTAACCTGTGATCTCGTGGGTCAATGATCTGCACGCGGAGGCATGATCGCTATCTCGCCACGAACCTTTTGACTCTACTCTCATAAGAACGTCACCGTGGGTCCCAGAGCTCAGAATAAATCAAATCAACACGTGCAAATGAATAGGAAAATGGGCCCACTTTCATATATATAGCATTCTGACTTGTTTTGAATGTTTTTTTTTTTCACAGGTTTGGAGCACTGATGGAGGTAAGTTCTTACCCCCACACAAATGGTACATCCTCATTTCCCATTATTTTAGTGTTTATTTTCCGATTTATCTTGTCTATCTGCACTTGAGTTCTCTTTTCGTTTTGCAGGAAGTGAGAATTTTGGATGGCGTCATTTCGACACACAGACGTACCAGGTATGACTTCTAACTTCCCATTTCGGGACCGCCATACTTGAACCCACCATTTTATGCCTCTTCATGGCTAAAACGCTTCTCCGAGGAGGCAATATGTACATACCCAAAATTGTAGGGTACTGCACCATCGGAACAACGTAACACGTACCCCAATGATGATATAAGTCTCCTCACAAGGTGTTCAGGATCTGGAAAAGCTCCCCAAGTGTGCGTTAACATCCCGTATGCCCCGCTTAGCCCCCGCATGCTTTTTTTTTCTCTTTTTCCGTCTTTTCTTGGCATTTTTCTCTTCAGTTACGAAACTGCCACCTTGCCTGGGCGGCGGTCTCGTGACTGCCGCCCTAAGCAGGGCGGCAGTCCTGTAACCACTTCCATGCTCAGGGTGGTGGTACTTTATGCGTTTTATAGAATGCTCTTTTAACACGATTCACGTAAATTTCAACACGTACCAGCTTTTTCTCACCGCCATGGGCTTGCATTAATGATTTTGGTTCCCTGGAATAGTGTTTTGCCATTGTTTATAGTTTAAGAGATCAATTTGGTTTTTACCTTGGGTAAATGCAAATGCTATAAATAGATGGCTTGTGCTCAAGCAAATGGCCCCTCAAGTTTTGCCTCTGAATTTCTCATTGCAATAGATTAGTCTTTCATTTTACTTAGAATTCTTAGTTTCTTTCATATGCAAAGTTAGTGTTGTTTTGTTGTTAGGAAGCCACATATCCATCTTGTGCAAGTGCTGTTGATATTTCATCCAATCCATTGGAGTAGAGTAGTTTGTTTGTCAATAGGAAGCCATTAAAGTTGTAGGTTTTGTTCTTTAAACAGGATAGTTTCAGGTTCTGGACGTTTTATGTTGTATGACTCGCAATAAATCCCACTAGGAATTGCATAAGCCAAGCTCTGTACTCTTGCGCTATCCATCTCCTACTCGCATTGTATTCAGTCTGTATCCTAAGCTGCCTTTGTCCCAATATCTACTTCTATTGATGCTAGCATTACACACTTTTCTGGATCCACGTGAACATGAAGGAATGAGGAGATCACACTGAGGGGACATAACCACACACACCATCGGATTCACCACTGTTCTGTAGAATCCAGGTTCTAGCTTTCAAATTTATAATTAGAAACATATCAAATAGAGTAGTTAATTACTTTATTTCAGTCAATCTTACTTTCGATATTGCCAGGGAAGCTGTGGGGATTGATAGTTTCTGAGAGACTATGATTCTTTCCTCACTTCTAAGGTAGGATCAAGAGTCTTTCAAATAGATTAGATCAGTTATTTCATTGTTTAGAATAGATTTACAACTGCACAGGCAAGTAGCTATACTCGGTTACTTTGTTTGTTTTAAAATTCGACACTAGGTTAATTGTCAATTTCTAGATATATTAAAATAGCTGCTCTTTCAAATTCATTTATAAAATTCATCAGAAAATGACAAAAATATAGAAGTTATATATGTTATGGACATACTTCGCATAGTTAATTTTATTTTGCTGCATTTAGTTTACATTATTGCTTTTGTATGACAATCACGGGACCTAGAGAGCCCAAGGAATACGTATTCGAGCCAATTGTGCCCCAACCCAATCTCGTCACAGCCATAACTGATATAGATCAGAATCTCAGGATCCAAGTCTTCCAAACAACGGTAAACTTACAACAAATTAGTTTCCAACTACACGGGTTAAACATAGAAGATGACCAAGCACACACATTTTGGTCAAATCAACAAAACTACAGATTACCCTAGATTCATATCTGCATGACTGTGGAAGGGTTTGAAAGAGAGCATACCTTTGGTTGTGATCCTTTAGTCCCATAGCTAGACGCAGGAGACACTCTCACAGATATAGATACCAGCTTGAGAATTCAGGTTGCACAAACACCTGTAAGATATTTTGAGAAGATCACACAATTATTAATTCTAAATATAGAAGCTGAAAAGGCATATGACTATTGGATACTAGGGATTAGGGACTGATTCCGCACATGACCATAGCAGGACCACAACAAATGTGAATCTACGGTTGTGACCCACAAATCCCACAGCCCAACGAGCCCATAGGTGAATCAGACATAGATACTGGCCTACGTACACTAGTATTCAGATCTACTCCACTTCCACCTATCATCATCGAACAATTATCCTTGCTAGACACAACAGCTAACAAAGCTAAGGAGTTCTGGACTAGGCCAGAGAATCGCCCATAGAGTCAATTATATTTACCATCCGCCCTATGACCTTATCTGGAGATATACATGAAACTATCCCACGTGATTTTCCACGTATTCCAAAACCTATAGATTGAATCACGCCAGAGCTCGATATTGATTAGAGCCTTCGAGCAGTCATCCTTGCTGATCGATCTATCACACCAGTTCAGGTTAGGAGGGCCTTCTTTTCCTTAGATTCATAATTTCCACTAGTGCGCGTTGAAGACATCAGATTTCCCAATTAGCTTGTCTGCATCCCACACATATTTAATCCCCACCGGCTATCTTGGCACAACCTCGGGAGGTTGGGTGCGAGGAAAAGTTAGTTGTAGATTCCTATGCTTGCTTGTCACTTTTCCATCGTACAGAAACCTAGGACATGAGACACGAATATACACACAGAGATAACTACATGGAGTCTGAGATGTAGTGCAACACTCAATTGTAAGTTCAATCTTTAGGTGACCATCAAGGTCAGTTTGACTCCATATTATGTATATATTTTTATTAGAATTTATGTGGTTTATGTGCATGCGTAGGTAGTAAATTTTTCTTGTAGGTTACAGATGCAGTAAAAGACCTAATAGTGAAACCAGAGCAATAAAGAGTGAATAAAAATGAAGATATTCTGATCTAGAAAAGACCAGGTTTTGAGAAACTAAGAATATCCTGGTGCCCAGATCATTAATTAGTGCTTAGGGCATTCCTTCCCTCCTGCATGTTGTACTTTCTTGGGGTTAGAATCTCTCATCGAGCCTTTTTGACACTGTTTCTATCATGTCCCAAAAGATACATAGCTTTGATCACTCCCATGTTATATGAAATAAACTAAGTCATAATCTCTCTCATGTTCTTAGGGTTATACATCTTTGAATGCTTATTACGTGCATGTTACTATACTTAATCATATGAATATAATTCATTATAGTAATTTTCAATAAAATAATATTTGATTCAAATTAGATTAAATCATTTGGTGAACCCCAACTCATGATCGCCCACTCAAATCCTTATTTTTCCTATTCTATTAGATTTTTCTTTCCCTAACCCCAAACCCTAGTGTCATTAGGGTTCATATTTCCATCTACTGTCTATCATACATATGATCTACATATTTATTCCTAGTGTTTCATCTTTGATCCTATCATTTGGGTCACTTTCTAGGGCTCTTATTTCACAAATTACCTTTTATTTCATATAATGACCCATAAAGTTCCTCAAGTATCCTTGTATCAATTACTTCAAAAGCACCCATTTTACAAAAGATGCTCTCAAAAGATCCATACATATAAGTATCTCCATCGCGATACACTGCCTTCACAAGTAAGTTTAATTTTCAATCATATCTCCAATCCCCTATCTGTCTTGATAACATAACTAATCAATCCATCTTCGACTCAATTCAAGCTTTACACTTTTTTCTTCAAGATAAATTTCAAGTTATGGAAACTACAATTACATCCCTCACAACTGAAATCCAAAATATTTAGGATGCATCTCATACACATGCTAGTTGTTCTTATACAACTCATCACGATCCCATGCCTACTACATGTGCTCATACACTTGAGGCCAAGGTCTTACAACAACAAACACCTCTCAAGTTTTATTGAAATGCTAGGAAACATGATATTATCTTTGAGCTCCTAAATCATAAGATAAACACCTTGCCACCTACTCATTACTACCCTCCTCATCGGATTATAAAATACTAAGATCACCCATTTTTTAATTATCATAGAATTAATGGATACTATGACAATGATTTCTATGCTTTAAAACAAAGAATTGTGAAACTTGAGCATCAAGGCTTTATTTCATTTTCTACATAACATTTTTCTACATCTCCAATTACCAAACCCTAATGGGTTCCCAAACCTGATCCTTCTATTTGTAGCGAGCATCACATAATAGTCACTCATGTTCCTTCTCTAGTAATGTAATAGTTACCACAAGTCCCATCTATATCCAAACCATCAAAGGGCGAATAAAAAATTTCCCTCGTCACAAGCTGAGACTCCTTAAAAACCCCCTAAAATTAAAATTATAATTCATCTTTTTGATCTAGATAATGTATATGTCAATCTCTGGGACACAATTTAACATCTGTCACCATGGCATGTTCTCTTTACCATCATCAAATAGATATCCATCATTCACACACTTGGGGTCATTGAACTTCCCCTACAGTCACACATTCTAATCATAAATTTCCTATCAATACTACTCACATACACACCTATACCTTACTTTTGCTTTGCACTTCAAGTCAATCTTTCTAGCAACACTTTCTCTTATCTACACTATGAGCAAACTTTACTACATCTATCTATGCTTATGGCTTCCCTTTCCACTCATATCCCACTCCATACATGCTTTGATCCTCATGTTTAATTATGGATGCTTCTATTCATAATATACATACTACTTTGTATATATGGTATACATACTTTCGTTCACTATATGTACTATAGCTATTCTTTCTTACAATGATCACATTTATTTTCCAGCAACTCTTGATATACACACTTGGGGGCATTATAATTACCGCCTCCTCACTTGCTTATTATACCATTACTTCTTCCTATTTATACAACACAATGTTGATACTACATACTCTACCTCGCTACCTAATGACACACTCTTGTTCTACAGATCCTACTTGATTGTTAAGGGTGAAATTTCTAAATGAACCTTACATCACACACATCCACTGGGAGAAACGTGACCCCTCTAATCTGCACATCTTGCATATTGCAGCACACCATAACATTCACATGACATCTACCTATATTGGTTGTATTTACTCTTGGTAGCTTATAATACTCACATGTTGCACTTTGTTTCCTATTCTAGATGGATTCTTAGTATGTCATTATCTTTTGTTATACACACATACAAATTCACATGGTATGTTGAGGTGAATGTAGAACCTTTACAGATTCTTACACGATGCATGATTCTTGACACCATTTTTTACCAATCCCACTACGGCTCTTGGAGACATATACCTTTGCTATTCTCTTATTCTACATCACAGGTCCTATAGTTACAATATTTACTACTTTTCATTATGGTCACTTACTTTTCACTGATCTATACATACTTTGACATACTATTTATCTTTCTAACATGCTAATGGGTGCCTCATGTGTAGTATTTTCCTTGCATATTTGTATATAACCATAGTTTTTTCTTATTTTCTTGTTGACTATTGTTTGCGGGATATTCCCTATGTCATGCTTGATCATTGTTTTATTATACCCACTTCGGCCTTGATTATATTGTGACATTGTGAGAAATGTCCCATGTATGCAACCTGATTTTCATGGTCCCTCTTGTCTTCATAGTTTCTTGATACATTGTATTATATTGCATACTAGATATTTTACACTAGCACATGTTTCTAGCCAATCTTGTTTGCATGTGTCTTGGTTTCTACCATACACATCCCCCACCCCTTGTAGGTATCTAATCTACGATATGCATATCTATTTCAAGTCCTATCATTTGGGCCAATACCTCCTACATTTATCACATGCACCCCAAATGAGGGGGGAAACTATTGGGTGAACAAATCACCCTTCTAGCAATACATAACCCCATAATAGAAAAAAACAGTACAAAATTAGAAAAGCACATAGTTATAAATTGGTCCAGAATTAGACTTGGACAAAAAGAACAAAGAGCAGACACTAACACCCAATAGTAGTTAGGAATTTTTTGTGCTTGTGTCCCACCTGGGTGTTTGTCTTGGGGGTAAAAATAATCATTCTTTTAGTTCAACATAGTTTATAGCATGTTATAATACTGATATACAATATTAGGCACTTATGTTCGGTTAAAGAATTAATTCAATCGAATACAGTTTGGTTACAAATCAGGACATGTCAATCTATAGTGGCACTTATCATTTGAGAAGCATCACAGAAGGAGAGAAAAAAAACATCTCTCCCTAACACTCTTCTCCTTAGCATGCGATTGCCAAAAAAATCATCCTTGGTGTGAGATCACCTAAACAAATCATCTTTGGTGTGAGATGGCCTTAAAACCTCATCCTTGGTGGAAGGACACTTAAATCCAAAGCTCAACACTCTTCAGTTGATAATTTATCACTCCTAACCCAATCTAAAAAACATCTCCATGATAAACATGACAATTTTCTATCCTATAATTTCTCATACATCAGGTTAACTCTTTCCTTAGATACTACTTTCTACACACTTTTTACTTATACATACATTTATTTGATCTTTCACATACAAGAATTTGACTATGCTCTTGCTCTTATTTTACATGTCTTTCCTCACAAGAAATAATAAGCAACTCACATCAACAAGCACAAGATCCAGCAACATGCTACTTCACATATGATTCACCCATAGGGTCTACTTCGCTTTCCTAGTTGGCACACTTCACATCACAATCACTTCACACTTCACATGGCTACTTGTCCACTCGACGCACTATTGGCTACAATCCTCTCTAAATTCCAAGGTACACATCTTCTATCTACTTTAAGTTGTCGAGTATTCATTAAACAACATAAAGTGGGGGAAAATGTAGAAAAAAAATCTATGTACTTGGGTACATTTATAGCTCCTAAAGAATACTAATGTATACATGATTCCTAAACAAGAAAACTAGTGGTTGAAAACTCCTTTTGACCATTTGGTTTCTTTATCTCTGGCACTTTATTATTTTTGAGCTTGATTGATCATCCTTTTGGCTTTGCACATCTTACATTTCTTTCGTGACTTGACTGATTTTCCTTTTGATGGCCTCGAACACTAGCGCCTTGTTAGGATAGAAGCGCCCAAGCGCTCGTATCTCTCTCTTTCTTCTTCTTACTCTTTTGGGTAATTTTCACTTCTTGGTCACCTTTTAACAATTTGGTTCAGCCTTCTAGTAATCAATTATGAAATTCAACAAGGGAATCATATATATATACTTAGTTACTTCTTTCAAATAAGGGTCCAAACACTATAACATTATCTATCACCATCCAAGCTTACAAAAAGGCACAAGGGCACTACAAAGTACATATCTAGCACATTTATACATGGGTCAAGGGCTGCATTGTTTTTCATATATTGCATAGGAGGGGAGTTTATTCTATTCCATCACACACATTTTGCATATTCGTGACAATCTAGATCTATTATGATATCATTGTGAAACTTACACACACTAGAAACCTAGGGCATGAGACACAGATACACACACACATGGAGAACTACATGGAGTCTAAGATGTAGTGTAACACTTGGTTGTAAGTTCACTCTTCGGGTGACTACCGAAGTCAGTCTGACTCCACATTCTACGTCATTTTTATTAGATTTGATGTGGTTTGTGGGCATGTGTAGGTAGTAATTTATTTATAGGTTAAAGGTACAACATGCCATCTAATAGCGAAACCATAGTGACAAAGAGTGAATTACAATGAAGATCTTCCAACCTAGAAAAGACTAGGTTCCCAACATATGAGCAGATATCGGTGACTGGATCAGTCATTAGCATTTGGGGTTCTCCTTCCCTCTTATGGGTGTTGTCATCATGTACATTCCTAGGGTTCCAAAGCCTCATCAATCCTTCTTGACACTATTTCTATCCTATCCCAGTAGATACACAATTCGGATCACTCATAGGTTATACAAAATCAGCCAAGTCATCATCCCTCTCTCATCTGTTTAGGGTCTTAAATTTTTGAATGCTTATTTATTGCATGTTATTGTACTTAATCATATGAATACCATTTGTTACATTTATTCAAAAATAAGATTTAATTCAAATTATATTAAATCACAATATTTTCCTTCTTGGACTTGTTGGACCTACCATTGCTTTTAGCTGCTAACTTCTGAAAGGATGCATCATCCTTTCCATCTTCAGACATTTTAGAATTAGTGTCATATTTCTTACAGATGTCTTCAAAACCTGTAAAAACATTATGACTAAACCACTGACTAGTTATATATTCTTAATATGGTTGTTATTTGATTGAAAATGGCACCATTAAGGGATTGGCCTCACCATATTTCTATTCCTCGAGAGAAATGAGATGTGACATGAGTGATAAATCCCCTCATCCTAGGCCTAATAGACCGTTAACTCCAGTTAAGTCATATCCTTTTGTGTCATGGATGCACCCAAATGTTACCCCTGGGATGGATTGTTAGCCTCGAATTGTGTCTAATATTTTTAATGTGTCTAAAGATAAGACATCGTGGGTTCTTAAGCCATCACCATATTGGTATAAGTATTAATAGTCTGACATACAACTAGGATTGAGAAGGAAAAAGTAGAGGGATGTGGCAAAGGGAACCTTGTTATAGTTGGTGGATTTGGAGGGATTGAATATGGGGTTGGGCTGAGTGAAGAAACTGATGTAGGGTTTACACTACATCCAAATGAGGTCATTTCCCATGCCCATGATTTCGATCATTTTTGTTACCAAAGTTCCTATGTTGATTGTAATAAGAAATTCCCTGTGGCCAAGGGTGACAGGAGCCTTGATCTCTGAAGGAGAAATGAACATCGATTTGGTAACTGCTTTGAATATTGAGGAAGCTAATGAAGTTTCAAATGCTTTGAGGCGAGGGATGATTTTGTGTAAGGCACTACGAAGGTGGTGTTGAGTGGTGATGCACAGATGTAATTTAATAAAATCTAATTATTGAATCTAATTTCAGATTCGTTACAATGATATACAATATAATACAAATGCTAAGCACTCTAAAGATGCAAGCATGTAAGAAAATAAGAGAGATAGGGAAATTATTTGATTTTTGCTTATCCCAAAGTATAGCTGAACTGGAACAACTGACGAACACGATGGAAATAATACTGAATTGCTCGATATAAATTCTAGGACTTGTAGAATGGCTTGGATAAGGAAGCTTGGGTAGGAGCAAGGGCGTCAGAGACCTTATGTAGGCATCTGTGACTACTCAAAAAGTCAGATTCTAATTTTTCCTGTGTCGCTAAGGGTTCACTATCCTTCACTTTTGGTCGCTTGTATGCCATTGGATGATCATTTAATTCATTACTAACATGAAAAACATATGACATCCTAAATAAATAAATATGAAAATGGGGATTCAGATTGACCCCGATGGTCACCTGAAAGAGTGAACTTATGACCGAGTGTTGCACTACATCTCAGAATCCACGTAGTTCTATGTTCTTGTGTGTGAAATCATGTCCTTAGGTTTCCCTCGTGTTGATGATGCCAAGATAGCTAGATGTGGCTAGATAGAATACAAATGTGTGGGATTAAATTCATAACTTCCACTTCCTATGTAGTGTATGTAGAGTAATAAGCCCCAAAATGTAGTCCCTTTGATAATATGTAGATAGATAGCCCTTGATAAAAAAAATTCCCTTATAATGGTATGTATGTTGTGTTTATATAGGGATATCTTGTTTGAATTTCGACATTACTGACATGACATGCTAAATAATACCTTGGGATAGGAGTAATAAAACTGAAAATGCCGACCTAAAATATCAAAAATGTGAAAAAAAAAACAAAGAGGACATGAGCATTTAGGTTGGACATGACTGCCTGAGTGCTAGTGTCCAGTCTTGGGTGCTAGTGTCATAAGAGAATTGACGATAAATATGAGAAGAATGATAGAACATGATCCCTATGATCTGACTAGAATTGGGTGTAGAAGTGACAAATGTGAGAGATAAAGATAATAGAAATAATCAAAGCAAGCAGATGGACTAGGGAGTATTTCACTAGTGAATAATTTTTTACTTAAGATCTATATATAAAACAAAATACTTGATGATATAGTAAAATAAAAGTATGTGCATGATTTTGTATCTACATGATGCGTGCATTTCATATGCTCTCAAAAGGATTCATATATCAATAACATCTTGTGTCCATGAATCTTTTATAATCCACACTCATGTTTATTACATTTTACCTCTCTGTTCCTTTTTTGGTATATGGTGTGTCACACTTGTAGGCTTTCTATTCAATTATGTGTGTTATCAATGAGTGGGAGAGGTTAGTTTAGGTGGTTTCAATTTTTTGGAACTTTTTTCTTCCCTTTTCCTCCTGCGTTTTCTTCCCTTCCCCCCCTCATTGACAATAATAATCCCCTTATCTCTAGTTTTATCACCGCCCCTTTAGCTTAGGATTTTCATTTTGCATCTCTCTCCATATCTATCTCTCATTGGTCCCTTAGATATGTTAGCGTAGGTTATCCTATAGGTAGTGTTAACATCAAGTTAGATAGGTAGAGGAATTCGACCTTCTCCGAAGGTCTGTCTCAAGCCATAGGTCCCACACTTGGAGACAATCCCATGTTGAGAAAAATAATGATCTTCCATGATCATATCAAGATGCTACTTTTGAGCTCCAACACGAACTCAAGGGTATCAACCTTAGGCACATCAACCTCAATGGTAGGTGCATGAATAAGAGTTTTCACCTCCTCCCATGGAAATAAAAATGAAGCATATTAGGTACATGTGGATGTCATTTTTTACACTAAATGATGTTATTTTATATAAGAAATTTTTATAACAGAAACATGACAAAGCATGATAGATTTCATTAATCTTGAAAATCAATCATTACAAAATAATGGAGAGTACTACAATGTATATAGGCATTGCAAAAAAACATGCAGAAATAATATATTGCCCCTAATTACCACTTCCATAAATCATTCGAGTGTTAGGTTGTGAAGCCTGTTTTCATGTGTGAAAGTGTTGAAGACAGTACACTAAGAGTACTATACACTTTCCACAATTGTCTCTTCCAAATATACCAAGAAATGTGCCTAATATACCGGGAAATGTGTTTTTCTCATATGGGCTGGATTTTGACCCATAGGTTTATGGGACAGTTTTGGCCCATGGTTTTGATACCCATGGTTTTGTAAAACTAGTTAACCAGTTGTCTGATTATGTGGTTTTGTGCATATGGTAGGTATGATGTAACATTACAGATGTGTTTGAATTTGGATGTGAATTTTGCAGAGTTTTTTGAGCATAGCTCCAAAAAGATCTGAGTATCGTATTGAGAGAGAAGTGGCTTGTAATAAAATACGAGAAAGTGATTCTTGGTGGACATAGACCAAATTGGGTGAACCACATTAAATACTGTCTCTTTGTGTTGTCTTATTTTATTTTTCACTTTTATTTGAGATCTGTAATATTTTCTGCATATTAATTTCTACTGTTGCGATTCTATGAGGGATTGTTCTGCATATTTTATCCCTTATTTCCTAACAATTGGTATCAAATCCTGGTTTGGTTTACTAAAGTGTTGAATGATAGGGAAAGTTTTAGCTTGAGTGGGAGCTATGACATATGATGGAAGATCAAGGCTTGACAAATTCAATGAGAAAAATTTTAGTCTTTGGAAGATGCAGATGGAAGATTACCTTTATCAGAAGGATCTTTGTATTCCGTTGTCTGAGAAGGTGAAAAAAACCTCGAGCATGACGGATGCGGAATTATATTTTTTGGATAGGAAGGCACTTGGGACAATTTGGCTATGTCTTTCATCTTTGGTATTATTTAATGTTTTAAAGGAAAAGACTACAAAAGAACTGATGGATGCATTAGGAAAGTTGTATGAAAAACCCTTTGACTCTAATAAGATATTTTTAATGAAAAAGTTGTTTAATATGAAGATGTATGAGAATGGTTCGGTAGCAGATCATTTAAATGATTTTAATACGGTTGTAAATATGCTAGCTTCGGTTACAATAGAATTTGATGAAGAAGTTAGGGATTTTCTAATTTTGTGCTCTTTACTTGAGAGTTGGAATAACCTAGTAATGGCAGTAAGCAACTTAGTTCCAACTAACTCAAAGTTGAAGTTTGAGGATGTTGTAGGGGTGATTCTAAGAGAGGAAATGAGAAGAAAAATATCTGGGGAATCTTCTACTTCAGGGAATGCTTTGATAGTGGAAAATAGAGGGAGACAAAAGAATAGAGGAAGCAATGGAAAATCGAAACATCGAGCAAGGTCAAAATCGAAAAGCAAGATAGTATACTGGTACTATGGAAAGTTTGGGCATGTAAAGGACTATTGGGAGATTTGGAACAAGAAGAAACAATAGGAAGAAAAAAAGGAGGCAAATGTGGCAGCCGGTAATGTATGTCAGGATGATTTGATTCTTTCTTTTCACAATATTTATGAACCTTGGGTTTTAGATTCGGGGGCTTCTTTCCATGCTACTCCACATAGGCATTATTTTGTTGATTATGTTTAAGGGGATTTTGGGAATGTTTTTCTTGATGATGATGAGCCTTGTACTATAGTTGGAAAATGTTTTGTTTGGGTTAAGATGTAGAATGGGAATACATGGCTATTGAAGGATGTTAGACATGTGCCTAATTTAAAATGAAATTTGATATCGGTGGGCTAGTTGGGAAGTGATGGTTGCATTGTGATATTTACAATAGACTCTTGGAAGGTTACCAAGGGTGCTCTTATGGTGGGAAGAGTTAAGAAGGTTGGAACCTTGTATTTAACCACTTATAACAATAATGTTTATAATCTTGTGGCTTCAGAAGTAGATACAACATTGTGGCACTGCAATGCACTATAGGCTCGGTCTTATGAGCCATAAGGGCATGAAGATCATAAAGAAGGATTTTCTTGGATATACCGAAACATGTTTGGAGTTTTATGAGGACTACATATATGGGAAACTTAAGTGAGTAAGGTTTCTCAAGGTCATACCTACAGAGAAAGAGAGTAAGTTAGAGCTGGTGCATTTTGATGTGTGGGGGCCAACTCAGGTATCATCTCTTGGGGTTTCAAGTTATTATGTTACTTTTATTGATGATGAAACAAGGAAAGTTTGGATTTATTGTATTAGAAACAAATTTTATGTATTTGAAACTTTTATTAAATGGAAAGCCTTTGTTGAGAATGAAATAGGTCTTAAGCTAAAATGTATTAGGTAAGATAATGGAGGGGGGTATTGCAACAATGAATTTGATGATTACTGTTCTAAGAATGGAATCTGGATGCAAAATATGTTTTTAGGAACTCTGTAACATAATGGGGTGTCTGAAAGGATGAACAAAACAATAATGGAATGTGCTAGGAGCATGGGGTTACATTCAAGACCACCTCTTTATTTTTGGGAAAAAGTGGTGAGCATAACTATGTACTTGATAAACAGAGGACCCTCAAGTGCCTAAGATGGATACATACCCGAGGAGGCTTGGTATGGTAAGAAATTTGATTATTCATTTCTTAGAGTCTTTGAATGTGAGGTGTTTGTCCATATAAACAAGGATGATAGGACCAAGCTAGAGGCTAAATTAGAAAAATGTAATTTCATTGGTTATGGTGGTGATGACTTTGGATATAAATAATGGATTATTAAGGATAAGAAAATCATTCAATCTAGGGATGTGGTCTTTAATGAGAAAGTCATGTATAAACAATTGTTTCAAGAAAACATGGAATAATCCAATAAAGAATATGCAGCGGTAGATGATATTTTGGATGAGAAAGTGACACATGAATCAGTTCAAAAACCTCCTCAATAGGAACCCCAAAATCCTATATTGAGGAGGTCTTCTAGGGTAAGAATAGAACCTGAACATTTTTATCCTTCTCTTTATTATTTATTACTCACTGACAGTGGAGAGACAAAGATCCTTGATGAATCAATGCTGGTAGATGTCAGGAATAAGTGGGAGCAAGCAATGGATGAGGAGCATCAGGCTCTCATGGAGAACTAGAAATGGGATTTAGTGAAGCTACCCAAAGGAAAAAGAGAATTATAGAACAAGTGGGATTTTAGAGTCAAAGAGGAAGGAGGAAAGAAAAGATACAAGGCCCAGTTGGTGGTATATGGGTTTGCACAGAAAAAAGGTATAGATTTTAATGAGATTTTTTCTCCTGTACTAAAAATGAATTCTATTAGAACTATTCTTGGAATAATTGCAGCAGAATAGTTGCACTTAGAGCAGCTTGATGTAAAGACTACATTTCTCCATGGTGATTTAGAGGAGGACCTATATATGTAGTAACCAAAGGGCTATGAGGTCAAAGATAAAGAGGAGATAATGTGCAAACTGAAGAAGAGCTTGTATAGATTGAAATGAGCTCCACGTTAATGGTATAAGAAATTTGATAGCTTCATGATGGAGCAAGGTTGTATTAGATGCCATTATGAACATTGCATGTATAAAAATAAATTTTAGGATTCCAGTTATATTATCCCATGTCTGTATGTGCATGACATGTTGGTTGTAGGTAAAAACATGTAGGAAATAAAAGTACTCAAGAAGCAGCTAAGTGAATACTTTACTATGAAGAATTTGGGGGTAGCCAAACAAATCCTTGGTATGAGGATATCTCGGGATAGGAAGGAATGGAAGGTGACTTTATCTCAGGAAGAGCACATTAATAAGGTCTTGGAGAGGTTTGATATGCAGGATGTTAAACCGGTTAGGACTCCTTTGGTAGGACATTCCAAGTTATCAAAGGAGCAGTGTCCCAAGAAAGAGTAGGAGAGAAACTAGATCTCCAAGGTACCTTACTCATCAATGGTTGGCATTTTCATGTATGCCATGGTGTGTACCAGGTCTGATATTTATCATGCAGTGGGAGCGGTGAGTAGATTTATGAGTGATCTAGGTAGAGATCACTAGTAGGCAGTAAAGTGAATCCTTCGGTATTTGAGAGGGATCATGGGGAAAGTTTTGTGATATAGTGGATTAGACACCATTTTGTGTGGTTTTTTAGATTTAGATATGGCTGGAGATGTAGACAGCAGGAGGAGCATAACAGGTTATGTTTACAATGTAGGTTGGATAGCAGTGATCTTGATTTCATGACTACAGAAGTTGGTGGCTTTGTCAACCACAGAGGCTGAGTATGTTGCTGCCAAAGAGGTAAGAAAATAAATTATTTGGTTATATAAATTTATTGAGGAGTTGGGTCATAAGTAGGAGGAAGGAAAGTTGCATAGTGATAGTCAGAGTGTTATACACCTAGCTAAGAACTCTGCTTTCCACTCTAGGATGAAGAATATACAGTTAAGGTACCATTTCATAAGGACAACTTTGGAGGAAGAGAATTTGAAGCTAGATAAGATTCATACCAATTAGAATCCTTCAGACATGATGACCAAGGTTCTCACAAGGAAAAAAATGAAGTTATGTTTAGCTTTGGTTGGTCTTCATGGAAACTAGTGAAGGGTTGAGGAGCTTGCTCAAAAGAAAACTAGTGTCTGAGTGGGAGATTTTTGGGTAGTGTTTCTTGTTTTCATGTGTGAAAGTGTTGAAGAATATACACTAAGATTACTGTACACTTTCCATAGTTGTTTCACAAGGGTTTGGGGGCGTAGCCCCCGAGAATTTTTTTTTGCCTCGAAAAAATGCCCCCAATATACCAGGAAATGTGCTTTTTTCATATGGGTGGGATTTTGACCCATATGTTTATGGGATGGTTTTGGCCAATGATTTTGATACCCATGGTTTTGTAAAAGTGCTTAAGTAGTTGTCTACTTATGTGGTTTTGTGCATATGGTAGGTATGCTGCAACATTACAGGTGTGTCTGAATTCGGGGTGTGAATTCTGTAGAGTTTGTTGAGCATAGCTCTAAACAGATTTGGGTATTGTATTTAGAGATTGGTGGTTGGTTAAAATATGAGCAACTGATTCTTGGTTGACGTGGCTCAAATTGGGTTGACCATGTTAAATATTGTCTCTATGTGTTGTGTTAGTTTACTCTGCACTTTTATTTTAGATCTGTAATATTTTCTGCATATTAGTTTCTTCTGTTGTGATTTTGTGAGGGATTGTTCCGCATAATTTATGCCTTATTTCCTAACATCAAGAACAAACAAAAAAGAATATAACATCATTCAAAAACATAGGGATTGAATACTATCACTTATTTAACTAACAACTAATGAAAACTAAGACTAAAGTAAAGATCATACTTTTTTATACGTTTTAAATATTACATAATGAATTAATATAGGTTCTAAATCCTAACATTCCCCCCTTAATTCAAAATGGTCTGAAGTGAACATGAGAGAAATTATTTGAAGCCCTTAAATTTTTCCTAAGGAAGTGATTTTGTGAAGATATCTACATGTTGCATATCTGTCAGGAAATACTGGAGCTGGATTTTGTTATGAAATGAATGAAATTTACTTAAACCTCAATGTGTTTTGTGTACTCATAAAAAGCTATATTTTGAATAAGTTTCACTACTCTTTCATTATCAAAATGTACGATAGTTTCATGTTTATGTAGTATTCACAATCCTTCAAGTATACATTAGTGCCATATTGCTTCACAGGCATCTCCACCTGCTACACAATATTTTGATTCTATGGAGGACCTTGAAACACAATTATGCTTCCTACTCCCCCATGATATTGGTTTAGTTCCCAAAAAGAATACAAATCCTGAAGTGGATTTCTTGTCATCTATGTTCCCTACATGATCTAAATATGAATATCATGTCAAGAAGAAGTTATCATTCTTCATGTATTCTAGGCCACAATCCATAGTTCCTCTAATGTAACTCCGTATTTGATTTTTTACTTTCTAGTGATAAACCCTATGTTATTGCATGAATTTAGAAAGATATATGACTTCATAGCTAACATTTTTCCTAGTATAGTTCATGTAGATGAGACTCCAAATCAACTACCGATAGAGAGTTACATTTACTTGTGGTGATGGACGCGTTTGATACAACTGAAGTCTCATCTCCACATGTGTGGTAATTGACTTGCAATCCATCATATCAATTTTCTTGAAGGTTTTCTTGACATATAGTTTAACGGTGATACAAAAATATGATTTTCTCTTTGCTAAAATTCAATTCCAAGAAGATAATGTAGAAGCACGAGATCAGTCATTTTGAATTATCTTGTAAGATATTTCTATTTTGACTCAATCATACTTACTGATCCTCTAGTGATGACTAGATCATTGACATATACTACAATGATCACTATCTCCCCCTATTTTTTGAGATAGATATTAGGATCATATGGACTCTTGTTCAATTTGTGATGTATGGTATGCTCATCAATTTTGATGTACCATGCCTTGGGAGCATGTTTGAGACCGTATAGTGATTTTATGAGTTTACATACCTTTTCCTCTTTACCTGGTATGAGAAAACCCTATGGTTAAGTCTAAAGTTCTTCTTGTAAGTTCCCTTTAAGAAAATCACTTTTCACATCCAATCGGTGGAGTTTCTAACCAAATTGTGTTGGTAGAGAAAAAATTAACCTTAAAGTTTTTATCTTAGCTATAGGAGAAAAAGTATCCTCATAGACAATGCCTTATTTTTTAGCATATCCCTTAGCTAATAGTCTAGTATTGAGTTCATAAATAATGCCATCTTCTTTTTTACTTCATTTTGAAGACCAATATGCATCTAATAAACTTTTTCCATGGTAGAAGATCTATAAAATGCCATGTATTATTCTTCATAAGTGACTTGTATTCTGTATCTATAGCATCTTTCCAAGGTTTGGAATGTAGGGCTTCTGAAATTGTGGATGGTTTGATAGATTCAATAAATTTACTCAGTAAGGCTAGATTGACCTCATTTTGAGCCATAATGAGAGTCCTCATTCCACTGATAGATGTGTTGGGGAAACCATCCAATTTTGGATCTTGTAGATCATATTTGCATAAAACTTAGGCATAAGTTGAGTAGTTCATGTGGGTGATGGATCTTCACCATATTCCCCATCATCATTGTCATCATCAAGGTGTCACCATTATAGTTTTTTCACTGTAGGAATAATTTTTCCATCATGTGAGTGTATGGAATGAGTATATGATTCTTTCATTTCAATAAAATCAACATCTTGACTAGTGTAAAACCTTTCTAGTTTTTAGATCCATAAGTCTGTACCCAAGTGCTTCATCACTATATCCTAAGAAGATAACTTTTTATGATTCCATAAAAAGTCTAGTTCTTTGTTACTTAGGAATGTGCATAATCCAAAAAATATAATGTGTGCAATCAATATATTTCACCCTGACCATGATTCATGTGGTGTTACTGTTATCCATATTTCACCCCCGTGCCAAATATTGGATCGGCCACGACCCCACATAAAAGAACCTAAGAAAAATCCTTCAAATCCTACAAATTGGTCACAGAAGGACTCAAATATGGGATAGATGGGTTAGAAAAGAAGGGGAAATTCCATAGAAAGACCAGAGAGGAGAAGGGGAAGAAATGATGAAGATCTAAAGTCCTCGGGCTCGAAACAGTTCAAGAAAAGGTCCAAAAATGACTAAGTATGGAGGAGGTAGTGGAAGAGACCATGTGTCTTAATGGTGCTTCTCCAAAGGTGAATCCAAAAGGGAGAGCCCAAGCAAGTGCCAGACTAACACGTGTCTCAGAGGAAAGTGGGGCATCGGGGGGAAAAGTTGATTCTTTTCCCTTTGTTATCACAAAAGGGCTAAAAGTTGCAAAATGGCCCGCAACTCTGCCTAGGGAAAAAGTTAGCGTTAGAACCCGAGTCAGAGCCAAGGGGGGGAGTCAGAGGGAAAGGTGAAAATTTTCCTTTTTTTCAAAGGGGAAAAGGTAAATTACGGACCTACAAGCCTGATTTTTGTTCTAATCCGGCTGCCACATGTCCCAAACCAAAAGGGGGGACCCATTTTTCAAATTGTTTTCCCGCCCATTTGTACTGATTCGATACAAACTTTGAAGGGGCATATATTTCGACTTAGGGCTTGAAATATTGTGAATCTAACACCATTGGAAAGATCTCAGCCTCACCTATGCCATGGAGGTCTAAAACTTTAATTTTTTGAGGACGTTAGGTATAGGAAAATGGAGGAAACTTCTTCAGGCCTTCAATGCAAGATCCATCTACCTCAACAACCAGATCGGATTTGATCTATTTATGTCGTTTCCTCTTCTTTCAAGGTGCCAAATCAAGGATTCATGCAGTAAAGACAGATTTGGGGGCATATTTTATCAGAAGCATTAACAGTAATGGTTAAGTTTTGGCCTTCTTTTCCCACTTCTCTCTCTCTCTCTCTCTCTCTCTCTTTCTTCTCTCTGATTGAATCTATAAATATGGGGGCAAGATTCATTGTAAAGGGTTGGAAATTCTTTGTTTTGCAGGCTCCCTTATCTTCTTAGCAAAGGGATTTGTGGGGTTCAGGACTTCCATCAAAATCGCATTACGTTTCAGCCTCTTGGCTACTTTGTAATGGATTATATCAATCTATAGAGCAATAAAACACGTCTGTGATCGATTTTAGATCCTTTCTTGCTTATTTTTCTTTCATCTGGTCTTCTATTACATGTCTGACCATTTGTCCTTGTTTATTGTATGCATTTTGTTGGTTTGTGTCTATTGGAAAAATAAGGGTTCATCATTCCTTTGGTGCATCACATGGTAGTTCAGTTATTTCTTATTTCTTATACTCTTTTATCCCTGTCTCCTTGGCAAGTCTTAGATTAGGTATAGAAATATATCCTCTACAAATTCTTATGTATGCACCTAAATAGAGGGATAAGGAACTAACCTTTAATCTAGAGAGATTTTCCATTTTTGCAAGGTCCCACACCTTAGGAAAAGCTCAATGTTATGCAATCACACCAAATGACCCTACCTTAGAAAAGTAGATCCATTACTCATTTAGAGGTGATGTGATTTCACACTAATAGTTTTGGCACACCCGGTGGGAAAAAGAAGTCTCCATCTTAGTATAGTAGGGATTGATGTACACTTGCTATGATTTTGGCTTTTAAGAAGCCTTAAAATTATACATATGGCGACTCCAAAAGAAACAAATATACTGGTTTCAGTAGCCCAAGGTTGGGAGATTCATGAGAAAAACCCAGTCTAGAGCAAGGAAATAAGGTATATTTGAATACTTCCATCTATCCCCAGTCAGAGAAAGGAGAGGAAGAAGAGTTTAGAGGTCTCTATCTCCACCAAGCAGAACCTTGTCAACACCTCCACCTACAAGGCCTTTCTTTCAGTCTGCAAGGGTTCTTGGGCCAATCAGAATGACACAACCAAATCCATATGTCAGCTTCACTGGCAGTAGTCCACTCGCCTTAAATGCACAAAACCCAGTCCCGATTATAGAATTAAAGAGAATCCCATATTTCACTGGGGAAAATCAAACTTCTCCTAGTGACCATTTCTAATATATTACAAATGTATGTATAATCCACGAGATCCATGAGATGGACATTGCAGTCAAGCTTCTCGCCTCTTCATTCAAAGGGAAAGCTTCACAATGATTCAAGAGTCTTGAAGCAGGCTCTATCTAGAATTGGAATTGGCTGTGCACGGCTCTTCAAAATCAGTTTGGGGAAAAGGGTGATAACTTGTCATTGTTAGAGCAACTAACAACAATCAAGAGAGCCCCAAACAAACAACTAACAGACTTCAACCTCAGATTCTACCCAACTTGGGATAGGATTCCAATAGCAGTAAAACCCACTAATGAATGTGCCTTCTTATACTTTCTTAGGGCTTTAAATTCTGACATTTCTCTAATGATTTAGTCAATGGGGGGAACTACATTACCTATAGCCTATAACCTCTCCATAGAGGCTAAGAATTGTTTGATTCAAGCTGGAAAAATTTCTACTAGGCCATCCATGCCTTTGTACCCTAAGTTAGGAAGCCTAGATACTAGCCAAACACCTATATTAGCTCCTATATCTAGCCCCAGGAGTCAAAGCTCAGTTGAAGCTTCCACTTCATCATCTAATACCTCTAAAGAGCTTCAGGAAGTGATGAAGCAAGTTCAAAACTTTGGGAATGAGCTAGTGACCATAAAAAGAAAACAAGCTCAGAGTTCTAGGCCATACCAGCCTAGGCTCAATATCAAGCTAGACCACAGTATAAGCAGAATAGGCCACCACCTTAGAATATAAACTAGAGCCAGAACCAAGTATAACCCCCAACATACTGAACCAATCCAGAAAACCTTCCAAATCTAGTTAGGCACCGGTTGTAATGACCCATGTGCAAGAAAGAAATGTGTCTGGGAGGGGGTGAAAAAAAGATAGCTCATTCAATATTATTGAGCTGATTAAAAGGACAAGTGTGAACATTTCACTATGGGAGTCACTAGCCATTCCAGGGCAGAGGGATCTGTTACAGACTGTCATGTAGAATTGGTCAAGTTCAAATCAACCCCCTAACCAATAGGAGAGAGTGCTTACCAATGTAGTTCAACCTAAAAGGAATTAAGGAGAACAACAAGGTAAGAACCTAAGACCTCCTCACTTCTATGTCTCATTAATTATTGGAGACAAATTAGTGCATAATTGTATGATTAATTCTGGGGCTAGTAGTTCTGTGATGCCCAAACAAATAGCTAATAAGTTGGGTCTCTAATATGAAGTCATCTCTACAGGAGTTTTCCAATTAGATGGGACAACAATGACCATTGTGGGAATTATCAAGGATATGAGTCTCACTCTACATGCTTTCCCTAATGTGACTATTTTGCAAAACGTGTCAATCATAGATTTGCACCACATTTTGCTTTGTGTCTGTCCATAGACTTCACTTCCAAAATTGGAGGCTACCTGTCTATTGATTGGTCACATATGCTCTTTAGGACAAGGTATGGGGTGAAGGCCGCAATTAGATATGAACCTATTACTGATTATCATATTGAATCCTATGTGCCTAGCCCAATCAATGCCAACTACTCAGATTTTGATCAAGAAGAACTCCTAAACACTAATGAATCAGATACCAAGGTGGGATGTATCCTAGACTTGACCCTAGATGAGTGGGCTAACAACAGACATGATTTTTACCCCTATAAGGAGATGGGGGAATCTAAACTGGGTGTCTACTATCTACATGAAGAGAATCATCCTCTTCCTAACCTAATTAAGCCAGAATACAAGGATAAAAATGAGGTATGGCAATTGTTCTTTGATGGCTCAAGGAGTAGATAAAGAGTTGGAGGAGGAGCTATGATTGTGTCCCCCAAAGGTATGAGATATTATTCAGCCTTCAAATTCTAGTTTGCTTGCTCAAATAACACTGCTGAATATGAGGCTTTAGTACAAGGTCTTCATTGGGTAAAGAAGCTGGGGATCAAGAACTTGCAAGTGTTTGGTGACAGTGAACTAGTTGCCAATCGAGTCAGAGGACTAAATGCTATAAAAAATGACTTTCTCAAGAACTACAAGAGTAGGGTATGGGATCTCATGGAGAATTTTGAGGCCTTCAATATTGTGTCCATACCTAGGAAGGAGAATGAAGCTATTGATAGACTTGTAGCAGTCGGGGCAACATGTGATGTGGTTGACAACATCAAAAGAGACAGAGAACAGTCACATATCCATGTGGTTGTGAGGCCAACAGTGCCAAATAATAACACATGCTGACAGGTGTTTGAGAATGATCAGCAAATCACTAACTTTTTGCAAGAAGAAGCTAAATTCTCAGCTAGAAACCAGAGCACACTAGAGTAGTGGTATGGGAATCAGATAGTACAACTGCATACAAACAAGCTTCCCAAAGGCTTAGTGACACTGGAAACTATTTTCAATCCTAACAATTAGTTCAGAAAGGAGAAGGCTAACATGCAGATCAAAGGAGAAGATTTAGAGTCAATCCCAGTTAGAGAAGACAAAACACTTTAAATTGGAAAAGTGGCCACCAAACAAGAAAGGTATGAATTCATACAACTTTGCCAAGAATTCCATGATGTGTTTTCTTGGAGTTATGAATACCTAAGAGGGTTCAATTCCAAGCTAGCACAACACACAATAGAACTAGATCCAGCTACTCAGCCCATCAGGAAGAAGCAAAGACCAGTCAACCCACATATTGAGCCTCTGATGAAGAAAGAGCTGAACAAGCTGATAGAGGCAAGCATCATATTTCCAATCAAATACTCAAGTTGGGCTGTAAATCTAGTCCCAGTCATAAAGAAAAGTGGAGAAATCAGGCTATGTGTTGACTTCAGAGATTTGAATAGAGCCTCCCTCAAAGATCACTACCCACTCCCTTCAATGGAGAAAATATTGTAAGTAGTGTCTGGGTCAGAAAGGTTCTCCCTCCTAGATGGCTACTCAGGGTACAACCAGATCATGGTGAAAGAAGATGATCAATTCAAAACAAATTTTACCACCAAATGGGGCACCTATGCCTACAAGAAAATTCCATTTGGATTGTCCAATGCCAGAGCCAATTTTCAAATGGCAATGAATATGGAATTCAAGGGGTTGATCAAAAAAATAGTGTTGATATATCTAGATGACATTATAGTGTTTTTCAAAAATGCAGCAGATCATCTCTTCCACCTAAGGTAGGTGTTCTAACAATGCAGGAGTTTTGGGGTGTCACTGAACCCTAAAAAATGCATATTCTTGGCCCATGAAGGTAAGCTTCTAGGCCCTATTGTATCAAAGGAGGGATTGGAAATTGATCTGGAGAGAGTTTAACAAATAAGAGAATCACCATTGCTAAGTCACAAGAAGACTCTTCAAAGCTTCTTGGGAAAATAAATTTTGTCCACAGGTTTGTTCCACACTTTGCTGCCCTTGTTAATCCAATAACGTTGATGTTGAAGAAGAGCTTAACATTCACGTGGAAAACTGAAGGAAAATAAAGTTTTGAGGCTATCAAAGAAGCCATATCACAAGCCCCAACTCTTGTGAACCCAAATTTTTCCAAATATTTCATATTGTATGCCTTTGGTGGTAGCGACACAATTTATGCAATTTTGGTGTAGCAGAACAAAGAGAGTACAAAACAACCAATTGCTTTCTTTAGTCAAATTCTGGAAGATTATGAGGTGAGGTACTCCTTCATTGAGAAGCAGGTCCTCGTGGTGATCAGAGGATTGAAGAAGTTTAAGCATTTGGTTTCAAACAACAGGATCCAACTATTGGTCTCCCATGCAGGAGTTAAAGAATTCTTTGTCAAGGACCTGAATGAAAAGCATATAGGATGGATGACTCATGTCATGGAATATGACATTGAGATCAAGGTCACCAAGCTAGTACATGGGAAGGGGTTATGTGAACAACTAGCCTCAGGTCAACAAGATGAAGCAGACAGTGAAAAGGAAGTTGTTCTTGTTCTATAAGATGATCAAGAAGGGAGAGATGATGCACCTGCTCCTTGTTGGACCCAAGACATGGTGCACTTACTTCAAATAGGCATGTGTCCTCATGGGATGAGTAAAGAAAAAAGAAAGAATTTCAGGTTGCAGGCCATCCCATATGTTTTTATTGATGGTGTCTTGTTCAAGAGGGACATCAATGGCATTCTGCTAAGATGCATTGGGACAAATCAGGTGGAGAGGGTGCAACAAGAATTCCATGTCAAAGCAGCTGGAGGCCATTTTTCTCCAAGAGTAATAACACTCAAAATCATGAAAGTAGGATATCATTGGACTAGAGTGTTTAGTGACTGCTACACATGGATCAAAAGGTGCAAGAATTGTGCATTCTTCAAGGGCAAGGAAAAGCTAGAAGCAATTCCATTGCACCCAATCTCAGTTGACCAAAATTTCATGCAATGGGGCTTGGAATTCATTGGAGTCATCAATCTAAACTCAAGCCAAGGTCACAAATGGATCCTGAAAGTGACATATTATTTCACCAAATGGACTGAGGCAATGACACTCAAAGAAACAAATGAGTCTAGTATCCTGGATTTCTATGAAGGGATAGTGACCAAATTTGGAGTGCCATCCACCATCATATCAGACAATGTATTAGCATTCATAGGTTCCAAGATCATATGATCAGATGTTAAGAATGGGACTTATTTGAGTACTTCATCAAACTATTACCCTCAAGATAATGGCCAGGGTGAGTCCACAAAAAAAACCTACTAAAGATCATTAGAAGAACTCTTGATGAGAATTAGAGGACCTAGCACACAAAGCTCAAAAAAGCCTTATGGGCTGATAGAATAATTCCCAAGAGATCCACATACAACTCTCCATTCAAGCTTGTATATGGGAAAGAGGCAGTGTTGCCTATATCACTTGAGTTGCCAACATTGGAGCTCGTGAAGCAACTAGAGATGTTTGAATTTGGACCAATGGATGTTAGGTATGTAGAGATGATAGAATTAGAAGAAACCAAAGAGCATGCTATCCATGCAATAGAGAAGAATTAGGTTTCAGTCAAGAAATCCTTCGACAAGAAGGAAAAAGAAAGGACCTTCCAGGAAGGAGACCTGGTTTTGAAACGGGATGCAGATCGAGAAAAACCAAGAAGACATTCCAAATTTGACGCTATCTAGAGTGGCCCCTATATGATCACAAGATGCAAAGGTAGCAATGCTTTCCAATTGTCTACATTAGAGGGTGAAGAGTTGTAGATTCCAATAAATGGGATCTATCTTAAGCACTACTATTAAGAGGGGAGTTCTCACTATGTACATATTAGTTTAGTTTCTATTTCCTATAAGTGCTTCTACACATTGTCTTGCTGTAGTGTAGATTACTTTTCTCCTAAGTGCTTTGCACGCTCTGCATGTTCCATTCGGAGCATGTATGATTTCAAATTTTGTATATAGTGTGGTGTTGTTTTGTGGCTCTTATGCAGTCCATTCAGAGAGACATATGAAGCCCTGAGTTAATGCAATTTCCTACTCTCAAAAACCTTCTTTTCGAGATTTCTTATGAAAATTAAGAGTGCAAGTAGTCGGGCTTGTGAATCAGAGGCAAAATCAGTATCAGACCGTATTTCTCGAGTCCATGCTCAATAGATATGAAAAGGATATTGGTCTTTTCATCTAGCAGGTAGATACCCTTGTGAGTCGTTAAATTGTTATCCATATTTCTCCCCCACGCCAAATATTGGATCGGCCACAACCCCGCATAAGAGGAACCTGATAAAACTCATTCAAATCCTATAAATTGGTCAGAGAAGGACTCAAATAAGGGATAGTAGGGTCAGACAAGAAGGGTCAATGCCGCAGAAAGATCAGAGAGGAGAAGGGGAAGAAACAGTGAAGATTCGAAGTCTTCGGGCTCGAAACGGTTCAGGAAAAGGTCCAAAAATGACTAAGTATGGAGGAGGCAGTAGAAGAGACCACATGTCCTAATGGCGCTTCTTCAAAGGTGAATCCAAAAGGGAGAGCCCAAGCAGGCACCAGACTGACGCGTGTCCTGGAGGAAAGTAGGGTGTCAGGGGAAAAGTTTATTCTTTGCCCCTTGTTATCAGAAAAGGGGTAAAAGTTGCAAAATGTCCTGAAACTCCGCCCAGGGGAAAAGTCAGCATTACAACCCGAGTCGGAGGGAAAGGTGAAAATTTGCCTTTCGTTCAAAGGGGAAAAGGTAAATTATGGACCCGCAAGCATGATTTTTGTTCTAATAAGGATGCCACGTGTTCCAAACCAAAAGGGGGACCCATTTTTCAAATTATTTTCCCACCCATTTATACGGATTCGATACAAACTTTGAAGAGGCATATCTTTCAACTCAGGGCTTGAAATATTGCAAATATGACACCATTGGAAAGATCTCGGCATCACCTATGCCATGGAGGTCTTAAAATTTAATTTTTTTAGGAGGTTAGGTATAGGAAAATGGAGGAAACTTCTTCAGACCTTCAATGTAGGATTCATTTGACTCAATAACCAGATTGAATTCGATCTATTTTTGCCATTTCCTCTTCTTTGAAGGTGTCAAATCAATTATTCATGTAATAAAGATGGATTTGGAGGTAGATTTTATCAGAAGCATTAACATCAGTGTTTGAGTTTCAGCCCACTTTCCCCGCTTCTCTATCTCTCTCTTTCTTCTCTCTGATCGAATCTACAATTACGGAGGCAAGATTCATTGTAAATGGTTGGACATTTTTTGTTTTGCAGGCTCCCTTCTCCTCTTAGCAAAGGGATTTGTGGGGTTCAGGCCTTCAATCAAAATTGCATTATGTTTCAGCCTCTTGGCTACTTTGTAATGGACGATATCAATCTACGGAGGAATAAAACACGTCTGTGATTGATTTTAGATCCTTTCTTACCTCTTTTTATTTCATCTGGTCTTCTATTACATGTCTGGCCATCTGTGCTTGTTTATTGTATGCATTTTGTTGTATTGTGTCCATTAGAAAAATAAGGGTTCATCATTCTTTTGGTGCATTACCTAGTAGTTTAGTTCTTTCTTATATCTTATACTCTTTTATCCCTGTCTCCTTGGCAGGTATTAGATTAGGTATAGAAATAGATACTTTGCAAATCCTTACGTATACACCTAAACAAAGGGATAAGGAATCAACCTTTAATCTGGAGAGCTTTTCCATTTTTACAAGGTCCCACACCTTAGGAAAAACTCAATGTTATGAAATCACACCAAATGACCCTGCCTTAGAAAAGCAGATCCATAACTCATTTTGGGGTGTTGTGATTTCACACTAACAGTTACTCTATGAAAAGTTACACTAGGAACTTTGTTTAGTAGATAAACTTTTTTTAGCTGTTTCTTCCAAAAAAGTTTTTGATAAACCTGCATCGTCAATCATACATTGCACCATATACATGATAGTATGATTTCACCTTTCAACAAAAACATTTTTTTTTCAATGTATGAGGAAGTTTTATTTGATGATGAATGTTATGTGTTTTTTAAAATAGTTGAACTCATTATTGTGTATTCTCCCCTTCAATCTGAGAAGAGTTTTTTAATGTTCATGCTAGAATTAGTTTCAATAAGGGATTTAAGTTTTTTAAAAGTTTCAAAAGCTTGGTATTTAGTGTGAAGACAATATATCTACAATTTCCTTGAGAAATCATCAACAAAGAGCAGGAAGTATTGAAACCCATAATGGATAGCTCTTATAGGTGTATACACCCCAATTTCACATCTATTCTAAATCAATTAATTCCCCTTCCTCATTTCCCACAAAAATACATTTCAAATTAATCAAATATAACTTTATTAATTATCCATTTCAAAATCTAAAAAATAACCCAATCCTCACCACATGTCATTATTCTCCATGTTTTTCCACTATTGAATTAAAAATTCAAATTCAAATCCTCACCCACCCTTCATGGTCTTCACTCACCTAAAATCCTCCACTTATGAATTAAAAATATAATTCAAATCCTCATCCATTCTTCGTGGCCCCCACTCACCTAATCTTACCCACATTTTCAAACCACTCACTTAATCTTGCCCACATTTTAAAACCACTCACCTAATCTTGCCCACATTTTCAAACCTCTCACTTAATCTTGCCCACATTTTCAAACCATGATTACTTAAATTAATCTAAGTTAATCACTTCCACAGGCTATAAATACAACCTTACCCCTCCCCTCTAAACACACGGAGAATAAACTTTCATGCCATATCTAAGTTATTACATCCTTTGAGCAAAGAACATCCTTTTGCCTCGTCCTAATGCAAAAATAGCCTCATAATCCTTCTTCCCATCTAGTATAAAGTAAGAGGATCATTGTTGTAGGAAAGTCTTGCTCCGTCTTGAAGAAAAGCACCTACATATCACACAATCAGGGCTCAATCCATGTTTCCTAGCCCATTCCAAGGTTTGCTACAGAACGCGAAGGAGGAGGTATGATTATTGGTATTTTACTTCCTTGTTAGTAGTGTATTTTTCCTAGCTTACACTAGATTCTTAGATCTTGGGTCCTCTATTATGGTCACATAGCTTTGTATTTTGTATGATTCCCTTGTTTGAATTTCATAATGTAAAAATAAAATTCTTACCCATAAGAAAACAAGATGCAAAAAAGATAAAAGGGGCCCAAAAGGGGCGAGTAAGATACAAAGAGGTTTGGGGTCTATCCCAAAGAGAATGAGGGTGCCTAGGCATTGGCGTCATTGGCTCGGCCACAAAAGTACACTTAGAGTCAATAAAATATCAAATTGGGTTAATGGGGTGTGAAATAACAAAGATGAGACAAGAAAGATGGAACCTAGAGGCCAAAGATACATGTCAGTTATTCTCCATGTTTTCTCTACTTATTGAATCATATGAATAGTGGTATGTCAAATCCTCACCCACCATTAGAAATGGTCCCAAGTCACCTAAAATCCTCCACTTATTAATGTCTACATCAAGAGTATTAAAAGAAGATCCTCACCCATTGTGTATGTAGTCCCCACTCACCTAATCTTGCCCACATTAGTTCAAACCGACTCACCTGATCTTGCCCAGCGGTAGTCAAACCACCCACTTATATCTTGCCCACATTTTCAAACCACCCAGGTAATCTTGCCCACATTGTCAAACCATGGGTTACTGTAATCTTGCCCAGGCATTTTCAAACCACGATTAGCTTAAATTAGATCTAAGCTAATCACTCCCTCAGAGGTATAGAAGCAACACATCTGATATTTTTTTAGTATCTAGCAACAGCATGGAGAATATGCTTTCAAGCCATATCGTAGGATTCTTGCATGCAAAGATTGAGCAAATAATATCCTTAAGCCTCATCCTAATGCCAAAATATCTTGATCAACATTGGTATTTTCCCATCTAGTGCAATTGTTAGCTATGATCGATGCTTGCAGGAAGGTCTTGCTCCGTCTTGAAGATGAAAAGCACCTCCTTGAGTTAGCAAAATTAGGGCTCAATCCAAGTTTCCTAGCCCATTCCGAGGTTTAGAAACCCTACGGAATGTAAATGGATGAAGCTATTATTATTGCTCAAAATACCTAGACTTGACCACTACGAGTATTTTTCCAAGAATAAAAATAAATCCCTGGCACGCTCGGTGGGACTTTCGAGTGGATGGATTCACTATTACTTATCTTAATTAGTGGTTTTATCTGTTCTTTGTTATAAAACCCTATTGTTCATAGTAACTGAATGTACCTTTTCTATTCCTATACAACTGCTTTGGTATAACCTTGACACAATCAATAAGTAGTGTAAACATGAAACCCTAAATGTAAGAGTCTTGTGGAGTATCTGCAAAGGTATATCAACAATGAAACTCTGAAGCTCATCCTGTCCTCAAATTTATCTCAGTTGGAGTGCTTGGTGTTTGAGTTCCGAGAGGTCAAACCATCGATTAACTGTCTACTATACTTGTTATCTGTTGGGACGGTCGAATGAAATAGCCATTAGTTCGGGTATCTATCTTAGGGTGATGGGTGTCTACCATATCCAGAGACCTCTATTTAGGTTCCAGTGACTGCGCACTTTTGCTCAAAATAACTGCTTTCTAGGAAGTGTCATCATTTTTTTGTCTTTTATTTTAATTGATCCTTCGTTGTTGGTTGCTTACATGTTTCACTTTGATCACTAGATGTACCTATAACCTGTAAAATAGATGTTGCACCTATCAAACCCACAAAAGCCACATCAAGGTCCAAAAACATAAAGATGCAGAAAATGGGAAAAAATACCTGACCCCAACGGTCACCGGGACGTGAGTTTTCTTACGGCTGATTACTACATTATCATCTCAGAGTGTTACCGTAGATCTTGTGAGTATGTGAAAATTATACCCTGGGACCCCCCCTTGCTGCAATATGCACTAGATATAAAGCTTTCTAAACTACGTAAATGTGTCCCCTATGGAATAGAATGAAATTGCCTCAGTCTCCGATGCTATGTTTGCGATTAAAATGCAACTCCCTTAAAGCTTGTATGGATGTTTGATGGCATGCCTTTGAGTGCTTTGGATAAAACCTTTGGATGCAAGCTTTGGTAGAAAGATAATAATTTTCCTAAAGCTTGGTCCTTCATATTTTTTGAGTCATGGATCGGCGGATGTATTTTTATGGGAAATTTTCCCCTAGCAGTTTAATTGCATAATTGACAATCGGAAGGCTGACGCCACGTAAGAAAATAAGAGGCCCAAAATATAAAAAGAGGCCAAAAAGAGCGGAGGAAAACTTGGAAATAGGTCAAGGGCATCTAGGCGTCGGTGTCCTTTTGGGCGATTGGTGTCTGAAGTCATAAAAGATAAGAAAGTAAAGTTCTGACTGGGTTATAGGGTGTGTAATTTTAAATAGAACCCGCGGAAACAGAGACAAGAGGCCAACGTATCCCTCACAAGGGGGAGTTTTCTGACTTAATGAATGATGCAACTCGTTGGTAGTGATTTTAGCGCATGGGAAAATTCACCCAAGTGTATGATTTTATGCCTACAAAAACGAAAATGCTAATATAACGTGAACACCACTAGGGGGAGTAAATCTCGCTTAAAAATGGGATTTATGGATAATATTTGGGCCAAGTTTTGGTAATTAAAAAAGTAATATAAACGGAAAATACTGCTATTAGATATTATTGCCCGCGAATAAATGAAGACAATACGCCATTATTAACTATCATTAAATTGGGTCTCGGCGTAACGCAAGGCAAATAACGGGGTTTAGACGACTTCGGATCTACATAGCGTTTTTATGCATACGGGGGGTTCTCCAGATATACCCGACACCAAAGGATATGTCGTAGGGGTTCCAAAACCCTTTACGCAAGGCAAATCATGGTTCTCGGGGGCATTGTTCAACTATCATATTGCAAATGGGCTATTGTCGGGGGTTCTGCCAAAACCCGACACCAAAGGATCCTATGTCGCAGGGGTTCCAAAACTCCGACGCATTAGGCAAATGACGGGTGTAACTGGGGGCGGAACAACATGGCTACGCAAACATGCATGTCGGAAGTTTGTTCTCCAAAACCCGACACCATGAGGTATGTATTGTCGCGGGAATGGGCGGTTCGCCGGATGTTGTTATTTATCGATGAATGTTTAGACCCTGTGGTCAAATGGTGATCGTAAAATCTTACCTTAATGTTTATTTTTGTTTCCTCATTCCCTTAGAATCCTACCTGCAAGTCTTGGAGGTACAGAACCTTGGGGAGCTCCGAACGGTATCCTTCTCTTCTCCCTCATTTGTACCCTCATATAAATGGTTGGGAGAGGCTCTTATCAAAGGTTTCACGCATCCTTCTACTTTGCATCCAAGCCTTCTCTCCTGCTCGCAAGAGGATATTGATGGTAGTTTTCAAGCCTCCCACATGGACTGTAATGCCGTTTTAGTGCTTTCTCTAGTGGGCTCACTGCGAGTGTAACCTGTATCGACCCTTGAGCTAATATATATGTCTGAACATTCTAGTTTGGATGGAACTTCTTGGACTTCATTGTTGTCATTTCTGGTATCTCTCCTTGCATAGATGGTGAAACCCATTGGGCAGGGTGATATGCCATTGCATCTAAGATGGTATGTGTTACACTCGTATTCTAACAAAGCGAGTTTGTGTCGAAGTTGACTTAGGGAATGATCTGCAGGACCATCTGGATAATAAATCCGTAGGTCCATAGGTATCTCTCAAAATGTGGTTTACTTCAACATTCCCCAACACATGTCTTTCACTTGTCAGGCCCTGGAACATTAGGTTTTTGCGACTAAACCCTCTCCGTTTGCTAGCTTCATGCATCTGAAGCTAGTAGTGATGCAAGGAGCCGGCCTTCAGTTTTCGGAGCCCAAATGTGATCCTCTGATTGATGGTTGCGAGGTCCCACAACGGGGAATAATAAGGGATTCCATGGTGTGCAGTCTCACTCCAATGGTGACACCTCACCCCCTCTCTTTACCAGAGTCCCAGGGGTAAGCTGATGATTTGGGATCCAATCCACGCCGCATCTATCCGGTTTCCATAAATTTTCCTTCCAAACCATCACAAAGACTACATTTTTTCCTTCACGGAAAGGTCAATGAATAATGGTAATCTCACAATTAAAATATAATTTCTTTGATGATAGACTCTCATAGTCCACATTTTGATTTCAGGTGTCTTCTAATACCTGTCTTTTTGACAAATAATCAGTTCAAACTCATAGTCCATTCATAAAAAAAAAATCTTATTTCTAATTTATTTCACATAAGATCCTCACGTTGTGAAATGCTCTTTCCTGCGCACTTCAAAAGTGATCTTGGAGAATTGTGTACCAGATGAGGCAAGGAAGGCTCTGCACACCAATGTCTTATTTAATTATGAATTTTATGCCTTACATTGGAATGTTATGGACCTTACATATCCCTCTCGCAAGGTATACGTTTTTACCCTCTTATCTTGCCATCATTTTTGTTGCCTTGTGAAAATAATTATTATGTCTATTTCAGGAATCATTATTAATTGCAATGGTTTTTTTCATTCAGAATACAGTAACTATGTCCAATTGTATCCGCGTATGCTCTTTAGCATTGCGCCTACTCGGAGCACACTAATGGAAAATATGGTGCGGTCATTTCCATATCCCTTAAATTCTTGGCTTCTAATCACCTCCTTGGGCCAAGATCTTTCAAATCAGGCTATGTGGGTGATCCAACTGTCATTTTAATTAATGATCTTTCATTTGTCATATTGTTAATATTTGTTTGGTCATTGGTTGTGTATGCTCTTTTCCTGCGCCTTTTGAGCGATCTGGCAAATAAAAAACAACCACGATCACTTTTCTAACATTTCATTTGCAGGATAACTACTAATTTGTTTTCTGTAGAACCACGTTGCTGGAATATTGTCAAAAACAAAAAAATAAAAATAAAAACAACAAAAATCCCGCAAAAATACCACCATTCAAAGACAATTGCTGAAACAAACAAAAAGTACGCTCAAGTACGCAATTATTTTTTGCTAGTGATTTATTTCAAGTTGGAAAGAACCCTGCATTTAATCACTTTATCATATTGTTTTTACACGTAGACGAGGTGGATTTCATCACCACCAAAGCTACACCGGTGACGTGGACTTGACTACCATGCACCAACAACATTTACATCTGCATTGCACTTTGAAACCTATTCTCATCACAGCGTTCGGTATTTACCTCGCCACTACTCTTCACTTACAAGTAATGTTGTCGTGCAGCGCATGCGAGTCATGCCTAAATAGTTGTAACAACGAAGCCTGGGCATCATCCCTGTAAATATTCAGAAAGTTATAAGGACACCATACATATTTATCCCTCCATCACCTTCCACCTTTTCACAAAACTTGTTCTAGACATGGTGATTCACTCTGAAACAGGCAAGTAAGAATTGGTGAGTCTCCTCCAGTGCTCTAAGGGTTCCCTGTACCAATTCTGTCCCCATACAGAATTAGGTATATTAGGACTAGGGTATATTGGAGGACACATATTCTTGGAGTAATAAGAGTCTGCATCCACCATTTCACAGCATACTTGTATGATTGCATGAAATAATGATCATTCCTGAAGAAGTTACCTCATAAGCCAAAACAATTGAATCCACATGATTGCTTGCTGTTTGAAAATAAAATAGTTTAGCATTGTTTTACAATAAAACTTGGTTGCTATCAATGTGTTTGTTGTAAAAGTTCAGACCCTAGTTGTGTTCCACAAAAAAATCAGTTCTCGACCAATTCAATACCAAGCGAAAACATCCAAACAATCCAACCACACAGACCAAAACATCACACCAATTTCATTACCTTGCTTCAGCTAACAATACATCTGTCATAGATTATCTTCAGCTATATCCAACTGATATTTAGTGACTAGCATTCACTCCCCATATCGTCAATCGTTAATTGTCAAAACATCCTTCATAGCTTGTTTCCAGCTATATCAAACTAATATTGGGTGACTTGTTTGAGTTCATTCATTATTCTGTCCACCATTGTGTTTATCCAAATCACAACCAACACAAATCCTTTCATAGCTCATTTTGAGTTATATCAAAACCATATCACGATTAACCTGTTTGGGTTACTCTTCACGTCAACAATTCAGAGCTTGTTTAAGCCAAATCTAAACCATTTTCATTATAGCTTATTTAAGATATCACATATTTATCCCAAGTAGTTTTTTTTAATCTTTCTCCTTATAGCCTTACTTGTTAAAAATTGATTGAGCCAAAAAAAATATCACAATCAATAGGTTGATTTCTTCATCGCACCTTTCTTCATTCTCCCTCTCTTTCAAACATGATGAATTCACGAAAAACATTACACAATGAGCTATTAGAACAAATTAATAAGATGACAACCCAACTATCTCATATGGCTACCCAAATTAGTGAGCGATCACCCAAAAAGCCGATCATATAACCTCACGAAGAAATCAGTTCACGTTAAGTCCAATGTCAGTTTACCCCCTTGGAGAAAGTCTCTCTAGTGTTTTTCATCAACTAAAAGAGGCTAAACTGATAAGATATCCAATTACAAAACCCTTTGTCAAAGGGGAAGCTAAGCCATGTTGGTATAAACCTAACACATACTATGAATTTCATCGCATTGATGGTCATCACATAGATAAATGTGTGCGATTTAAGAATTACGTCCAAGACTTAATTAATGATGACATCATCTCTGTAGAACTTGATGACAATGCTCTTGCAACCAACGACACATCCAATACCACAACTTTCCATGAAGAACTGACTACTGTCGAAACTCCTCTATATACTAAAATTCCACGAGATCATGATGACAACAGTCAAGACTCTCTAATTCCAAACCAATCCTTATCTTCTTCAAAATTCCTTCCATTAGTTCAAACATACATTGAACCTGTTTTGGAATACAACATTGTTCCAACATCTACCGAGCACTTGAACTTATTTCGAGACTCTCTTTCAACCCAAACATACATTGAACCTCTTTTGGACAACAAAATTCTTGCAAAAAATATTGAGCACTTGAACTTATTTCAAGACACTCTTTCAGCCCAAACATATATTGAACTTGTTTTGGGTGACAACATTCTTCTAACATCTAACGAGACCTTGATCTCATTTCAAGACTCCCTTTCAAACCTTGATATTACTGTAGACACTACATATGAGGTTCCATCAACAAGTACCATTAAGTTTGATTATATTCTTCCAATATTGGCTCTTATGCCTAACATCTCTAGCCTTTTTGTTGAAACAAAACCACATCGAGTTTGGACACTTGCGGCAATGCAACCTGTCGTGTCCATCATGCTTTCAACTATCGATCTTGTAGGCATCTCATCACTAATTAGTCTCACCTGTCAAGACTTCTACGTGCATCCATTTTACGAGGTACTTATACCCAAGAATATCTTTACACCACCTTTTCCATCTTTAATCATGAATCTATCCTCAAATCAATCAATTAATGGACAAATAGAAGCAACAAACCAAATAACACAAACCATCATTTTCAACACACATGGAAGCTATTGGCTTAACCAAATCTATCCCACTCTTTGGGCTTACCGCACATCTTATCACACACCTACTGGAGCCACTCCCTTCTCCTTTGTTTATGGTTGGGAATCTATTTTACATGTCAAGGTTGAATTTCCATCCTTCATAATATCCTTCAACGGTGTAATCAATAAAGATTATTATCGACACTCACGCCTTAATGAACTCGAGCTTCTCGATGAAAAATGACTTAATGCCCTAGATCATCTTCAAGTATATCAAAATCGGCTACGACATAGCTACCATAAAAAAATCAAACCTAGAAAATTTAATGTCAATCATTTCATTCTCAAAGAAAATCGAAAGAACACACCCAAAGAACGAGACAAACAAGAAAAAATTGAGCCCAACGAAATCATAGATAATTTTCAGTTTGGAGCTTACAAATTGGCCACTGACACTGGCCAAGTCCTTGAAAAAACCCATGAATGCATTCCATTCAAAGAAATTCTATTCTTAAAAGCACTCTCTATTCTGGGAAATAACAACGTGTACATTGTTCCTTTTGTCTTGCTTATCTCTGAATAAATTTATTGATTTCCATTAGCAGACATTTTCATTATCAAAATCACATCTTCATATTTATCATCATGAGACAAGTGCTAATATAAATCCTATTAAGTTTGTGAGCGTCATACTTCTTCCATTTTCAGTCACTTTCCTCTATGGTCATACCTAGAAGCTTACTGATGGTAATATATTCCTTTCAAATACATTCTCTCTTTCGTAACAAAGCTCTAAACTTCGTTACCCAGTTCGTTTGGTCGTCCATCTCAGTCTTTGGTGTTGAACCCTCGCATCCTACTAGTCATGTGGGGCTGAGATTGGGGGCAGACGTTTCTTCCCAAATACAAAGCACTATTGTAAAAAAATCCATCAATTCAATAACTTATGAATAATTCATTGTCACATCTTTCATCCTTCATAGTCTTTGGTGTTGAGCCCACACTTCTTACTGGTAGTGTGAGACTGGGAATGAAGGAAGGTGCCCTTACTCGTCTACGTCTTGTCTTTGGTGATAAACCCTTGCCTCTTACAAGTGGCATGGAGAAAAGCGTAGAGGGTCATTCTCATAAAAACATAAAAACATTGCAAAATATTTTAAAAAAAACAAAAAAAAACAAAAAGGGAATTCACTCACCTATATTTTGCCTTCGGTGATGAGCCCTTGCTTCTCACTAGTAGCATGGGGCAAGACATGGGGATTCATTTCAAAAATACAAAATCTTACAGTGCTTACAAATTATAGAATCCCCAAACACATAATTTAGATGCCTAAGTGAAGAGAGAACTATCCCTTAACTTCATATCTTATCAATCAGCAGGCCACATAGTTGTTTAAGTCTAGCATGTGACTCATAAAGTGAAAGCCATTTTTGAAACTGGTTCAGTACCATTATGAAGCATGGAGTCACAATTTATCAAAGGGATTTTTGTTAGCATTTGTGTCTATATTCATTATCTACCTCTTGTGTCCTTCTTGATTCTCGGTGATGAGCCCACACATCTTATTAGTTGTGTGGAGTCAAGAATGGAGCTGGAATTCTTTTCATCATATCATCACCACCATATCCTGCCAATGGAAAGAGAATTTGTGTTATTCAGAGCATAAGTTATCGCATAGAACATGATACATACGGATAATATCCTGGTTTATCGCCTCTCAAAAACTAAGTCTGCACTTTGGTCCATAAATTGCCAATCACCGTGTAAAAATCTACAAACAGTGTGAAAATTGTCAAAAAATAAAAAACATTTAAAAATTGTCAAAAATCCAAAAACATTCTAAAAATCAAAAAATCTAAAAACATTTGAAAATTGTCAGAAAAATAAAAAACATTGTAAAAATCCAAAAATCCAAAACATTTGAAAATCGTCAAAAATCCAAAAAAGTGTAAAAATCTAAAAATCCAAAAACATTTGAAAATTGTCAAAAACTCAAAAACATTAGAAACACTCGTCAATAATATCAAAATATTTCAAAATTATCAAAAAAAAAAAAAAAAAAAATCCACAAAATCGTTAAAAAAAAAAATTCTAAAATAACTAACACAATTTAACCTTTGAACTACTATACCCAACGAATGATCCAATCTCCTTATGACTACCAAATTCAAACAACTTCTCCTTGCGTGTATCCTCGCTTGGGGAAAATCCGGATTTCATTATTTCCTTGTTTGAGGACAATGACCCAATGCTTTACTATGTCCTCGTATCCCTGCTTGGGGGCACATCCAATATATCATCATTGTGGAACACGTTAGGGAGATGTTTATTTGTTTTTGTGTTGCATTATTAGTTATAAATTATTACTTGCTTTCTTGCATCTTGATATATTACAGGGGCATCTTGATTTTATGTATCCTGGTGTTCTCTCTAATATTCTATCTTTCTTTCCTCTCCCCTAATTTTCACGTTTCTTCTGACCACTTCTCCTTTTCTCTACCACCCCTACCTTTTCGTTCATTCTATATCTGTTTCTCTTCCTTTCTCTCCTCTTTTTCATACTTTCCTCGCCCCTCATAGTTTCTTTTTTTTATCCATTCTAATTCTTCTTTTGTCCTCTTTCCATTTTCCTCCATTTCACCCCTACTCCCACCTCATTTTCTCCTTATTTATCCTTTCCCGTTTCCTTCTTTTCTCATCTCTATCATTTATTTCACTTCCACACATCCCTCTTTAGTATTTCTATTGCTTCCTTCATTTTACACATCTCTCTATCTCATCCCTTCACCCTCTACTCTTTCATTTTCCTATTTTTTCCTTGTTTGTCCTTCATCATTCCCTTCTTCCCCTATCATCTCTCTCTCTTATTTCTACCTCTTTCATTCCTTTTTTTCCCCTCCCCTATCTCCCTTACTCTTCTCGTAATCAACCCCCAATCCTATCCATTCCCTTTTCTCTTTCCCTAACACCCTCACACCTAGCATTCAAGGTCGATTGAATCCTTTCTCCATTTGTGTTGTGCGGTCATTCCAGTCTCTTCCACTCCATTATCGTCCTCTTCTCCGGCGAATCCATTTTCCTTCTTTTCGAGAGTTCTATCGTATATTCCATTCTCATCCATCCTCTCGAGGGGGCATCACCACATCTATCCATAATCACATCTTCTCGTGACATTTTTGTCTTGGAGGATACTATGACATCTGTCACTCACCACTTTCTATTCTCCCCAATAAACATTCGCTCTACCTTTTAAAAAGTAGATTGAATTCTTCCCCTATACCGTCTACTTTCTTTGAAAGGAAACTACTTTCATAATACCCTTCCAAAGAGGGAAAAATGTAGACACCCTAATTTCACATCTATTCTAAATCAATTAATTCCCCTTCCTCATTTCCCACAAAAATATATTTCGAATTAATCAAATATAACTTGATTAATTATCCATTTCAAAATCTAAAAAATAACCCAATCCTCACCACATGTCATTATTCTCCATGTTTTTCCACTATTAAATTAAAAATTCAAATTCAAATCCTCACCCACCCTTCGTGGTCCCCACTCACCTAAAATCCTCCACTTATGAATTAAAAATAAAATTCAAATCCTCACCCATTCTTCATGGCCCCCACTCATCTAATCTTGCCCACATTTTCAAACCACTCACTTAATCTTGCCCACATTTTCAAACCATGATTACTTGAATTAATCTAAGTTAATCACTCCCTCAGGATATAAATACAACCTTAACCCTCCCCTCTAAACACATAGAGAATAAGCTTTCATGCCATATCTAAGTTCTTGCATCCTTTGAGCAAGGAACATCATTTTGCCTTGTCCTAATGCCAAAATAGCCTCATAATATTTTTTCCCATCTAGTACAAAGTAAGAGGATCGTTGTTGCAGGAAGATCTTGCTTCGTCTTGAAGAAAAACACCTAATAATCACAAAATCTGGGCTCAATCCAAGTTTCCTGGCCCATTCTAAGGTTTTCTATGGAACGCAAAGGAGGAGGTATGATTATTGGTATTTTACTTCCTTGTTAGTAGTGTATTTTTCCTAGCTTACATTCTCATCACCACATCTATCCATAATCACATCTTCTCGAGACATTTTTGTCTTGGAGGATACTATGACATCTGTCACTCACCACTTTCTATTCTCCCCCACAAACATTCGCTCTACCTTTTAAAAAGTAGATTGAATTCTTCCCCCATACCGTCTACTTTCTTTGAAAGGACACTGCTTTCATAGTTTCCTTCCAAAGAGGGGAAAATGTAGACACCCCAATTTCACATCTATTATAAATCAATTAATTCCCCTTCCTCATTTCCCACAAAAATACATTTCGAATTAATCAAATATAACTTTATTAATTATCCATTTCAAAATCTAAAAAATAACCCAATCCTCACCACATGTCATTATTCTCCATGTTTTTCCACTATTGAATTAAAAATTTAAATTCAAATCCTCACCCACCCTTCATGTTCCCCACTCACCTAAAATCCTCCACTTATGAATTAAAAATAAAATTCAAATCCTCACCCATTCTTCATGGCCCCCACTCACCTAATCTTGCCCACAATTTCAAACCACTCACTTAATCTTGCCCACATTTTCAAACCACTCACCTAATCTTGCCCACAATTTCAAACCATGATTACTTAAATTAATCTAAGTTAACCACTCCCCCAGGCTATAAATACAACCTTACCCCTCCCCTCTAAACATATGGAGAATAAGCTTGCATGCCATATCTAAGTTCTTACATCATTTGAGAAAAGAATATCCTTTTGCCTCGTCCTGATGCCAAAAGAGGATTATTGCTGTAGGAATGTCTTGCTCCATCTTGAAGAAAAGCACCTACATATCACAAAATCTGGGCTCAATCCAAGTTTCCTAGCCCATTCTGAGGTTTGCTACGGAATGCGAAGGAGGAGGTATGATTATTGGTATTTTACTTCCTTGTTAGTAGTGTATTTTTCCTAGCTTATATTCATTTTTTCCATCTAGTGCAAAGTAAGAGGATCATTATTGCAGGAAGGTCTTGCTCTGTCTTGAAGAAAAGCACCTAGATATCACACAATCAAGACTCAATCTAAATTTCCTTGTCCATTCTGAGGTTTGCTACGGAACGCGAAGGAGGAGGTATGATTATTGGTATTTTACTTCCTTGTTAGTAGTGTATTTTTCCTATATTACATTCTGACACACTTGGTGGGAATAAGCTTTCATGCCATATCTACTAAAATTCCATGAGATTATGATGACAACAGTCAAACCTCTCTCATTCTAAACCAATCCATATCTTCTTCAAATTTCCTTCCATTAGTTCAAACATCCATTGAACCTGTTTTGGATAAAAACATTCTTCCAACATCTACTGAGCACTTGAACTTATTTTAAGACTCTATTTTAACCCAAACATTTATTGAACCTGTTTTGAGCAACCACATTCTTCCAACATCTAATGAGACCTTGAACTCGTCTCAAGACTCCCTTTCAAACCTTGATATTACTGTAGACACTACAGAAGAGGTTCCATCAACAGGTACCATTAAGTTCGATTCTATTATTCCAATATTGGCTCTTATGCGTAACATCTCTAGCCTTGTTGTCGAAACACAACCACATCAAGTTTGGACACTTGCAACAATGCAACCTGTCATGTCCATCATGCTTTCAATAATCGATTTTACAGGCATCTCATCACTAATTATTCTCAACTGTCAAGACTTCTACATCCATACATTCTACGAGGTAATTATACCCAGGAATATCTTTACGCCACCTTTTCCATCTTTAATTGTGAATCTATCCTCAAATCAATCAATAAAGGGAAAAAAAAAGCAACAAACCAAATAATACAAACCATCATTGTCAACACACATGGAAGCTATTTGCTTAACCAAATCTACCCCACTCTTTGGGCTTACCACACATCTTATCACACACTTACTAGAGCCACTCCCTTCTCCTTTGTTTATGGTTGGGAGGCTATTTTACATGTCAAGGTTGAATTTTCATCCTTCAAAATATCCCTCAAAGATGTAATCAATCAAGATTATTATCGACACTCACACCTTAATGAACTCGTGATTTTTAATGAAAAATAATTTAATGCCCTAGATCATCTTCCATTATATCAAAATCGGCTATGGCGTAGCTACCCTAAAATATTCAAACCTAGAAAATTTAAGGTCAATGATCTCATTCTCAAAGAAAATAGAAAGGACACACCTAAAGAACGAGACAAGCAAAAGAAAAAAAAAATTTGAGCCCAATGAAATCATAGATAGTTTTGGGTTTGGAGTTTCTAAATTGGCCATCGACATAGGCCAAGATCTTGATGAACCAATGAATGCAGTTCATTTAAAGAAATTTTATCCTTGAGATGTTCACTATTCCAAGAAACAACATGTACATTGGTCCTTCTATCTTACTTATTTCTGAATAATTTAAATTTATTCATTTCAATTGGCAGACATTTTCATTATCAAAATCACATCTCCATATTTATTATCATGAGACAAGTGCTAGTATAAATCCTATTAAGTTTGTGAGCATCATACTTCTTCCATTTTTAGTCGCTTTCCTCTATGGTCATACCTAGAAGCTTACTAATGGTAATATATTCTCTTCAAATACATTCTCTTTTTCATAACAAAGCTCTAAACTTTGTTACCCAGTTCGTTTGGTTATCTATCTCAGTCTTCAGTGTTGAACCCTCGCGTCCTACTAGTCGTGTGGGGCTGAGATTGGGGGCAGACGTTTCTTCCCAAATACAAAACAGTATTGTAAAAAAATCCATCAATTCAATAACTTATGAATAATTCATTGAGACATCTTTCGTCCTTCATAGTCTTTGGTGTTGAGCCCACACTTCTTACTGGTAGTGTGAGACTGGGAATGGAGGAAGGTGCCCTTACTCGTCTACGTCTTGTCTTCGGCGATAAACCCTTGCCTCTTACAAGTGGCATGAGGTAAAGCGTAGAGGGTCATTCTCATAAAAACATAAAAACATTGCAAAATATTCAAGAAAAAAAGAAAAAAAAAGACAAAAAGAGAATTCACTTGCCTATATTTTACTTTCGGTGATGAGCCCTTGCTTCTCATTAGTAGCATGGGGCAAGGCATAGGGAGTCATTTCAAATATACAAAATCTTACAGTGCTTACAAATTATAGAATCCCCAAACACGTAATTTAGATGCCTAAGCGAAGAGAAAACTATCCCTTAACCTCATATCTTACCAATCAGCAGGCCACATAACTGTCTAAGTCTAGCACGTGACTCATAAAGTGAAAGCCATCTTTGAAATTGGTTCAATACTATTATGAAGAATGGAGTCACAATTTCCCAAAGGGATTGTTGTTAGCATTTGTCTCTATATTCATTATCTACCTCTTGCGTCCTTCTTTATTCTCGGTGATGAGCTCACACATCTTACTAGTTGTGTGTAGTCAAGAATGGAGATGGAATTCTTTTAATCATATCATCACCACCATATCCTGCCAATGGAAAGAGAATTTATGTTATTCTGAGCATAAGTTACAACACGAAACACGATACATATGGATAATATCCATGTTTATCACCTCTAAAAAATAAGTCTGCACTTTGGTCCATAAAATGCCAATCACAATGTAAAAATCTAAAAACATTTGAAAATCGTCAAAAATCTAAAAACAGTATAAACATCCAAAAATCTAAAAATATTTGAAAATCGTCAAAAATCTAAAAACAATGTAAAAATCTAAAAATCTAAAAACATTTGAAAATTGTCCAAAACCCAAAAACATTAGAAACAATCATTTAAAATCTAACAAAAAAATTAGAACTCGTCAAAAATCTAAAAACATTAGAAACACTCATTAAAAATCTAAAAACATTACACATAATCGTCAAAAATCCAAAAACATTTGAAAATCGTCAAAAAATTCAAAAGCATTTAAAAAATCGTCAAAAAAATCAAAAACATCTGAAAATCGTAAAAAATCTAAAAACATTTGAAAATCATCAAAAAAGTCAAAAACATTTAAAAAATCGTCAAAAATCTAAAAAACATTAGAATATATATATATAATAAACATAAATAAAAATATTGTAAACTCCACAAAATCGCAAAAACTCTAAAATAACCAACACAATTCAACCTTTGGACTATTATCCCCAATGAATGATCCAATCACCTTATGACTACCAAATTCAAACCACTTCTCCTTGCGTGAATCCTCGCTTGGGGAAAATCCTACTCTCATTGCATCCTTGTTTGAGGACAATGACCCAATATTTTACTATGTTCTCGTGCCCCTACTTGGGGGCACATCCAATCAATCCTTACTGTGGAACACGTTAGGGACATGTTTATTGGTTCTTGTGTTGCATTATTAGTTGTAAATTATTAATTACTTTCTTGCATATTGTTATATTACAGGGGACATCTTGATTTTATGTATCCTGGTGTTCTCTGTAATATTCTTATGTTCTCTGATTGCATGTCGTACTGGGGCATCATTTTATCTGTATGATTATTGGTATTTTACTTCCTTGTTAGTAGTGTATTTTTCCTAGCTTACATTCTCATCACCACATCTATCCATAATCACATCTTCTCGTGATTTTTTTGTCTTGGAGGATACTATGACATCTGTCACTCACCACTTTCTATTCTCCCCAACAAACATTCACTCTACCTTTTAAAAAGTAGATTGAATTCTTCCCCCATACCGTCTACTTTCTTTGAAAGGACACTACTTTCATAGTACCCTTCTAAAGAGGGGCAAATGTAGACACCCCAATTTCACATCTATCCTAAATCAATTAATTCCCCTTCCTCATTTCCCACAAAAATACATTTCGAATTAATCAAATATAATTTGATTAATTATCCATTTCAAAATCTAAAAATTAACCCAATCCTCACCATATGTCATTATTCTCCATGTTTTTCCACTATTGAATTAAAAATTCAAATTCAAATCCTCACCCACCCTTCGTGGTTCCCACTCACCTAAAATCCTCCACTTATGAATTGAAAATATAATTCAAATCCTCACACATTCTTCGTGGCCCCCACTCATCTAATCTTGCCCACATTTTCAAACCACTCACCTAATCTTGCCCACATTTTCAAACCACTCACTCAATCTTGCCCACATTTTCAAACCATGATTACTTAAATTAATTTAAGTTAATCACTCCCCCAGGCTATAAATACAACCTTACCCCTCCCCTCTAAACACAGGGAGAATAAACTTGTATGCCATATCTAAGTTCTTACATCATTTGAGAAAAGAACATCCTTTTGCCTCATCTTAATGCCAAAATAGCCTCATAATCCTTTTTCCCATCTATTGCAAAGTAAGAGGATCGTTGTTGCAGGAATGTCTTGCTCTGTCTTGAAGAAAAGTACCTACATATCAGAAAATCTGGGCTCAATCCAAGTTTCCTAGCCCATTCTGAGGTTTGCTACGGAACGCGAAGGAGGAGGTATGATTATTGGTATTTTACTTCCTTGTTAGTAGTGTATTTTTCTTAGCTTACATTCTGGCACACCCGGTTACTTTCGATTTGTTACCATTAATTTATCAATTAGTGGTTTTATCTGTTCTTTGTTTATTATTGTTTATTATTATTTCATTTTCTGTTCCTTATGGTCTTCTTTGGTTAACCTTCACACTTTGGGTAGTGTTTTGTTGTGTGGTGTCTTGTGGTGTATCTGCAGGTTAGAGTAACAATGAAACTCTAAAGCTCATCTTGTCTTTGATCTCCTCGGTACTTGGTGTTTAGTTCCCAGTTTTGATTTTGTTATATACTCGTCATCTATAGAAACACATGAACTAGCCATTAGTTTATCATTTTACTGTCACGGGACAACCAATCCAGAAAATACATTTATTTATTTACTTTTGCTAAAATAACTACTTTATAGGAAGTTTATTATTTTTCTTTTATTTTTATCAATCATTTTTTGATCTAACTCTTTCTTTCTGTTTATTGTTCTTTTCTAACCTTATTGTCAAAATTTTAGCTTCTCAGGTAAAGTAAAATTAAAAAAACCAACTTCCGGGACGTTTTTCTCACGTTCAAAATTTTCATTCAGAGTGCTACCGTGGCCCATCTTCCGGACGCCATAAATTTTGCTCCTGAACTCGGAATGACTTCATATTTTTAACAGAAAGGTATTGAAAAGATCTATGCAATGAAAAAATAATTTTTAGATTTAGACTTATAGAAAATTTTTAGTTTCATTTCTTCTAACACCTGTCTTTTTAACAAAAAACAACAAAATTATAGTTTTTTTAAAATTATTATTTTTATTTTATTTCACGTAAAAACCTCACACGTATGCTCTTTCCTCGTACTTCAACAGTGATCTTAGAAATCAAAAACGTGAGGCCACTCGGGCTTTGCACAACATTTTTTTTTTAATTTTTAATTTTTTTCCTTACATTTCAATTTTCCATGACAACACTTCTAGGTAACGTTTTCACCCTCTTCTTTCATCATTTTTCTTTTTTGTGAAAATAATCATTATCGCTATTTCACAATCATGATTAATTGCAATAATTATTAATATTTAAAAAAAAAAAACTATTCCAATTGTATCCACGTGTGCTCTTTTCTTGCGCCTTCAAGTGATCTAGAAAATCAGAAACGGTAACAATTTTTTAGTTTCTTGTTCTAACATTGCAGGATCCTCTAGCTTTGTTTTCCAACTGTCATTTTAATAATTATTTTATTTTTTCATATTCTTAATATTTGTTTTGTCGTTGGTTGTGTATGCTCTTTTCCTGCGCCTTTGAGCAATCTAGCAAATAAAAAACAACTACGATCACTTTTTTAACATTTCATTTGCAGGATAACTACTAATTTGTTTTTTTAGAACCGCGTTGCTGGAATATTGTCAAAAATAAAAACAAAACAAAAACAACAAAAATCCCGCAAAAAATACCACCATTCAAAGACAATTGCTGAAACCGAAAAAAAAAGTACACTCAGGTACGTAATTATTTTCTGCTAGTGATTTATTTCAAGTTGGAAAGAACCCTGTGTTTAATCACTTTATCATATTGTTTTAACACATAGATGAGGTGGATTTCATCACCATCAAAGCTACACCAGTGACATGGACTTGACTACCACGCACCAACAACATTTGCATTTGCATTGCACTTTGAGACCTAGTCTCATCACATCGTCCGGTATTTACCTCACTGCTTCTCTTCAGTTACAGGTAATAATGTCGTGTAGCGCATGCGAGTCACACCTAAATATCTGTAACAACGAAGCTGGGCATCATCCCTGTAAATCTTCAGGGAGTTATAAGGACACCATACACATTCATCCCTCCATCACCTTCCACCTTTTCACAAAACTTGTTCTAGACGTGGTGATTCACTCCGAAACAGGCAAGTAAGAATTGGTGAGTCTCCTCCAGTGCTCTAAGGGTTCCCCGTACCAATTTTGTCCCCGTACATAATTAGGTATATTAGGACTAGGGTATATCGAAAGACGCATCTTTTTGGAGTGATAAGAGCCTGCATCTATCATTCCACAACATACTTGTATGGTTACATTAAACAATGATCATTCTTGAAGGATCTACCTCTTCAACCAAAACAATTTGATACACATGACTGCTTGCTGTTTGTAAACAAAATAGTTTAACATTGTTTTTATCATAAAACTTAGCTAATATAAATGTGTTTATTATAAAATTCAAATCCTAGTCATGTTCCACAGCACCATTTCTTGACCGATTCAGTACCAAGCAAAACGTTCAAGCAATCCCACAACGAAGATCAAAACGTCACACTGATTTCATTAGCCTACTTCAGCCAACAACAAATCCACCATAACTTGTTTTCAGCTATATCCAATAGATATTGAGTGACTTGCATTCACTCCTTATCTCATCAATTGTAAGAACATCCTTTATAACTTGTTTCAAGCTATATCAAAATGACATTGGGTGACTTATTTGAGTTCACTCATTATTTCATCAGCTATCGAGTTTAACAAAATCACATCTGACACAAATCCCTTCAAAGCTCATTTTGAGTTCACAATTGTATTGAGTCACTTGTTTGAGTTACTCTTCCTATAAAAAATTCAAAGCTTGTTTAACCAAACCAATCAACATATTCATCATAGCTTGTTTGAGCTATATCCCACTTGTATTGAGTACCTTGTTTGAGTGTACTCCTTACATTTTCATCTGCTAAGCTTGTTTAATCCAAACCAATCAACATATTCGTCATAGCTTGTTTAAGTTATATCCCACTTTTATCCGAGTAGCTTGTTTGAGGTTACTCCTCATAGCCTTGTTAAAACTTGATTGAGTGAAAATGAAGATCATAATCAATAGGTTGAGTTCTTCATTGCACCTTTCTTTGTTCTCCCCCTCTTTCAAACATGGTGAATTCACGAAAAACATCACGCAATGAGCTATTATAAAAAACAATAAGTTGACAACACAACTCTCTCATATGGCTACCCAAATCAGTGAACGATCACCCAAAAGGCCAATCATAAAGCCTCACGAAGACATCAGTTTATGTAAATTCCAACGTCAGTTTACACCCCTTGGAGAAAGTCTCTCTAATGTTTTTCATCAACTAAAAGAGGCTAAACTAATAAGATATCCAATTACAAAACCCTTTGTCAAAGGGGAAGCTAAGCCATGTTGGTACAAACCTAACACATACTGTGAATTTCATCGCATTGATGGTCATCACACAAATAAATGTGTACGATTTAAGAATTATGTCCAAGAATTAATTGACAATGATGTCATCTTTGTAGAACTCGATGACAACTCTCTTGCAACCAACGACACATCCAATACCACAACTTTCCATGAAGAGCTGACTACTGTTGAAACTCCTATATATACTGAAATTCCACGTGATCATGATGACAACAGTCAAGCCTCTCTAATTCCAAACCAATCCATATCTTCTTCAAATTTCCTTCCATTAGTTCAAACATCCATTGAACCTGTTTTGGACAAAAACATTCTTCCAACATCTACTGAGCATTTGAACTTATTTCAAGACTCTCTTTTAACCCAAACATATATTAAACCTGTTTTGAGCAACCACATTCTTCCAACATCTAATGAGACCTTGACCTCATTTCAAGACTCCCTTTCAAACCTTGATATTACTATAGACACTATAGAAGAGGTTCCATCAACAGATACCATCAAGTTTGATTCTATTATTCCAATATTGGATCTTATGCCTAACATATCTAGCCTTGTTGTCGAAACACAACCACATCGAGTTTGGACACTTGCAACAATGCAACCTGTCAAGTCCATCATTCTTTCAACGATCGATCTTGTAGGCATCTCATCACTAATTATTATCGACTGTCAAGACTTCTACATGCATACATTCTACGAGGTACTTATACCCAGGAATATCTTTACACCACCTTTTCTATCTTTAATCGTGAATCTATCCTCAAATCAATCAATAAATGGACAAAAAAAGTAACAAACCAAATAATACAAACCATCATTGTCAACACACAAGGAAGCTATTGGCTTAACCAAATCTACCCCACTCTTTGGGCTTACCACACATCTTATCACACACTTACTGGAGCCACTCCCTTCTCCTTTGTTTATGGTTGGGAAGCTATTTTACATGTCAAGGTTGAATTTCCACCCTTCAAAATATCCCTCAAAGATGTAATCAATCAAGATTATTATCGACACTCACACCTTAGTGAACTCGAGATTCTTGATGAAAAACAATTTAATGCCCTAGAATTGGTACGAGGAATTGTACGTACATGAAATTGTAAGGTACTGTACTGTCAGAACAACGTGACATGTGCCCCAATGATGATACAACTCTCCTCGCAAGGTGTTTGGGAGCCAGAAAAGCTCTCCAAGTGTTCGTTAACATCCCGCATGCCCCGCTTGGCCCCTGCGTGCTTTTTTTTTTCTTTTCCCCTCTTTTCTTAGCCTTTTTCTCTTCAGTGATGAAACCACCACCCTGCCTGGGTGGCGGTCTCATGACCGTCGCCCTGAACAGGGCGGCGGTCCTGTAACCGCCACCTTGCTCAGGGTAGCGGTCCTTTACACATTTTCCAAAAAGCTCTTTTAACACGACTCACATAAATTCAACGTTTTACCAGCTTTCTTTCACCGCCATAAGCTTGCATTTATGATTTTGGTTCCCTGGAATAGTGTTTTGCCATTGTTTATAGTTTAAGAGTTCCATTTGGCTTTTACCTTGGGTAAATGAAAATGCTATAAATATTGGCTTAAGCAAATGGCCCCTCATTCAATTCTCATCTTCTCATTTCAGTAATTCAGTCTTTTATTTTGCTTAGGATTTATAGTTTAGTTCATTGCATGCTTAGTTAGCATTGTTTTGCTGTTGGTAAGCCACAAATCCATCTTGTGCAAGCAGTGCTATTGTTTCATCCAATCCATTGGAGTAGAATAGCTTAGGAAGCCATTAAAGTTGTAGGTTTTGCTCCTCAAACAGGATAGTTTCAGGTTCTGGATGCTTTATGTTGCATGACTCGTAATCAATCCCGCTAGGAATTACATAAGCCAAGCTCTGTACTCTTGCACTATCCCTCTCCTACTCACATTGTATTCAGTGTGTATTATGAGCTGCCTTTATCCCAATATCTACTTCTGTTGATGCTATCATTAAACACTTTTCTGGATCCACGTGAACACGAAAGAACGAGGAGATCACACTGAGGGGACACAATTACACACCATCGGATTCGCCACTGTTCTGCAGAATCCAGGTTCTAGCTTTCAAAGTTCTAGTTAGAATCATATCAAATAGAGTAGTTCATTGATTTATTTTAGTAAATTCTATTCTTGATATTGCCAGGGAAGCTGTGGGGATTGATAGTTTCTGAGAAACTATGATTCACTCCTCACTTCTGAGGTAGGATCGAGAATCTTGCAAATAGATTAGATGAACTATTTTATTGTTTAGAAAAGATCTACAAATTGCACAGACAAATAGCTACACTCGGTTATTTTTTTTGTTTTAAATTATTATTTTAGTTGTCTTTCTAGATATTTTAAATCGTTGTTTTCTTAAATTCGTAAAGTTCATCAGAAAACACAAAAAGATAGAGAAAACATATATGCTATAGATACACTTCACATAGTTAAATTTCATTTTGTTATAGTTAATTTTCTTTGTTACTTTTATATGACAGGCACGGGACCTAGAGAGCCCATGGAATACATATTCGAGCCAATCGTGCCCCATCCAAATCTCATCACGGCAATAAATGATATAGATCAAAATCGTAGGATTCAAGTCTTTCGAACAATGGTAAGCTTGCAACAAATCAATTCTCAGTTGAGCAGACTAAACATAGAAGATGACCAAGCACACACGTTTTGGTCAAATCAACCGAACTATAGATTACCCTAGGCAAACATTCATATGACTGTAGAAGGGTTCGAAAGAGAACAAACCTTTGGTTGTGATCCTTTGGTCCCACAGCCAGATGCAGGAGACACTCTTCTAGATATAGATACCAGCCTAAGAATCTAGGTTGCACGAACACCTGTAGGGTATTCTGAGAAAATCACACAGTTATTGATCCTAAATATAGAAGCTGAGAAAACATACGATTACTGGATATTAGGGATTAGGACTTGATTTCACGCATGACCATAATAGGTCCACAATGACTAAGTGTCTACGGTTATGACCCACAAATCCTGCAGCCTAACGAATCCCTAGGAGAATTAGACATAGACACTGGTCTACGCACACTAGTATTCCAGTCTACTCCACTTCCACCTATCATCATCGAACAATTATCCTTGCTAGACACAACAGCTAACAAAGCTAGAGAGTTCTGCACTAGGCCAGAGAACCGTCCATAGAATTGACTAAATTTACCATCCACCATATAACCCTGTCCGGAGAAATACACGAAACTATCCCGGGTCATTTTCCACGTATTCCACAACCTATTGATCGAATCACGCCAGAGCTCGATATTGATTGGAGGCTTCGAGCTGTCATCCTTGCTGACTGATCTATGACACCAGCTCAAGTTAGGAGGGCTTTATTTGCTTTAGATTCGCAAGTTCTGTTAGTACGCATTGAAGAAATTAGATTGCCTAACTAGTTTGTCTGTATCTCACACATATTTCATCCCCACTGGCTGTCTCGGCACGACCTCGAGAGGTCGGGTGCGAGGAAGAGTCACTTGTATATTCCCACACTCGCTTGTCACTTTTCTGTCGTATAAAATTTGTGAACCCAATGTGAAACAAACAAAATTAGTGAAGCTGACATTAACTTCCTACTTTCTAGTTTGGATTCATAGTATTACATGTTCTTCCAAGTTTAATATACTTTTCATCTTCTCCGCCTCATTGGCTTTCACCTTCGCTCCTTCCCATTATTCTGCGGGTATTCATATACCCCCCTGAATATGTCAGAATTCGATGCATATGGCAGACCCCTCTTGGGTCTTGAGGCATACTACACCCAGCAAAATAGACAATCATCACCCTCGCTCTCAGTTTGGGGCAACAACTATTCAACTAGTCAGATGTCAACACAAACTCCAAGGATCAAATATAGCTCGTCCTTCCAAATAGAGGATTTGGAACAACTCACTCAAATGCAACAAACAGAGCCTTCAGGCTCGAACAATATGATGTTCACCGGAGAATCTGGTTCATCTCCTCAGATGCTACTTAGACCACAAATTATTAGACAATCAAACTCATACCAAGGTTTAGACGATGAATATTCGGTATGTTATGCCAGGAACGACCAACGTTCTTGAGGTATGTATCCACCTGTAGGAGAATTAAAACCACAACCCGAGGTCTCTTTTCAAGAAAATACCTCTATGCCACTGCATATAGGAAATACTCTTAGAGAAACTTGGCAAGATAGTGATCAGTTCATATCAGGATATCATATGCCTATACAAAACCATGGTATACAAAAAATGCCACCAAGGCAGAATATGTGACTTCACCAAATGAAGTCATTTCAACTCTAATAGAAAAGGTTAGAGGGTTAGAACTTGCCCAAGCAAGTCTGAATTCGCAATTCATGCAAGCAGGGAGTTCCAATCCTCCACACCATCCTAGCCAAGTGGATCTCCTCACAGGAGTAGGCACGTTAGGCATGACTCCTCAGTATTCACAACAAATGCCAACTAGACCCACCATCTCTAGCACTATTCCTCCTGGTCTAGTACAGAACAATCCATTCCTGGATAGTACCCCGTCATACTTAAACATATACTCCAAATCACCACAAGGGGATATGTTCTCCTCTCTCGGCATTTTTTCTCAAACACAAGGGTTTCCTTATGCCCTTGCCAACGCATACGCTACGCCATATCAACAACCCATCCCACCACCGCTCCCTCAACAGGCACCATCAATGGTCGAAACATATGCGATAGGGACTTACTCAGAATATTTGAAAGAACCCTTGGATTTCACCATACGAAGCGTCATGCTTCCAAGACCTCTTCCCGATTTTCCCAAATACAAAGGAGAGGGAGATCCAAAAGCGCATATCAAAGCTTACGCTACAGCCATTCGAGAACTACTCCCATGGGATGGGGTTGTTGCTAAAATATTCCCAAAAACCTTGGAAGGCATCGCTCTCGATTGGTATTATAGAATACCTAAGGCTTCCATCCATTCGTTCAAACAACTCGTTTCAGAGTTCATCAAAGCCTTTGACATGAACAAACTATTAAGAACAGGAATCAGGGAGTTCTTACACATCAAACAAAAACACAACGAATCTGTTGCCCATTTCATCCAAAGGTGTTGTACAGTCCTTTATTCCTCGGCAAGTGCTCCAAACATGGATCAAATGGAACTATGTGATTTATTCCTTCATTCGCTTAGCAGAGAAGTGAAGGAAGAAGTCCAGAAGTTCCCATTACGAACTTACGATGAAGTACTGGAGAGTGCTCTTTGAATAGATCAAGCAGTAATTGATAGTGGTTGCAAAACATATGGAGCAAACGGGAGGTTAATCACCCCCAATCAGAACACTACAACTTATCCCACTACCATGAATGTCAATCAAGGACCTAAAATCCTTAGCAAAAATCAGGGTGTAACAACAGATGGAGTAACCGACCAGCCTAAAAAAGTAAATGCTGTCAACACTCCATCACAAATAAACAACCAATGAAACAACAACTTTACCCCGACAGTCAATGCGGTGGATTTTAATCATCCAAAAAAATAACAACAAAAAAAAATGGCGAAATCCCATACAGGGTCCAAGCCAAAATTCAACTAGGTACCAAAACCAAAATTTAAACCAAAGACAACAAACGAAAATTTTTAATAGACAACAGTTTGATGAAAATTTTGTGCCACAATACACATCAAATCAACAAACTAGGAATTACAATCCTAATTCGTACTGTGGTTTCCACAAAATTCGGGGCCATGACACTAGAACGTGCCGTGACTATAATAAATTCATGCAATGCTTGCCAGATGAACAAAAACAACTTTTTATGGATATGTTCTTAGCAGATCCTACATCACCAACGTCAAATACCTTTTCAGGGGCAGTTTCCCCTCAAAATGCACCCCTGAAGATTTTTAATGATCCACTCCCAAATCACGATAACAACAGGCTAGATCTAACTAGGACGAACAAAGGTGTAATGACAGGAAACAATGATCATGAAGCCTCGACCTCGCTAAATCCATTAGTTACGCCACAACTAGGAAGTCAGCCATGACCTAAGGTAGGTGGTTTAGTGGAGTTAGACGATGAGCTACCCATCGAAGCTATAAAAAGGACACGAGAGTATTTCTCTCAGCCAAGTCCAAGCCACCTGCTAGAGGCAGTTGACATCCAACAAATCGTAGTAAAACCTGTGGGAGCCTATGATTTGATTAACGACCTAACAAAAACCTTCTCGCACATTTCATTCTTAGACTTACTAAAGAACTCTCCTGCCCACAGGGCTGCTCTTTTAGAAGCATTAGGTTTAGGTCATGTAATTAACATCACTCCACTGCTTGAAACATAGGTAAATCATTGGACTTTGATGTTCATCCTCCAGGACAGGCAGATAGGGATGTTGAATTCATATTCGAGATAAACAAAATGCTGACAGATGTTGAGATCACACGCCGAGGTGATCCAGCCTTACATTTTCAAGTATGGGTTTATAACAACTATGTAAAGCGTGCAATGGTTGACGATGGGGCGGCAGTTAACATAGTCCCCTTCTCTTTCCTCTAAAATCTAGGGTATGGAGAAACCAATTGCTCCACAACTTGAAATACACTAAGGGGCTATGATAGTCTTAAAGCCACCTCGGTTGGAACTATAATATTATTGGTCACCTTAGGACCCAAAACCATCTTGACTGAGTTTTATATTATAGATCAGGAAACTAACTATAATATGATCCTCGGCCGACCTTGGATACACCGCATGAAGGCAATCCCTTCTACACTATTTCAAGAAGTAAGGTTTTTACATTTAGGAAAGGTATTCGTGGCCAAAGGTGATCCAAAACCATTTGATGTACACCTAGCTGACTTAAAGAAAAGACCAGGCGTACACTCAGAGTTTGAACTCCCAACAAATCAACTTAATAAACCTACCGACGCAAAAATAAATGAAAAGTTGGTACCTACGACAGATCTTGAAGCTATGAGCCTAGCCAAAGTAACCCCAACCCCTAAAGATGAGGCTAACACTGTAGAAGCAATATCATTAAGAACTACTACAAAGATTGTTGAACTGCTAGAAAATGATCTACCAATATTCTTACCATTCTATTCAGTAGGCATAGGATATCCCCTAGGCATTGGTTGTCTTCCAGCAGAGGATCTCTGTATGGTGGAAGTAGAATATGCAAACACAACAGATATCCCAACGTCCATATTCTCAGGAAAATATTGGACACTCCATTTTGATGGAGCTAGATGCCGTTACGGAGTGGGGGCAGGTGTAATCTTCACTTCCCCCGAAGGAAAAGTCTTACCTTTTGCCTTTAAAATAAATTTCGAGTGCAAAAAAAATGGCGCTGAGTATGAAGCCCTCCTCCTTGGCCTCATCTTAGCTAAAAGAATTGGTGTTGATAACATCAGAGTCTTAGGAGACTCGCAATTAGTAGCGAACCAAGTCTCTGAGGCATATGAAACCAAAGCCGAACACTTACAACTTTACAAAAAAGATGTATTAGATTTAAGAAAGGAGTTTGACTTCATATCAATTGAAGCAATCCTGCGAGAGAAAAATATTCTCGCCGATTCAATAGCAACTTCAGCGTCACGTTTTACTCCAAGCAATGAGTTAGAGGATACCCGTTTCATGGTATCCCTTTATGATGAACCATTGATAAAGACAATGACAAATTCTCTTTTAAACGGAAATGAATTTACTATCCTAGACCGTGTTGATAGTGATATGGTCACTTTGGATTACTTAAATGCCTATGCGGCACTACATGTTTCCTATCATATGATAGATTTGTCCTTAATCCCACATTCGTCTTCCTACTTCAGAAATCCCATGGTGGATCTTCCCTCACAAATGGAACCTAGCATATGCACAGTAGAAAATGGAGATGATTTGTTTTTACCTCCAGCGCCACCTGAGTTTGAAGAGGGTAACACCTCTTTGATCGAAGAAACAATTGATATTAACATCGAAACGGAATACGAACCAAGGATATTGAAATTAGGGTCCTCGTTAACCCCAGAGGAAGTAGAAATACACACTCGGATCCTTAAAGAAAATCAGAAGGCATTTGCATTTAATTATAAGGAAATGACAGGGGTTGCACCCCACATCGTGGTGCACAACCTCGTCACTAAATTTGATGTAAAGCTAGTTAAACAAAAATCGAGACCCATGAAACCCAAGGTAGCTCTCATGGTAAAAGAGGAGGTAATAAAACTCCTTTTAGTAGGATTTATCAAGCCAGTCGATTACTCCCAATGGGTGTCTAACATCATTCCCATTCTCTAGAAGAATGGAAAGATACGCATCTGCATAGATTTCTGAGACATCAAAAAAGCATGTCCTAAAGACAACTTCTCGTTGCCATCCATTGATGTGATTGTTAATGCAACAACTAGGTTTGAACTTTTGTCTCTCATGGATGGATTCTCAGGATACAATCAAATTAAAATATCTGAACAAGATCAATCTAAAACCACGTTTATAACTCCCTGGGGAACTTATTGCTATGCTGTCATGCCATTTGGTCTCAAGAATGCTGGTGCTACATACCAGCGAGCTATGACATATATATTTCACGATTTAATTCATAAAATTGTGGAATCCTACGTAGATGACTTGTTGGTTAAGGCCAAGAAGTGTTGTGACCATCCGGAAGTACTCCGCATCATTCTCTCACGGCTGATAGAGTATGGAGTCACGCTAAATCCAGAAAAATGTGTCTTTGGAGTAACAGGAGGGAAGCTCCTAGGTTACATCATATCATCACGAGGGATAGATGTTGACCTAACCAAAATTCAGGCTGTCCTCAAAATGGTTCCACCTTCGGATGAATCTAGAATCAAGTCACTACTCGGAAAGTTGGGTGCAATCCAGAGATTCATCCCGGACTTAAGTTTTGCCATACATCCAATCAACAATTTACTCAAGAAAGATTATAGCATTAATTGGATTGAAGACTACAATGAAGCTTTTTGATACAGTTAAGCGTTTCTTGTTGTCACCATCTACGCTAATGCCACCTAAGCTAGATCACCCGTTAATTTTATACTCATGAGCTACCAATGTCTCGCTAGCCTGCATGCTGGCTCAAGAAGACGATGACAAGAGAGAACGCGTGATTTATTTCATTAGCCAAACATTGCTCGACTATGAAACACGTTATACCCAAGAAGAAAAAGAATGCCTCGCCATAGTTTTTGCAACCAAACGCCTAAGACATTATATGCTAAATCAAGAAACAAGGGTCATGGTAAAAATGGACCATTTACGAACTTTCCTCACACAAGGGTCCTTGTCTAAAAAGGTTGGACGTTTTATAACCTTAATGGGGGAATTCAAATTGACATTTGTAAATCAGAAGTCGGTTAAAGGAAAAATCATCGCAGATTGGTTAGCTGATAACCCATTAGATGGAGGCGATCTAGTAGATTTAGATTTTCTAGATGAGTGCGTATACTACATCTAAACCCGACCCTCTATATCTAAGTGTCCCTGGTATGCTGATATCATTAATTATATCATGGACCATACATATCTAGAAGGAGCTACACCGCAACAAAGAAGGCGGTTACGTATTATCGTAGCTAAATACATCATTATAGAGCAAGTGCTCTATTGGAAAGCGTTCGATGGAATGCTCCTAAGATGTGTCAACACAGAAGAATCCAAGAAGATTCTCCATGAATCCCACAGTGGAATGTGTGGAGGCCACTTCGGTGGTCATGCCACCGCTCGTAAAATACATCGAATGGGCTATTTCTGGCCTACTCTAGAACACGATGCAGTAGAGTTCATACACAGGTGTCATAAGTGCTAAGAATTCTCCCATGAGATCCATATGCCGGCACAAGCTCTGCAACCAATCGCTACTCCATGGCCCTTTTCTACATGGGGCCTAGATTTAATAGGAAAATCTCCCTCATCCACAGATGGCCATAATTTTATAATCAAGGCCACCGAATATTTTACCAAATGGGTAGAGGCTATGCCTTTTACTACTGTACCTGGTTCTGTAATCGCCAAGTTCATTTTAAACCAAATCATTTATAGGTACGGTATCCCGCAAATCATTATCTCTGATAATGGAACTTCTTTTAAGAATGAAGAGGTTCGCGAGCTATGCAATAAATTTAAAATAAGCCATCATACGGCTTCCTTGTATTACCCTCAAGCCAATGGACAGGATAAAGCGACGAATAAAACACTAAAAGCCATTCTCCTTAAAACGGTGAAAGAAAACAAACAAGATTGGAACTTAAAGTTATATCCGGCCTTATGGGCCCACCGAACCTCAATAAGAACATCAACAGGAGTAACTCCTTTCTCGCTCGTATTCGGGGCAGAGGCAGTTCTCCCACTCGAGGTTGAAATACCCAGTCTCCGCATTTCATTACAAGGGATTCTGGATGAAGACACTTACAGAGAAGCTCATCTTTCCCAACTAGAAAGCCTAGATGAAACTAGGTTAGATGTTGAACAGCGACATAGAGTCTATGTTGACCGGATGTGCCGGTAATATAACAAGAAAGTCTATGAGTGCGACATATATGAAGGTGATCTCATTCTAAGACTAGACAGCTGGATCGACAAGAAGACCGGTGAAGGAAGGAAATTCTGGCTTAAATGGTTAGGCCCATACCGAGTCATGAAAGACTATGGGAATGGTGCATACCTCTTATGTACACTAGATGGTGAGGAATTTGGTGAAACAGTCAATTCCCTACACCTCAAGTGTTTTTACGCGTAAGCAGCTAGCACTACTTATATATATCTATATTGCATCTTCATATAGATTAGGATCATGTTGTCCACTTGTTCCATACACAAATGGTGATTAAGGAATCTATTCTCAAAGCAATTCATTACAAACTCATGATGTTGTTGGCATAAACACTCTAATCATACTTCTCCATTTTCATGATATCATCAAATTACCTTGGAATCATTTTATCAAATAAGCTAGACATGGCAAAGTCTTAACGGTAACCATACCAAGATCTGCAAGTTTATTCCCACTGTTGGTTTCTTCTTAGGGTAGGTGTCTTGCCTATGGTCTGTTCTAGAAGCTTCATGGTGTCACATCTATCCCATATGTATATCTCTTTGGAAATAAACACATCCTGACATTCTACTCAAATAAACAAGTCAAACATTGATCAAATAGTAAATTTTAATTTTACACATTTCCTTGCCCCCCAACCTTTTGGTGATGAGCCTTGCGTCTCTTACTAGTGACGTAGGGTTTGGGAAAGGATGGGAATGCCCTTACTCGCCTATACTTTGCCCACGGTGATAAACCCAGCTCTTACTAGTAGCATGGGGCAAAGTGTAGGGGGTCCTTCTGACAATAATGTAAAAAGTCATACACAAACAGTTATACCCAAGAAGAAAAAGGAATGACTCGCATAGTTTTCAACCCAAACGCCTAAGAACATTCTATGTAATCAAGAAACAAGGGTCATGTAAAAATGGACCTTTACGAACTTTCCTCACACAAGGGTCCTTGTATAAAAAGTTGGACGTTTTATACCCTTAATGGGGGAATTCCAAATTGACATGTAAATAGAAGTCGGTTTTAAAGGAAAAATCATAGAGATTGTTAGCTGATACCCATTAGATGGAGGCGGATCTAGTAGATTTAGATTTTCAGATGAGTGCGTATACTACAATCTAACCGACCCTCTCTATCTAAGGTCCCTGGTATGTGATATATTAATTATATCATGACCATACATATTAGAAGGAGCTTACACAGCAACAAAGAAGGCCGGTGGGTTACGTATTATCGTAGCTAAATACAATCATATAGGCAAGTGCTCTATTGGAAAGGTTCGATGGAATGCTCCTAAGATTGTGTCAAAAGCAGAAGAATCCAAGAGATTCTCCATGATGAATCCCACAGTGGTGGAATGGTGGAGGGCCACTTGCGGTGGTCATTGCCCACGCTCGTAAAATAAATCGAATGGGCATTTCTGGCCTACCATAGAAACGATGCAGTGTTAGAGTCATTAACAGGTGTCATCAGAAGTGCTAAGAATTCTCCCATGAGACAATGCCGGCACAAGGCTATGCAAACCAATTCGCTACTCCATGGCCCTTTTTCTACATGGGGCTAGATTTAATAGGAAAATCTCCCTCATCCACAGAGTGGCCATAATTTTATCATTCAAGGACACGATATTTTACCAAATGGGTAGAGGCTATGCCTTTTAATACTCGTACCTGGTTTGTAATCGCCAAGTTCATTTTAACCAAATCATTTCTAGGGTACGGTATCCCGCAAATTAATTTCTCTGATAATGGAACTTTCTTTTAAGAATGAGGGTTCGCGAGCTATGACAATAAATTTAAAAATAAGCCATCATACGGCTTCCTTGTATTACCCTCAAGCCAATGGACAGGAAAAGCGACGAATAAAAACTAAAGCCATGTTCTCCTTTAAACGGTTGGGAAAGAAAAAAACCAAAAACAAGATGGAACCTAAAGTTATATCGGCATTTATGGGGACACCGAACCGCAATAAGAACATCAACAGGAGTAAACTCCTTTCTCGCTCGTGATTCGGGGCGGGATGAGAGGCAGTTCTCCCACTCGAGGTGAAATTACCCAGTCTTCCGCATTCATTACAAGGGATCTGGATGAAGACACTTACAGAGAAGCTCATCTCCCAACTAGAAAGCCTAGATGAAACTAGTGTTAGATGTTGAACAGCGGACATTAGAGTCTATGTTGCCGGATGTGGCCGGTGGTTAAATAACAAGAAAGTGATATGAGTGCGACTATATTGAAGGTGATCTCATTCTAAGACTAGACAGCCTGGACGACAAGAAAGACGGGTGAAGGAAGAAAATTCTTGGCTAAATGGTTAGGGCCATCAGGGTTATACAGTATTCATTACCCTGCCGGATCAAGTCCCACCACTCATCGGCGGTCTCTACAAACCAAGGAGAAAACAAATTAGAAACCAAACAAAAAATTAAAAGATACAAGATAGCCAACTAAATGATCTTAGTGAAACAAACACTAGAGAGGGGAGAAGGTAAATTACTCGGATCACAAGCCTCCATGATGGGTCTATGGGATCAGCGCCTTCCACGGATGCTGCTGCCGACTGAGGGGCTGCTCCTGTGGCTGGAGCAACATAACACCCTGCAACAGACTCATCCTCCCCATGGCCCTGGGAGAGTGGCTCCTCTGAAACCAGAGTCACCCTCTTTGCACTCTACTCGGTCCTCTCCACCTTCATGATATCATGGGTATCATGCCACTCAGGATCACTGTCCTCGGTCTCCTCCTCGCCTCATATACTTGCCATAGTCTGGTATGGTGTGGCATCCATGTCAGCAGTAGTCAGGGAGGTAATTGACTGATGAGGTGCTCTAAGCACCGACATGTCTTTCCATCTGGCTGCCCTCATAGCTCCAGGATCTGCCACCTCCACACCCCTGCCATAAGGGATGAAATGCTCATAGACCCAACTCATGACTAGAGTCGGGTGGCTCAATGACTGCCCCTATAAACGGACCACCATATATAAGTCGTGGTAGGTGGTCCCAAGAATGTCTACTCCCCAGGCATATATCTGACCGTGCCCCTCTATCTGTGTAATAGGGGACTAGCAGTATAATAATGTATCTCCTCCCTTGTCCTTGATCAGTCTCGAGGCAAGGATCCCCATGATGGCCTGGTGAAGTAGGGGGATGGGCAAAGAAGGAATAGATCGAACTCTCACCCCCTTCTTCGACCCTGTGGAGATGACTGCATCTCCCATATATGTGGCCCACTGTGCAATCTGTGCCTGTGAGCCTGCTGTCTCTAGGGTGAGTCGTCTCCCGATGATCGGGACCCCCAGAATGTGATAGACGTCCTCCAATGTGATAGTCCACTCACCACGGACCCCTGACAATCGAAAGGTGTTCCGATTTGCATCCCAGTATGATAACAAGTCGCAAAGGATGTGGTTAGATGGTGTAACGTGGGGCACGCATGAAATGCGCAGTATCCCAGCCCGCTGAAGAGTGTCCTCCTCATCCTGTGAGAGGGCATCTAGTACCCCTGGGAGCCAATCACACTCCCTCTCTCGACTCCACTGGATATACTCCTCTCTCGCCTGCATACACCCAAAAACACACAAAACAAAGCAAGGTAGCATCCAAGTAATACTAGAAAAATCATGAAAGCACGTAGAAATGCTAAAAATACAAACACAATCTCAAATAGATGTTCCTTTTGCATTATGTGCAAAACCGCCACCTTAAGGGCAGCGGTCGTGTAACCGCCACCCTAAACAGGGTAGCGGTCATGTAACCGCCGCCTAGGGCAGGGTGACGGTCGTGGTCTGAAAACCCACGCAAGTTTTTAAGCTTAAAAAACTTAAAAAATGTAAAAAATGACCATTTTACCTAAAAACAAAGCCTACCCAGTAGGCGCCCCCCCTAGGTGGACCTTTTAGCACTAACATTTTGAAAAATTACCCCCCTATGGCAAAGTATTTAGCATTTCAAATTTAAGGGGGTAAAAAGGATAAACTGAAGAAAACTAACCTACGATCTCATGGGTCGATGTTCCGCATGTGGAGGCATGATCCCTATCTCGTTGCGGACATTTTGACTCTACTCACGCAAGAAACCGTCACCGTGGGTCCCAGAGCTCAAAATCAATCAAATCGAATCACGCAAATGAATAGGAAAATGGGCCCACTTTCATATATATTTATACGCTCTGATTCGTTTTAAATGATTTTTTCACAGGTTTGGAGCACCGATGGAGGTAAGTTCCTATCCCTGCACAAATGGAACATTCTCATTCCGTATTATTTTAGCGTTTATTTTCAAAATTTTGTGTCTATCTGCACTTGAGTTCTCTTTTCATTTTGCAGGTAGCGGGAATCTTGGATGGCGTCCTTTCAACACACGGATGTATCAGGTATAATTTCTAACTTCCCATTTCAGAACAGCCATACTTGAACCCACCATTTTACACCTCTTCATGGCTAAAATGCTTCTCTGAGGGGGAAATATGTACGTACCCAAAATTGTAAGGTACTGTACTATTAGAACAATGTGACACGTGCCCCAATGATGATACAGGTCTCCTCGCAAGGTGTTCGGGATCCGGAAAATCTCTCCAAGTGTGCGTTAACATCCCACATGCCCTGCTTAGCCCCCACGTGCTTTATTTTTTCCTTTTCCCCTCTTTCCTTAGCCTTTTTCTCTTCAGTGACGAAACTGCCGCCCTGCCTGGGCGGCGGTCTCGTGACCGCCGCCCTGAACAGGGCGGCGGTCCTGTAACCGCCGCCCTGCTCAGGGCAGCGGTCCTTTACGCATTTTCTAGAAAGCTCTTTTAACATGACTCACGTAAATTCAACATTTTACCAGCTTTCTTTCACTGCCATAAGCTTGCATTTATGATTCTGGTTCCCTGGAATAGTGTTTTGCCATTGTTTATAGTTTAAGAATTCCATTTGGATTTTACCTTGGGTAAATGCAAATGCTATAAATAGTTGGCTTGTGCTCAAGCAAATGGCCCCTCATTCACTTCTCATCTTCTCATTTCATTAATTCAGTCTTTTGTTTTGCTTAGGATTCATAGTTTAGTTCATTGCATGCTTAGTTAGCATTGTTTTACTGTTGGTAAGCCACAAATCCATCTTGTGCAAGTAGTGCTATTGTTTCATCCAATCCATTGGAGTAGAATAGCTTAGGAAGCCATTAAAGTTATAGGTTTTAATCCTCAAATAGGATAGTTTCAGGTTCTGGACGCTTTATGTTGCATGACTCGCAATAAATCCCGCTAGGAATTGCATAAGCCAAGCTCTGTACTCTTGCACTATCCCTCTCCTACTCACATTGTATTCAGTGTGTATTATGAGCTGCCTTTATCCCAATATCTACTTCTGTTGATGCTAGCATTACACACTTTTTTAGATCCACGTGAACACGAAAGAATGAGGAGATCAAACTGAGGGGACAAGATCACACACCATCAGATTCATCACTGTTCTGCAGAATCCAGGTTCTAGCTTTCAAAGTTCTAGTTAGAATCATATCAAATAGAGTAGTTAATTGTTTTATTTTAGTAAATTCTATTCTCGATATTGCTAGGGAAGCTGTGGGGATTAATAGTTTCTGAGAAACTATGATTCACTCCTCACTTCTGAGGTAGGATCGAGAATCTTGCAAATAGATTAGATGAACTATTTTATTGTTTAGAATAGATCTAAAAATTGCACAAACAAATAGCTACACTCAGTTATTTTGTTTGTTTTAAATTATTATTTTAGTTGTCTTTCTAGATATTTTAAATAGATGTTTTCTTAAATTCGTAAAGTTCATCAGAAAACACAAAAATATAGAGAAAACATATATGCTATAGATACACTTCACATAGTTAAATTTCATTTTGTTACAGTTAATTTACTTTGTTACTTTTGTATGACAATCACGGGAACTAGAGAGCCCAGGGAATACATATTCGATCCAATCGTGCCCCAACCCAATCTCATCACAGAAATAACTGATATAGATCAAAATCATAGGATTCAAGTCTTCCAAACAATGGTAAGATTGTAACAAATCAATTCTTAGTTGAGCAGACTAAACATAGAAGACGACCAAGCACACACGTTTTGGTCAAATCAACCGAACTACAGATTACCCTAGGCAAACATTCATATGACTGTAGAAGGGTTTGAAAGAGAAAAAACCTTTGGTTGTGATCCTTTGGTCCCATAGCCAGATGCAGGAGACACTCTTCTAGATATAGATACCAGCCTAAGAATCCAGGTTGCACGAACGCCTGTAGGGTATTCTGAGAAAATCACACAGTTATTGATCCTAAATATAGAAGCTGAGAAAGCATACGATTACTGGATATTAGGAATTAGGACTTGATTTCATGCATGACCATAACAGGTCCACAATGACTAAGAGTCTATGGTTGTGACCCACAAATCCTGCAGCCCAACGAATCCATAGAAGAATTAGACATAGACACTAGCCTATGCACACTAGTATTCCAGTCTACTCCACTTCCACCTATCATCATTGAACAATTATCCTTGCTAGACACAACAACTAACAAAGCTAGAGAGTTCTGGACTAGGCCAGAGAACCGTCCATAGAATTGACTAAATTTACCATCCACCATATGACCCTGTCCGGAGAAATACACGAAACTATCCCGGGTCATTTTCCACGTATTCCACAACCTATAGATCGAATCATGCCAGAGCTCGATATTGATTGGAGCCTTCGAGCAGTCATCCTTGCTGACCGATCTATCACACCAGCTCAAGTTAGGAGGGCTTTCTTTGCTTTAGATTCACAAGTTCCGTTAGTATGCATTGAAGACATTAGATTGCCTAACTAGTTTTTCTGTATCTCACACATATTCTATCCCCACCGGCTATCTCAGCACGACCTCGGGAGGTCGGGTGTGAGGAAGAGTCACTTGTAGATTCCCATGCTCGCTTGTCGCTTTTCCGTCATACAGGAACCCTTAGAGCACTGGAGGAGACTCACCATATTCTTACTTTCCTGTTTCAGAGTGAATCACCACGTCTAGAACAGGTTTTGTGAAAATGTGGAAGGTGATGAAGGGATGAATGTATATGGTGTCCTTATAACTCCCTGAAGATTTATAGGGACGATGCCTAGGCTTCGTTGTTATAGCTATGTAGGCGTGACTCGCATGCGTTACACGACAGTATTACCTGTAAGTGAAGAGCAGGGGCGAGGTAAATACCGAACGCTGTGATGAGACTAGGTCTCAAAGTGCAATGCAGATGTAAATGTTGTTGGTGCATGGTGGTCAAGTCCATGTCACCAGTGTAGCTTTGGTGGTGATGAAATACACCTCATCTACATGTAAAAAACAAAATGATAAAGTGATTAAACGCAAGGTTCTTTCCAACTTAAAATAAATCACTAGCAGGAAATAATTACGTACCTGAGTGTACTTTTTTTTTTGGTTTCAGCAATTATTCTTTGAATGGTGGTATTTTCGTGGGATTTTTTTTTTTTTTATTTTTGTTTGTTTTTGACAATATTCCAGCAACACGGTTCTACAGAAAACAACTTAGTAGCTATCTTGCAAATGAAATGTTAGAAAAGTGATCGTGGTTGTTTTTGATTTGCCAAATCGCTCAAACGCACAGGAAAAGAGCATACACAACCAACAACCAAACAACTATTAATAATATGACAAAGGAAAATAATGATTGAAATGACGGTTGGAAAATAAAGCTAGAGGATCCTGCAATGTTAGAACAAAAAACTAAAAAAATTGTGACCGTTTCTGATTTTCTAGATCGCTCGAAGGTGCAAGAAAAGAGCATACGCGGATACAATTGGAATATTTTTTTATTTTTTTAAATGTTAATAATTATTGCAATTAATCATGATTACAAAATAGCGATAATTATTATCTTCACAAAAAAGAAAAACGACGAAAGAAAAGTGTGAAAACGTTACCTAGAAGTGTTGTCATGGAAAATTAAAATGTAAGGCAAAAAAAATTAAAATTTTAAAAAAATAAAATAAATTATTTTGCAGAGCCCGGGGTGGCCTCACGTTTTTAATTTGCAAGATCACTTTTGAAGTGCAAGGAAAGAGCATACATGTGAGGTTGTTACATGAAATAAAATAAAAATAATAATTTAAAATAAAACTAGAATTTTGTTGTTTTTTGGTTAAAAAGATAGGTGTTAGAAGAAATGATACCAAATTTTTTCTATAACTCTAAATCTAAAACTTATTTTTTTATTGCATAGATTTTTTCGATACCTTTCCGTTAAAAAAAAAAATTAATTCATTCCGAGTTCGGGAGCAAAAGTTATGGCGTCCGGAAGATGGGCTATGGTAGCACTATGAATGAAAATTTTGAAAGTGAGAAAAAGGTCCCGGGAGCTTATTTTTTTAATTTTTTGACTTCTGTACTTCACCTAAGAAGCTAAAATTTTGACAGCAAGGTTAAAAAAGAATAATAAACAGAAAGAAAGAGTTAGATCAGCAAAATGATTGACTAAAATAAAAGAAAAAAAATGATTAACTTCCTACAAAGTAGTTATGTTCAGCAAAAGTAAATAAATAAATAAATTTTCCGGATTGGTTGTTCCATGATAATAAGATAATAAATTAATGACTAGTTCATGTGTTTCTACAGATTACGAGTAAATAACAAAATAAAAATTGGTAACTAAACACTAAGCACCAAGGAGATCAAAGACAGGATGAGCTTTATAGTTTTATTATTGCTATAACCTGCAGATACACCACAACAGACCACACAATAAAAACACTACCCAAAGCGTGAAGGTTAACCAAAGAAGACCATAAGGAACAGAAAAGGAAATAATAACGAATAATAATAAACAAAGAACATATAAAACCACTAATTGAGAAATTAATGGTAAAATATCGAAAGTAACCGGGCGTGCCAGAATGTAAGTTAGGAAAAATACACTACTAACAAGAAAGTAAAATACCAATAATCGTACCTCCTTCTTCATATTTCGTAGCAAACCTCAGAATGGGCTAGAAAACTTGGATTAAGCCCTGATTGTGTGATATGTAGGTGCTTTTCTTCGAGATGGAGCAAGACATTCTTGCAACAACGATCCTCTTACTTTGCACCAGATGGGAAAAAGGATTATGAGACTATTTGGGCATTAGGATGAGGTAAAATGATGTTCTTTGCTCAAATGATGTAAGAAATTAGATATGACATGCAAAGCTTATTCTCCCTGTATTTAGAGGGGAGGGGCAAGGTTATATTTATAGCCTGAGGGAGTGATTAACTTAAAGTAATTTAAGTAATCATGGTTTGAAAATGTGGGGCAAGATTAGGTGAGTGGTTTGAAAATGTGGGCAAGATTAGATGAGTGTGGGCCACGAAGAATGGGTGAGGATTTGATTTATATTTTTAATTCATAAGTGGAGGAATATTTAGAATAATGACATGTGGTGAGGACCATGTTATTTTTTAGGGTGGGTGAAATGGATAATTGAATCAAGTTGATATTTGATTAATTTGAAATGTATTTTTGTAGGAAATGAGGATGGAGAATTAATTGACATGTAGAATAGATGTGAAATTGGGGTGTCTACATTTTCCCCTCTTTGGAAGGGTATTTTGAAAGTACTGTCCTTTCAATCAAAGTAGATGGTATGGGGGAAGAATTCAATCTACTTTTTAAAAGGTAGAGTGTATTTTTGTTGGGGAGAATGAGGAAGGGGTGAGTGACAGATGTCATAGTATCCTCCAAGAAAAAAATGTTACGAGACAGATGTGATTATGGATAGAAGTGGTGATGAGAATCTACAGCTAGGAAAAATACACTACTAACAAGGAAGTAAAATACCAATAATCATACCTCCTCCTTCGCGTTCCGTAGCAAACCTCAGAATGGGCTAGGAAACTTGGATTGAGCCCTGATTGTGTGATATGTAGGTGCTTTTCTTCAAGACGGAGCAAGGCCTTCCTGCAACAATGATCCTCTTACTTTGCACTGGATGGGAAAAAAGATTATGAGGCTATTTTGGCATTAGGACGAGGCAAAAGGATATTCTTTGCTCAAAGGATGCAAGAACTTAGATATGGCATGCAAGCTTATTCTCAGTGTGTTTAGAGGGGAGGGGTAAGGTTGTATTTATAGCCTGGGGAGTGATTAACTTAGATTAATTTAAGTAATCATGGTTTGAAAATGTGGGCAAGATGTAGGCAAGATTAGATGAGTGGTTTGAAAATGTGGGAAAGATTAGGTGAGTGGGGGGCCACGAAGAATGGGTGAGGATTTGAATTATATTTTTAATTCATAAGTGGAGGATTTTAGGTGAGTGGGGACCATGAAGGTTGGGTGAGGATTTGAATTTGAATTTTTAATTCAATAGTAGAAAAACATGGAGAATAATGACATGTGGTGAGGATTGATTTTAAAATGGTTATTTTTTAGATTTTGAAATGGATAATTAATCAAGGGTTATATTTGATTAATTCATGTGGTGAAACTGGGTTTTTTTTGGATTTTAAAATGTATTTTTGTGGTTTATTTTTGTGGGAAATGAGGAAGGGGAATTAATTGATTTAGGATAGATGTGAAATTGGGGTGTCTACATTTTCCCCTCTTTGGAAGGGTACTATGAAAGTAGTGTCCTTTCAAAAAAAGTAGACGGTAGGGGGGAAGAATTCAATCTACTTTTTAAAAGGTAGAGTGAATGTTTGTTGGGGAGAATAGAAAGTGGTGAGTGACGGATGTCATAGTATCCTCCAAGACAAAAATGTCATGAGAAGATGTGATTATGGATAGATGTGGTGATGCCCCCTCGAGAGGACTGGATGAGAATGGAATATACGACAAAACTCTCGAAAAGAAGGAAAATGGATTCGGCGGAGAAGAGGATGATAATGGAGTGGAAGAGACTGGAATGACCGCACGACACAAATGGAGAAAGGATTCAATCGACCTTGAATGCTAGGTGTGAGGGTGTGTGGGAAAGAGAAAAGGGAATGGATAGGATTGGGGGTTGATTACGAGAAGAGTAAGGGAGATAGGGGAGGGGAAAAAAAAGGAATGAAAGAGGTAGAAATAAGAGAGAGGGATGATAGGGGAAGAAGGGAATGATGAAGGACAAACAAGGAAAAAATAGGAAAATGACAGAGTAGAGGGTGAAGGGATGAGATAGAGAGATGTGCAAAATGAAGGAAGCAACAGAGATAGTAAAGAGGGATGCGTGGAAGTGAAATAAATGATAGAGCTGAGAAAAGTAGGAAACGGGAAAGGATAAATAAGAAGGAGAAAATGAGGTGGGAGTAGGGGGTGAAATGGAGGAAAATGGAAAGAGGACGAAAGAAGAAGTAGAACGGAGAAAAAAAAGAAACTATGAGGGGCGAGGAAAGTGTGAAAAAGAGGAGAGAAAGGAAGAGAAACAGATACAGAATGAACGAAAAGGTAGGGGTGGTAGAGAAAAGGAGAAGTGGTCAGAAGAAACGTGAAAATTAGGGGAGAGAAAAGGAAGATAGAACGAATACAAGGAGAAGATTGAAGGAATCGTGTCATTGCGAGGAAGACCAAGGTAAAGAATATGGAACAGACTGTATGGAGATGCATGTGGAGGGTGGTATGATAAAAAAGAGAGGACAACGCTGAACAACCAGGTTATTGATGGGGAAGTAAGGAGGAAACATGATGGAAAAAGGGGAAGAAGACGATACAGGGGAAGAGAAATAAGACGAGGGGTGGGAGAGAGAAGAGGATAACAAAGAAAATGATGTAGAAGGAAGGGAATACAGAAAGGGGGTAATAAGTGGAAAGGGAATGGTATAAGGAATGTTCAAAGAAGAAAGAGGGGAGGAATGACATCGATTGGAAAAGATGTGGAGATGCATGAAATGAGGATACTAGGATGACGAGAAAATAGGAAAAGGATGTATGATGAAGACAGTAAATATATTGAAGAGGGCAAAGAGGAGATGGAGAGATGGGTAAGAAGCGACAAGAAAGGGTGGGAGTGAGGGAAAAGAATAGGAGAGAAAAGAGAATGGGGGATAGAAGAGGCAATGCCAATGAAAGGATGTTAGGGAAATCCCTTTTACAATGAGTGGTGGGGAAGGGTGAGAGAAAAAATGAAGAAAATGAGAAAGCTAATGAGGATTGGAAAGGGTAACGCCAACAAAGGGACGTTAGGGAAAACCCTTTAACAATGAGTGGTGGGCTTAGAGGAGGGAAGGAATGAAGGGAAACTCTAGAAGGTCCAAGGGAGTGAATGAGGTCTTGTGGAATGAGGATTGATGATTTTTAGGGAAAACCTGTTGACAATTATTAGCTCGGGAAGAGAAGATGATGATGAAAGAATGATATAGGAGTGGTAACAATAATGGCGAATGTGTGTGTGGGTAGAAATGTGGGGGGAATTTGAGAAGATGAAGTGGAAAGAGTGAAGAAGATGAGAGGGATGAGTTGGGACTAAGTGAAAGCGAGGAGAGGATGTGGGTGATGAGGATGAATGAGGTGAGGATGAAGAACCAAGACATGAAAAGAAGGGGAAGAAACAGTATGAAGGATGATGGATCAAGAAGGGGAAAATGGGGGAAAATAATGTGATTGTAGGTGGAAGAGATTAGATGTATGTTGTAAGAGGATATGTGGAGAAAGGATAATAGTAGGGGAAAAAGTGGGTAGTAGGAGATACCAGGTGGAAGAAGTGATCAACAAAGTGAACGAAGAATGAGGCGGGGGAGAAGTTCACGATGACAAGTTAAGTGTAGGGAGGACCCTGACATAAGATTGTCATGTGACGGAAGTGGTTAAGTAAGATTTCCATGTGAGAAAAACTGGAGATGACAAATGGTCAAGCGAGAAGTGGTGTTTGCGAGAATCGAAAAGGAGGTGAAAGGATGTGATAATGGGGAATGCCGAGAAAAAATGAAGGGTGAAGGGTGCGTAGTGATGGGGAAAGGCAAGGAGATAGATCATCCTTAAGAGGGACTCTTAAGTGAGATCGCCATGCCGGGTGAGTGGTTAAGTAAGATTGCCAAGCAGAGGAGGGTGATAGTGGTGGTAAAAAGATGTGATGATGGGGAATGAAGAGGAAAGATGGATGGTGAGATTGTAGAGTGATGGGCGAGTGTAAGATGACATGTCATGCTTAAGAGAATCTCTTAAGTAAGATCGTCATGCTGCTGGAGAGGTTTCGTATGATCACCCAACCGACAGGGATGATATGCAAAGAGAAAGACAAGATGATATTGGGGATAGGGGTGGAATGGTAGGGTGAAGAAGATGATCGCGATGAGAGGCGGGAGAAATAAGATGGGGGAAATATGATGGGATGGGGGAAGGCCATAGGGCAGATCAACCTTAAGTGGAAGTCTTAAGTAAGATTGCCATGCGGCTGGAATGGTTAAGTAAGATCGCCAAGATGAGGAAGAAGAAGGATGATGTTAGAGTTTATGGGAATAGGGTATGACAAAATAGACTAAAGGGGAACCCTCAAGTGAATTTTCCATACTACGAGAGCGTGTAAGTAGGATGACCAGGCATAAGGCGGATTTGGGGAAGGATGAGAAAAGAGTGAGTGAGGTATGCCTGAGTGGTATATGATATGAGATGAGGTGATAATAAGAAAGAAAGGAAACAAAGGAGTGTAACATGAATGGATGAAGGAATATATGTAGTGGAGGGCGGAGAGTGTGAGGGGAATCCTTAATTGGGATGCCCTCGTGGTGAGAGTAATGATGTGAGAATGAGAAGCAGAAGAGGTGGAATGGGAAGATGTGTTTGGTGGTGATTGTTTGTTTGATGAGAGGGGAGGTGGTGAAGAAGCTTCTACAGCGGGAAGATCTTAGGGAGAGAGTAAACCTTCACCGAGGATTCCATATAGAAGGGGTTATTAAGTAAGATTGTCAAGCGGGAAGCAAAAGGGTGAAAGGAAAGAATACAAATGGGTGAGAGGGGACAGGAATGGTGAGAAGGGTAATATGGGTATAAGCAGCGGAGGAGTAAAAATGAGGAGTGAGGATGAATGGATCAAATACATGGTGATCATGGTGGTGGAGAAGGAGTTACTGGATAGTGAATGCTACTTGAGAAAGATCATCAAGTAGGATTCACAAACTGCAACGGTGATCAAGTAGGATTCCCAAACTGGAGAATGCATTAGTATGGGTGAATGGATGGGGTGCAAAGTAAGATGTTGATCATGTAGGAAGATACTCACGTGACGAAAAGCATCTTAATTTTAATATAGCACATAACAAGATGCATCGTGATATAAAAGATTAGGATGACTAGACTGTAATATGTGTGATAGCATAGATAGGGGCCATAAAAAAGGTTTGATGCCCCAGTACGATATGCAAATGGAAGAGAGCATAGACAGAGGCCATCAAGAAAGTATGATGCCCCAGTACGACATGCAATCAGATAACGTAAGAATATTAGAGAGAACACCAGGATACATAAAATCAAGATGCCCCCTGTAATATATCAAGATGCAAGAAAACAAGTAATAATTTACAACTAATAATGCAACACAAAAACCAATAAACATGTCCCTAACGTGTTCCACAGTGAGGATTGATTGGATGTGCCCCAAGTAGGGGTACGAGGACATATTAAAGTATTGGGTCATTGTCCTCATACAAGGAAACAATGAGAGCCAGATTTTCCCCAAGCAAGGATTCACGTGAGGAGAAGTGGTTTGAATTTGGTAGTCATAAGGTGATTGGATCATTCGTTGGGGATAATAGTTCAAAGGTTAAATTGTGTTGGTTATTTTAGAGTTATTATTATTATTATTATTATATATCTAATGTTTTTTGCGATTTTGTGACGATTTTCAAATGTTTTAAATTTTTTTTGATGATTTTGAAATATGTTTTTAGATTTTTGACAAGTATCTTGTTAATGTTTTTGGAGTTTTTGACGATTCTATGTAATGTCAAATGGATTTTTGACGATTATTTACTACTGTTTTTGGATTTTTGACGATTTTCAAATGTTCTTTGTTAGATTTTGGACGATTGTTTACTAACGTTTTTTGGGTTTTCTGACAATTTTTAAATGTTTTTGGATTTTTGGATTTTTACTTTGTTTTTAGATTTTTGACGATTTTCATATGTTTTTTTTTTACATTGTTTTTGGATTTTTGATGATTTTCACAATGTTTTTGAATTTTTAGATTTTTACATTGTTTTTATATTTTTGACGATTTTCAAATATTTTTTCATTTTTAGATTTTTACACTGTTTTTGGATTTTTGACGATTTTTAAATGTTTTTGGATTTTTGGATTTTTACATTGTTTTTTGGATTTTTGACGATTTTCAAATGTTTGTAGATTTTTACACTGTGATTGGCAGTTTATGTACCAGAGTGAAGACTTATTTTTGAGAGGCAATGTACCGTGTTCCGCGTTGTAACTTATGCTCAGAATAACACAAATTCTCTTTCCATTGGCAGGATATGGTAGTGATGATATGATGAAAAGAATTCCAGCTCCATTCTTGACTCCACACAACTAGTGAAAATGTGTGGGCTCATCACCAAGAATTAAGAAGGACGTAGGAGGTAGATAATGAATATAGAGAAAAATGCTAACAACAATTCCTTTGGGAAATTGTGACTCCATTCTTCATAACGATATTAAACCAGTTTCAAAAATGGCTTTCACTTTATGAGTCATGTGCTAGACTTAGACAGTTATGTGGCCTACTGATTGGTAAGATATGAGAGTTAAGGGATAGTTCTCTCTTCACTTAGGCATCTAAATTACATGTTTGGAGATTCTATAGTTTGTAAGCGCTGTAAGATTTTGTATTTTTGAAATGACTCGCTATGCCTTGCCCCATGCTACTAGTGAGAAGCAAGGGCTCATCACCAAAGGAAAAATATATGTGAGTGAATTCCCTTTTTGTCTTATTTTTTTGTTTTGTTTTGTTTTTTTGAATATTTTACAATGTTTTTATGCTTTTATGAGAATGACCCCCTACGCTTTGCCCTATGCCACTTGTAAGAGTCAAGGGTTTATCACCAAAGACAAGACATAGACGAGTAAGGGCGCCTTCCTCCATTCCTAGTCTCACACTACCAGTAAGAAGTGTGGGCTCAACACCAAAGTCTATGAAGGATGAAAGATATATTACAATGAATTATTCATAAGTTATTGAATTGATGGATTTTTTTTACAATAGTACTTTATATTTGGGAAGAAACATTTTCCCCCAATCTCAACCCCACACGACTAGTAGGACGTGAGGGTTCAACACCGAAGACTGAGATAGACGACCAAACGAACTGGGTAACGAAGTTTAGAGCTTTGTTATGAAAGAGAGAATGTATTTGAAGGGAATATATTACCATAAGTAAGCTTCTAGGTATGACCATAGAGGAAAGCGACTGAAAATGGAAGAAGTATGACGCTCACAAACTTAATAGGATTTATATTAGCGCTTATCTCATGATGATAAATATGAAGATGTGATTTTGATAAAGAAAATGTCTGCCAATAGAAATGAAGTTTAAATTTATTCGTAGATAAGCAAGACAAAAGGAGCAATGTACATGTTGTTGTTTTCCAGAATAGTGAGTGCATCTCAAGGATAAAATTTCTTTAAATGGAACTGCATTAATTGGTTCATCAAGGATCTTAGCCTATGTCGATAGCTAATTTATAAGCTCCAAACCCAAAACTATTTATGATTTCGTTTGGGTCAAAAAATTTGTCTTGTTTGTCTTGTTCTTTGGGTGTGTTTTTTCAATTTTCTTTGAGAATGAAATAATTAACCTTAAATTTTCTAGGTTTGAATTTTTTATGGTAGCTATGTTGTAGCCAATTTTGATATACTTGAAGATGATCTAGGGAATTAAGTTGTTTTTTATCAAGAAGCTCGAGTTCATTAAGGCGTGACTGTTGATAATAATCTTTATTGATTACACCGTTGAAGGATATTATGAAGGATGAAAATTCAACCTTGACATGTAAAATAGCTTCCCAACCGTAAACAAAGGAGAAGGGAGTGGCTCCAATAAGTGTGTGATAAGATGTGCGGTAAGCCCAAAGAGTGGGATAGATTTGGTTAAGCCAATAGCTTCCATGTGTGTTGATAATGATGGTTTGTGTTATTTGGTTTATTGCTTCTATTTGTCCATTAATTGATTGTTTTTAGGATAGATTCACAATTAAAGATAGAAAAGGTTGGTGTAAAGATATTCCTAGGTATAAGTACCTCGTAGAATGGATACATGTAGAAATCTTGACAGGTGAGACTAATTAATGATGAGATGCCTGCAAGATCGATAGTTGAAAGCCTGATAGACATGACAGGTTGCATTGTCGCAAGTGTCCAAACTCGATGCGGTTGTGTTTTGACAAAAAGGCTAGAGATGTTAGGCATAAGAGCCAATATTGGAAGAATGGAATCAAACTTAATGGTACCTGTTGATGAAACCTCATCTGTAGTGTTTACAGTAATATCAAGGTTTGAAAGGGAGTCTTGAAATGAGATCAAGGTCTCGTTAGATGTTGGAAGAATGTTGTCGCCCAAAACAGGTTCAATATATGTTTGGGCTGAAAGAGTGTCTTGAAATAAGTTCAAGTGCTCAGTAGATGTTGGAAGAATGTTGTTGTCCAAAACAGGTTCAATGTATGTTTGGGTTGAAAGAGAGTCTTGAAATAAGTTCAAGTGCTTAGTAGATGTTGGAAGAATGTTGTTGTCTAAAACAGGTTCAATGTATGTTTGAACTAATGGAAGGAAATTTGAAGAAGATATGGATTGGTTTGGAATTAGAGAGTCTTGACTATTGTCATCATGATCTCGTGGAATTTTAGTATATATAGGAGTTTCGACAATAGTCAGCTCTTCATGGAAAGTTGTGGTATTGGATGTGTCGTTGGTTGCAAGAGCATTGTCATCAAGTTCTAAAGAGATGACCACATCATCATCAATTAAGTCTTGGATGTAATTCTTAAATCACACACATTTATCTGTGTGATGACCATCAATGCGATGAAAGTCATAGTATGTGTTAGGTTTGTACCAACATGACTTAGCTTCCCCTTTGACAAAGGGTTTTGTAATTGGATATCTTATCAGTTTAGCCTCTTTTAGTTGATGAAAAACACTAGAGAGACTTTCTCTAAGGGGGGTAAACTGACGTTGGACTTTACGTGAACTGATTTCTTTGTGAGGTTGTATGATTGGCTTTTTGGGTGATCGCTCACTAATTTGGAGAGCCATATGAGATAGTTGGGTTGTCATCTTATTAATTTGTTCTAATAGCTCATTGTGTGATGTTTTTCGTGAATTCATCATGTTTGAAAGAAAGGGAGAACGAAGGAAGGTGCGATGAAGAAATCAACCTATTGATTGTGATATTTGTTTTGGCTCAATCGAGTTTTAACAAGTAAGGCTATAAGGAGAAAGATTAAAAAAAACTACTCGGGATAAATATGTGATAGCTTAAATAAGCTATAATGAAAATGGTTTAGATTTGGCTTAAACAAGCTTTGAATTGTTGACGTGGAGAGTAACTCAAATAGGTTAATCGTGATATGGTTGTGATATAATTCAAAATGAGTTATGAAAGGATTTGTGTTGGTTGTGATTTGGATAAACATGATGGTGGACAGAATAATGAGTAAACTCAAACAAGTCACCCAATATTAGTTTGATATAGCTAGAAACAACCTATGAAGGATGTTTGGACGATTGACGATTGACGATATGAGGAGTGAATGCTAGTCACTCAATATCAGTTGGATATAGCTGAAGATAAGCTATGGCAGATGTATTGTTAGCTGAAGTAAGGTAATGAAATTGGTGTGATGTTTTGGTCTGTGTGATTGGATTGTTTGGATGTTTTCGCTTGGTATTGAATTGGTCGAGAACTAATTTTTTTGTGGAAAAAAAATAGGGTCTGAACTTTTACAATGAACACATTGATATCAGTCAAGTTTTATGATAAAACAATGCTAAACTATTTTGTTTTCAAACAGCAAGAAATCATGTGGATTCAATTGTTTTGGCTTATGAGGTAACTTCTTCAGGAATGATCATTGTTTCATGCACTCATACAAGTATGTTGTGAAATGGTGGATGCAGGCTCTTATTACTCCAAGAAGATGCGTCCTCCGATATACCCTAGTCCTGATATACCTAATTCTGTACAGGGACAGAATTGGTACGGGGAACCCTTAGAGCACTGGAGGAGACTCACCAATTCTTACTTGCCTGTTTTGGAGTGAATTACCATGTCTAGAACAAGTTTTGTGAAAAGGTGGAAGGTGACGGAGGGATGAATGTGTATGGTGTCCTTATAACTCCTAGAAGATTTATAGGGACGATGCCTAGGTTTTGTTGTTACAGCTATTCAGGCATGAATCGCATGCGTTGCACGACAACATTACCTATAAGTGAAGAGCAACGATGAGGTAAATACTAAACGCTGTGATGAGACTAGGTCTCAAAGTGCAATACAGATGTAAATTTTTTTGGTGCGTGGTAGTCAAGTCCACGTCACCAGTGTAGCTTTGGTGGTGATAAAATCCACCTTGTTTATGTGCAAAAACAATATGATAAAGTGATTAAATGCAGGGTTCTTTCCAACTTGAAATAAATCACTAGCAGAAAATACTTGTCTACCTGAGCGTACTTTTTTTTTTGGTTTCAATAATTGTCTTTGAATGGTGGTATTTTTGCAGGGTTTTTGTTGTTTTTTTTAATTTTTGTTTTTGACGATATTCCAGCAACGCGCTTCTACAAAAAACAAATTAGTAGTTATCCTGCAAATGAATTGTTAGAAAAGTGATCGTAGTTGTTTTTGATTCGCCAGATCACTCAAAGGCGCAGGAAAAGAGCATACACAACCAACAACCAAACAAATATTAAGAATATGAAAAAGGAAAATAATTATTAAAATTACAGTTGGAAAATAGAGCTATAGGATCCTGCAATGTTAGAACAAGAAACTAAAAAATTGTGATCTTCTCTGATTTTCCAGATCGCTCGAAGGTGCAAGAAAAGAGCATACGCGGATACAATTGGAATATATATATATATATATATATATATTTAAATGTTAATAATTATTGCTATTAATCATGATTGCAAAATAGCGATGATGATTATTTTCACAAAAAAGAAAAACGATGAAAGAAGAGGGTGAAAACGTTACCTAGAAGTGTTGTTGTGGAAAATTGAAATGTAAGGCAAAAAAAATAAAAATTAAAAAAATTTGTTGTGTAGAGCCTGAGTGGCCTCACGTTTCTGATTTTCAAGATCACTTTTGAAGTGCAAGGAAAGAGCATATGTGTGAGGTTGTTACGTGAAATAAAATAAAAATAATAATTTTAAAAAAAACTATAATTTTGTTGTTTTTTGTTAAAAAGATAGGTGTTAGAAGAAATGAAACCAAAATCTTTCTGTAAGTCTAAATCTAAAACTTATTTTTTTATTGCATAGATCTTTTTTATACCTTTCTGTTAAAAAAAAATGAAGTCATTCCGAGTTCGGGAGCAAACGTTATGGCGTCCGAAAGATGGGCTACAGTAGCACTCTTAATGAAAATTTTGAAAGTGAGAAAAACGTCCTGGGAGGTTTTTTTTTTAATTTTTTGACTTCTGTACTTCACCTGAGAAGCTAAAATTTTAACAGCAAGGTTAAAAAGGAACAATAACCAGAAAGAAAGAGTTAGATCACAAAATGATTGACTAAAATAAAATAAAAAAATGATTAACTTCCTACAAAGTAGTTATTTCAGCAAAAGTAAATAAATAAATATATTTTCCGGATTGGTTGTCCCATGATAGTAAGATGATAAACTAATGATTAGTTCATGTGTTTCTATATATTACGAGTGAATAGAAAAATCATAACTGGGAACTAAACACTAAGCACCGAGGAGATCAAAGATAGGATGAGCTTCAGAGTTTCATTGTTGCTATAACCTGCAGATACACCACAACACACCACACAACAAAAACACTACCCAAAGCATGAAGGTTAACCAAAGAAGACCATAAGGAACAGAAAAGGAAATAATAATGAACAATAATAAACAAAGAACAGATAAAACCACTAATTGGGAAATTAATGGTAAAATATCGAAAGTAACCGGGCGTGCCAGAATGTAAGCTAGGAAAAATACACTACTAACAAAGAAGTAAAATACCAATAATCATACCTCCTTCATATTCCATAGCAAACCTCATAATGAGCTAGGAAACTTGGATTGAGCCTAGATTTTGTGATATGTAGGTGCTTTTCTTCAAGACGGAGCAAGATCTTCCTACAACAACGATCCTCTTACTTTGTACTAGATGGGAAAAAGGATTATGAGACTATTTTGGCATTAGGACGAGGCAAAAGGATGTTCTTTGCTCAAAGGATGCAAGAACTTAGATATGGCATGAAAACGTATTCTCCGTGTGTTTAGAGGGGAGGGGTAAGGTTGTATTTATAGCCTGGGGGATTGATTAACTTTGATTAATTTAAGTAATCATGGTTTGAAAATGTGGGCAAGATTAGGTGAGTGGTTTGAAAATGTGGGCAAGATTAAGTGAGTGGTTTGAAAATGTGGGCAAGATTAGGTGAGTGGGGGCCACGAAGAATGGGTGAGGATTTGAATTATATTTTTAATTCATAAGTGGAAGATTTTAGGTGAGTGGGGACCACGAAGGGTGGGTGAGGATTTGAATTTGAATTTTTAATTCAATAGTGGAAAAACATGGAGAATAATGACATGTGGTGAGAATTGGGTTATTTTTTAGATTTTGAAATGGATAATTAATCAAGTTATATTTGATTAATTCGAAATGTATTTTTGTGGGAAATGAGGAAGGGGAATTAATTGATTTAGAATAGATGTGAAATTGGGGGTGGCTACAATAGGTAAGTACAAATTGATATGCACTAGATCAAGTTTTCCTCTATCCTGAAATGTAATCTATTTAAAAGTTGTTCAATTGTTTTTCCGTCCAAACAATGTTGACACTTATCTGTACCCTTTTTTAGAGCTGGTAAACCCCTAACCATGTTGTATCGACGAAGTGTATCAACATATCTAAAACTAACATAACCACGTCTTATGTACCATACATGTGCTGATGTTGTCTCTTTGGCCACAAGGGCTTGATCATAATGTTAATCAAAATCTAATTGAAACATTTTGCCCACATTTGAAGATTTTACAACCAATTTTGTGCTTAGTGACTTACATATAATTAGGAACATATTTTTACCACATTTAGAGTCAAAGTCATTTTAAAGATTGTGATCTAATAATTGACTTATAAATAACAATTATTTTGTCAAGCCAAGGATATATAAAACATAAGTAATTTTACAATTGTGTTTTGGAAGTGGTATTGAAATGAAGCCAACCCCCTTAACATTTTATGATGTATCATTACCTAGAGAAATATGATTTTGCATAGGTGTGTCACTCAATGTGAAGAACAAATATTTTCTTCATGTCATGTGTCAGGTTACACCTAAGTTTACATAACATATTGTAGTTATAACATCAGACTCTTTAGTTGACTATGAACTATACAAAATTTCATCGTCATCATATTGATCTTCCTGTTCAGCTACATTTCCTTGTTGAGATGGTTTCTTTTTCAACTTTCCCTTATTTTTCCTGGTTTATTTTGTTGTTAGCCTTTTTTATTGTTTGTTGTAATTTTTCTTATCACTTAACAATCCTTTTTGGATCATGATGCACCAACAATCCTTTAATTCATGTCCTTTTCGACCACATATAGGAAAATTTTGTCGTTCCTTTTGGCTTTGTTGAGTGTTACCTTGATTCGAATGTTGTTTAGGAGTCTTAGCCTATTTATTTCCTTTCTAATTAGAAGCAATTTCTTGCTCTTCATTTTTAGTACTCGTGTAAATAGATTCTTCTTATTGTAGAATATTCATCAATTGTTGTTTGACTAGTTATGTTTAACATGGTCACAAAAATATTATATGAAGGAGGTAGATCTCTCAAAACTATCGACATGAGTGAGGTCTCAGTAACTTCTTATTCCAAAAATTGAAGCGATGCTCACAAAGTTGCAACACATCTTAAGAACGTTTCAAATTTTTTAGTTGGATGGATTTTTAAATTCAACAGTTGACTCTGGAGATGAAGTATTGTGTTCTTTTTTTTTGAATCATATACAATTTTCAATTCGGCCTAAGATTTGTTTTCTATCATGGCCTCACGAATATGAGGTTTAACCTCATTTGAAACACCAAACAAAATGATTAACTTTACTTTCTGATTTACATGATCAAATGTGCATTGTTGTGCAACATCATTTTTAGATCGTGTTATTGTCTTTGAATTCAATTTTTCATGAATTTTATGGTTGTTTTCCACACAACATAATTATCAATACGAAGAAGTCGAGGATCAAGAAAAAGGAACTTAAGTGTCGTGTTTCTGGTCATTGTGAAAATTGAAAAAATGAGAGAAGAATATAAACTTTTAATACTTTTCCCCTGAAAGAAATACACACCTACCCAAAAAATTACATTTCATTGATTTTTGGGCTCACTTGTTGGCCATTTAAAAAAATTTGGCACTATCGGCTGATTTACAAATATAAATTTTTTTGGCACTACTAACCAATATTAAAAATTTTTCTATCATGCGAACAAATACGTCCTTTGTTGCTTTTCAATTTTTATTTTTATTTTTTTGAATTTGGGCTCTATGGCTTTTTTTGGCTTTATAATTATGATAATTTCCCACAAAAACTAGAAAACAATATAATTATGCGAGAAAATAATCAAAGAATGTTAAGGATTTCTTCTCCAAATTTAGTTAGCTATAAGTAAATCATTTAGTTGGATGTTCTTATAATTTATGGGGTATTTAATAATTAAAGCCTTTTTATGGGGTATTTAATAATTAAAGACCTTTTTTAGGACTGTTTTAAAAAATAAAATGGGCCACTATGTTAGAATTTTAAACCTGTGACACCTTATTTGGAGGAACAATTATCCAACCAACATACTGATCGAAGTGATTTATAAAATGAAATAAAATATTTTAATGACATCTGCGAGATTGAAGAGTCTATGAGACCAAATGAAACTAATACATTAAGTAGTTTTCATATTCTTTTCCATATTATCTCTTCTACTATGAATCTTGAGCACTAAACCAGTGATCTTTTAAAGTTTTGTTTTTACAAATAACTCATTTAAGCTGTCCAATTTTAATTCATTTTCATACTGGATACAGATATCATCATATGATGAACAATCCATAATGAAATTCCATTCCATTTCAACAACCCCTTTGTTGCAAAAAAGAAAAATTTTCCTTTCCCAAACCTCTTTGGTAATAGTCCATCTACTGGTTTCACAATGAAGATGATGTGATCTGGTCCTCAACTGAACCACTAAAATCCTTGCCTTACTTTTGATAACTGCCCCAAGATAAGATTGTTCATCATGCTCCCAAGTGGGGTTGAATTATTTGATATAATGTGCTTTCTTATGAACCATCTGTTCAGTCCACATGGAAGTCCTAAACTTCTCCATCACATAATTTTTTATTTCCCTGTTGTTGTTAGGACACTCCTGAAAAATAGATACCCCATTTGTTCATCCATTTTTTGTTCTGTTTCATCTAGGTTTTCTTCTTTGCTCTAGATTATCCTCTGTAAGAATTTTGGGCCAGCGAAGATCATCCATGCTTTCAACTTTTTTCAAATATCTTATTAGCCGAGTGATTTCCGATGCTTCCATTAGGAAGGTACTCGTTTTAGCTAACAAGATCTCATAAGGAACTATTGATTTAACTTTAAGAGTACTTGTGATTAGATGTTTCTAGATTCTTTCTAATTGTCACCATCCATGCTTTGACACACTGCTTCCCCAAACCTGAAAGCTGTAAAGAGAAATCAGAGTAACCAAAAAAATAGTCCCAAAGCTCAGCTTTCCTACACATATTTTGAAGTGGTAAGATTCTTTCCAAGCTCCTTGTATTCTTTTTTCTCTGCAAGTCTCCCATCTTAACTTGTGGAAATCAGTCCTAAGATATTTATATCCTGTAACAATTTCCAATGTACTCCCCTAAAAAAGAAAGTTAAATTGTCTCTCTTTTTCTTTTTAGGGAAAAAAATCATGATTTTTGTTTTGCTAATGTTCACTTTCATCCTGACTTCTTGGAAAAATAATTCTAATGCTTTTAGATGCTCCCTTAATCCTTGAGTTGTTGTTGACAAAAGTATAGTACTTGGACATTCGTAATCCATCCTTGTAATTTTTCCAATATACATCATTATATCCCTCCGACTCTGGCTCCAGAGGAGAAATCAACATGAACCCTACATACAAATTTCCATCAAGATCCTCTACATCTTCATCTTTAGGACCCAGGTATATGGATGCAACATCATAATTAACACAAAAACATTCCTTAGCTATAACCTTTGTAAACTGGTTTCTCTACTGCCAACTGGTTTTGACTAACCTAATGTGTAACCACCCTGTTATGAACATCTAAGCATTCACTGGGATAATAAGACTCAACATAATTATTTGATAAAAAATAAAAAATAAAATAAAAAAGTCCCGAGACAAAAAAAATAGCCATAAGGAATAAAAATACAAGATAATCAAAATTTATCCCCTTAACCTTTGCCCACTAAACTAAATAATAAATACCTAAACCAATCTAACTAAATCTACCTTATTGCCTAAAAAAGGGTCTATGGATCCTAAGAATACAATCAAAATATACTGTATTTACTCAATGTTCAATATGCAAGTCTTCAATCTTTGGTCCTGAGGCTTAGGCAGAACATTGAAAAATTATAAACAATTATTTACAATTTTTTATTCTATGTGCTACCTATACAACCTTAAGAGGGGTTTCATATTTATATACAAGAAACTATAAAGCCTTCACAACAGATTTGAAAGAAAAATATTTGAAATCATTTAAGTCAACATTAAGAGGGATTTGAAACCATATGTTATTTGGGAGTATATTAAAAATACCACCCATGAAACCATATGCCTTCTAGGGGACCACTTTCCAAAGCCCACGCGACCACTAAAGGCTAATGGGAAAAACATACATTATAGATATAAGGTCAATTTAAGGTTTTCCAACCCACCAGAAGAAACATAGCCGTCATATACTAAAATTGCTACCAAATTAGTAGACTAAAATAAATGAGGAGGAACTTACATGGCTTAAAATTGAAACAGAGAGATTCAAATCTCTACAGTAGCTTGATAATTCTCTAATTACTAGACACGTATAATAGTAAATATAATAAAAAAGGATTTCTGCAATTCCACAAATGGTCTGTATCAAGAAACCTATCAAGAAGACTTATACTCAACTGAAACCCCATAGAGCAACCAAAAGATGACAAATCAATCTAAACCCTAAGCAACCATTAATAAACACATATATGCTCTACAAAAATAAAAACTTAAGTAAAAAGTGTTGAGTTATGGAGCTCAATTACTTTAGATTAGCATGTAATGTAAAAATTTCTAAAAAACACAGTAACTATCATCGGTTAGGGGGAATCCACATAGGTCACCCAGGACCAACATCGGTCAGGCAAGGACAAACTGTCATCGGTTAGGGGAGAACTGACGTCAGTTACCTATGCAAGGATGTTTTAATTAAATCTCGGGAATTAGATCTATTTTTAACATTAAAATATATCTATTGATTGTAATTGCATGGCTAAGTGCCCTAAGTTTATAAACAACTATATAAGCATGAAAGATAGGGTTTAGAAGTAAGAATTAACAAGAATTAAAAACTTGCAAAATTTGGTGAGAGAGATAATTCTTGGAGGAGAAGAAAAAGCTTGAGAGAAAGAAAGTACTATACATCTGAGAGGTGTGGAAGATTATAAATGTTCAATTGTATATCTTCTCAAAGCTTTAGATAATAGATTGGCTTGTTTCTTGGTGGACGTAGCCCACACTGAGTGAACCACATTAAATCTAGTAATGATTTATATCTCTTGTTTTGTATATTTCTTCTGGTAGAATATTCGATTTTATTTGCATGTATGCTTAGATATGATATATTGTCTGTACAACCGATGTACTAACCCCAACAATTGGTATTAGAGCTTTGTTTGAGGTTTTTGTGTGTTGACAGATTTACTCACAGAGGGTTTTCTAATTAAGTGGGAGCTACAACAATGGTGGAAGAAAACAAATATAAGGTAGAGAAGTTTGATGGATGAAATTATCAATTATGGAAGATATAGATTGAGGATTATTTGTATCAAAGAGATTTGTATTTACTGTTGGATAAGAATTCTAGACCTACGAAGATGACTGATGAATAATGGAAGATTCTTGAGAGAAAGGCTTTGGGATCTATAAGATTGAACCTGGAAGCATCCGTGGCTTCCAATATTACATAAGTGACCTCTACGGAAGGGTTAATGAAATATATTGCTAATTTATATGAAAAACCTAGTGCTTCAAATAAAGTTTATTTGATGAAGAAACTATTTAGTTCTAAGATGCATGAAGGTGGATCTGGATCTAGTCATTTAAATGATTTTAGATCTATTGTAAATCAGTTAAAATCGGTTGATATACCATTTGATGATGAAGTGAAAGCACTTTTATTCTTATGTTCTTTGCCTAATAGTTGGGATAACTTGGTAATGGTTGTTAGTAATACAACATCTGCTAATAATATTTTGAAGTTTTATGATGTGGTTAGTATAATATTGAATGAATAAATTCACAAAAAGAGTACAGAGGAATCATCATCTGGGAATGCATTAAATGTAGAAAGTAGGGGCAGGCAGAAGGAGAGATCCAAGAGTAAGAGTAATGGGAAATCAAAGTCAAGGGATAGTAAATCTAAATCTAAAATTAAGGGAATTACTTGTTGGAAATGTGGAAAGAAAGGACATGCAAAGAAATATTTTTGGTCAAAGGACAAAGAGAACCAACAACCAGAAAAAGGTAAAGAAGCAAATCTTATTACATAAGAGGTAACACAAGATGCTCTTTTTTTTCTTTAGATAGTAGAATTGAATCATGGGTTTTAGATCTAGGAGCTTCTTTCCATGCAACCCCTAATAAGGATTATTTCAGAAATTATGTCCAAGGAAATTTTTGGCATGTTTATTTGGGTGATGATGAACTTTGCAGTATTACTAGTAAAGGGGAAGTTCATCTAAAATTTTAGAATGGAAATACACGGGTATTGAAAGATGTGAGACATGTGCTAGGCCTACGAAGGAATCTTATTTCTGCAGGGCTACTATGTGAATCTAGTTGCATGGTTACTTTTACAAGAGACTCTTCAAAAGTCACCAAGGGTTCTTTTGTTGTGGCAAGAGGTAAGAAGGTAGGAATGCTATATTTATCTACCTGTGTTACTGATTCCTTTTCTGCATTATCTACTTTAGACTCAGATGCATACATGTGGCATAACCAGTTGGGCCATATGAGTCAAAAAGGAATGTAGATATTAAAGGCTAAGGGTAAGTTATCAGATTTGAAAGATTTAGATCTTGATTTCTGTGAGCATTTTGTCTTTAGAAAGCAAAAGAGAGTGACATTTCTCAAATTTGGGGCAACTAAGAAGGAGCAAAAATTGGAGCTTGTACACTCAGATGTGTGGGGACCAGCTCAGGTAGCTTCTCATGGAGGATCCCAATATTATGTTACTTTCACTGATAATGTTACAAAAAAAGGTATGAGTTTATTATATTAAACGTAAATATGATGTTTTGAGACTTTTAAAATATGGAAAGCCCTTGTTGAGAATGAATCAAATTCTAAGTTAAAGTGCCTCAGATTTGACAATGGTGGTGAATACTGTAGAAAATTTTTCAATGATTATTTTTCAGTGAATGGGATACGTAGAGAAAGAACAGTTCCAAGAACACCACAGGATAATGGTGTTGCAGAAATAATGAATAAGACAATCATGGAACATGCTAGAAGTATGAGGATACATTCTGGATCTTCCCTTACAGTTTTTGGCAGAAGTAATTGATACATCGGTTTATTTGATTAACCGTGGGCCTTCAAGTTCACTAGATGGAGGAATACCAGAGGAAGCTTGGACTAGAAAAGAGGTAGATCTTTCTTTTCTTAAATTTTTTGGTTCAGAAGCTTTTGTGCATGTTGATAAGGAAAATAGAAAAAAGTTGGATACAAAATCTAAGAGATGCACTTTCATTGGTTATGGATCTAGTGATTTCAGTTTCCATTTTTGGGATTTAGAGAATTCTAAAATTATTAGGAGTTGTGATGTTGAATGGAATGAAAAGAGAATGTACAAGGATCAAATTTTGGTACCCAAGGATGAACCGGTTGAGAAGTTTGTGAATGAAAATGAACTCTTAGATTTAAAAGTATTACCGACAGGGTTACACAGTAACCGGTGTCAGTTGACCCCTGATGGACATTGGTCAGATGAACTGGTATCGGTTACAGAAGATCCAAACCGGCATTGGTTAGTAGAATTGACATCAATTAGAGGTGACTGACATCGATCACTATCAGATTTGGATACAAATGTCCAGGAGGTCTAGATTGAGCCTCCGGTACCCCAAACTCCTGTGAGAAGGTCACAAAGGGTAAGTAAACCTCCAGAAAGATTTACACCTTCTCTATTTTATTTATTATTTACTGATAATGGTGAACCAAAGAGCTTTGAAGAAGCAATGTAGGATAAGACCCACGTCTAGTGGGAGCATGACATGAGATGAGGAGATGGACTCCTTGGAACATAGAACCAGACATGGGATTTGGTTAAGTTTCTAGTAGGTAAGAGAACATTACAGAACAAGTGGGTTTACAGGATCAAGGAAGAAGAGGGCGGATAGAAAAGATATAAGGCAAGGCTTTTAGTAAAGGGATTTACACAGAAAGTAGGTATTGAATTTGGTGAAATATTTTCTCCTGTTGTTAAGATGACTTCTATTCATACTGTATTGAGTTTAGTTGCAGTAGAAGATTTACATTTAGAGAAACTAGATGTGAAGATGGACTTTGCTTCATCGTGATTTGGATGAAGAGATTTATATGCAGCAACCACTTGGGTATGAAGTCAAGGGTAAGGAGAAATTAGTGTGTAGGTTGAAAAAGAGCTCTATATGGGCTCAAGCAAGCTCTAAGGAAATGGTACATGAGGTTTGATAGTTTTATGCATGATCATGGTTACTTGAGATGTGAATCTAACCATTGTGTTTATTTCAAGAAGCTTGAAAATGGGAGCTATATTATTTTGTTACTATATGTGGATGATATGCTTATTGCAGGATCTAGTATGTAGGAAATTGGTGAGCTTAAGGGAAAGATAGCTCACACATTTTCTATGAAGGATTTAGGAGCTGCAAAAAGAATCCTTGGAATGCAAATACACAGAGACAGGAAAAACAAGAAATTGTATTTGTCTCTAGGAGGATTATATCTACAAGGTGTTAGAAAGGTTCAATATGCAGAATGCAAAACCTGTTAGCTACACCTATGGCTGGACACTTCAAATTAAGCAAAGATCAATGTCCATCATCACATGAGGAGGTCAAATACATGACATGAGTGCCATATGCTTCAAAATTTGGGAGTCTCATGTATGCTATGGTTTGTACCAGACCAGACATTGCACATGCAGTGGGAGTTGTGAGTAGATATATGGCCAATCCAGGTAAAGAGAATTGGAAAGTAGTCCAATGGATACTCAGGTATTTGAAAGGGACATCTAGCATGCAGTTATGCTATGGAGGTTCAGATATTTCATTATGTGGCTATGTTGATTCAGATATGGCTGGAGATCTGGATGGTAGGAGGAGCACTACTGGATATATTTTCATAGTAGGTTGGATAACAGTTAGATATATTTCAAGATTACAGAAGGTTGCGGCTTTGTCTACTACAGAGGCAGATTATGTTACAACTACAGAGGCTAACAAGGAGATGATATAGATGAGTAGGTTCATGAAAGAGTTGGGAAAGAAGCAAGATGATTGTAAATTGTTTAGTGACAGTCAGAGTGTAATTCATTTGGCAAAGAACTCAACGTTTCATTCAAGAACAAAACACATTCAGTTAAGGTATCACTTCATATAGAAGTTATTGGAGGATGGATAATTGAATCTGAAAAAGATTCATATGAGTGAGAACCCTGCAGATATGCTAACGAAGCCATTAGAAAAGGAGAAGTTGGAGATACAATCCAATTCTGTTGGTCTTCAAGTCTGAGACTTGAAGAGGAAGAAACAAAGCTAAGGAAGGATCCAAGAATGATGTTGTACATGTATGGTACAATAATTAATCTCCAAGTGGGAGATTGTTGAGTTGTGGAGCTCAATTACTTCAGATTAGCATGCAATGTAAAATTTGCTGGAAAACATAGTAACCGTCATCGGTTAGGGGGAAATGACATCGGTCACTCAGGACCGACATCGGTTAGGCAAGGAGGAACTGACAACGGTCAGGGAGAACCGACGTCAGTTACCTATGCGAGGATGTTTTAACTAACTCTCGGGAATTAGATCTATTTTTAGCATTAAAATATATATATTGATTTTAATTGCATCGATAAGTTCCCTAAGTCTATAAACAAATATATAAACATGAAAGTTAGGGTTTAGAAGTAAGAATTAACAATAATTAAGAAGAACTTGCAAAATTTTGTGAGAGAGATAATTCTTAGAGGAGAAGAAAAAGCTTGAGAGAAATAAAGTACTGTACATCTGAGAGGTGTGGAATATCGTAAATCTTCAATTGTATATCATGTCAAAGCGTTGTATAATAGATTGGCTTGTTTCTTGGTGGAAACAACCCACACTGGGTGAACCATGCTAAATCTGGTGTTGATTTATATCTCTTGTTTTGTATATTTCTTTTGGTAAAATATCTGCTTTTATTTGCATGTATGCTTAGATATGATATATTGTCTGTATAATTGGTGTGCTAACCCAAACAAAAAACATAAATTAGAAGAAGACAAATTGGGTATCAGTGGAGGGTCAACACCATCCACTTTCCCTTGCTTAAGCTATCACATCAGATCCATGGCAGACCATCCTAGGGTCTTAGTCTTAGCCCACTGCTGAGATCTCGTGGCCCTCATATGACCTGTGGCGTTGCTAGATATGGACGCTACTTTAAAATTAGGGTTTTTTTTTACCAAATCTGAGAATGAGATGATGGATATTACATGTCTATATCTTACAGGGCTATCGAATTGAACCCACATAGCCAAATTTCAAGAACTCATGAAACCAAACAAATAACATTGAAACGATGAAGCTTTTTGATTACTGCTCCAAATTATAAAAAATGCAGCGACCATTTTTAAAAATGTATGTGAAGTTATTTTCTAGCTTAAACACCAAAAAAATCAAACCACACGTCAAAGTTAAGCTCATAATGTGAACGACTGCAAGCTCTTTTCCATAGGGGGAATGCCTTTCAAAGTAATTATATACTAGTGATCGTTTGTGAAATGCATGATGGAAACACCGAAGGGGATGGATGGAAGAATTAAAACACGAGGGAGTGACAAAATGAGAGAGGATGGCAAACGATGAAGAAGGGGTTTAGTGGAGGATTAACAACATTGTCTAATCTATTGTTCCACTCATTTTGAAATATGTCAAACATGTATCCTATGATTTTTCTAGAGGATATTCTATCGAGATTAAATTTGTATTTTGTTAGGGTAAAGTGAGAGAGGATCTTGGTAAACATCATAAATTTGACTTGTTTTGATTTGGATCTTATAGAATTGGTGTTGTTTTTATTGGTAAATTTTTTTTTATCGAGAGTTAAGAATCAGATATATTAGTTCATAAAAATATACATTGAGAGCTCAATATTACCTCAAGGGTAAAAAATAGATCACATCTAAAGCATCACAAAGGCTACAATTCCCCATGTTTTTCATCAAATGGACTTCTCTAGCAAAAATTCAATCTTTTGCAACATAGAATTCAATAGCTAAAAACTATTCTTCCATGGCACAACTAATCCATAACTAAGGCTCAGATCATCGACTCCAAACCTCAACTCTAACTCCATTACCAATTCATCCGCAACTACTTACCATAGCCCATTCACATCAACATTCAAAATCATATCTGTAATATTTTCTGTAACACCACCCAACCAAAACAATTAAAAATTACCCATATTTCTATTCATAGCCCAAAAAATCCCCAACATCTATCCAAAACACCACTCCATAGTAACCTAGAAAACCAACATCCTTGAAGCAACCCCCATGTCTAGAGTCTAGAGCTCACCCACTAAAACACACAAAAGAAAAAGTCATATGGAGTAGAGAACAAGTCATTGGATATTGAGAAGGGTATGTCCCCGTTTAATTGAGTGAAGGAAACATCCTTGCACCCACGTCAATAATGGTAAATAATGAAAATTTCATTTTGATGTTTGTTGGGAAACCAAAAAAAGATGAATGGGTTCATAAAAAGGTTATAATAATGTTTAGGACATGGAGGTTGTCATAATCCTAACTATTATAAAAGTATAGAGCACAAAGAAACCCTTATCTTGAAAATTAATAAAATCAAGCCAAGAAGCAGAAAACAATGATCATACCTTTGACGTTAGCATGATGTTCTTTGCATGCTTTCCCAATACTCGCCTGATGTTAACAAGATCTGAAACCTTGCGAACATAAGAAAGAGCTATCATTATGTCAAGAGGAATATACATTTACATATATTGAGTGGATTTGTATGATTTCGTGCTTGTACAATTCCATGTAAATAAAAATAATAACTACAAAAAAAAGTAGTTTCATAATTGTCGCGCAGCCATGCATGGACATTGTAATGCATTTTAAGAGAACAACACATATTGGGTATCAGAGTGGTGGAAACATCACCCATCTCATCTGCACATCTTGTATATCATAGCATGCTATCACATTCACATGACATCTACCTATTTTGGTTGTATTTACTCTTGGTAGCTTATAATACTTACATGTTGCACTTTGTTTGCTATTCTAGATGGATTCTTAGTATGTCATTGTCTTGTGCTATACACACATGCGCGTTCACATAATATCTTGAGGTGAATGTAGGATCTTTACAGATTCTTACATGATGCATAATGCTCGATACCATTCTTTACCAGTCCCATCGAGTCTCCTTGGGACATATACCACTGTTATTCTCCTACTCCACATCACAGGTCCTATAGTTACAATATTTACTACTTTTCATTACAGTCACTTAATTTTTCACTGATCTATACATACTTTGACATACTATTTATCTTTCTAAAATGTTTTTGATAAACCTGCATCATTAATCATATATCGCACCATATCCACGATAGTATGATTTCACCTTTTAACAACTCCATTCTGTTGCAGTGTATGAGGAGGTGCCATTTGATGATGAATGCTATGCGTTTTGAAAAAAATGTTGAACTCATTACTTGTGTATCCTCCCCTTCGATATCAGAAGAGTGTTTTAATGTTCCTACTAGACTTAGTTTCAATAAGGGATTTAAGTTTTTTAAAAGTTTCAAAAGCTTGGTATTTAGTGTGAAGACAATATATCTACAATTTCCTTGAGAAATCATCAACAAAGAGCATGAAGTATTGAAACCTAGAATGGATAGGTTTTTATAGGTATGTACAAATTGATATGCACCGGATCAAGTTTTCCTCTAGCCTGAAATGTAATCTATTTAAAATTTGCTCAATTTGTTTTTTCCTTCCAAACAATGTTGACACTTATCTCTACCCTTTTTAGAGGTGGTAAACCCCTCACCATGTTGTATCAATGAAGTGTGTCGAGCTTTTAAAACTAACATAACCAAGTCTTATGTACCATACATGTGCTGATGTTGTCTCCTTGGCCACAAGGCTTGATCATCATGTTAAACAAAATCTAATTGAAACATGCTGCCCACATTTGAAGCTTTTGCAACCATTTTTTAGCTTCGTGACGTATCTCCAATTAGGAACATATTTTTACCATATTTACAATCAAAGTCATTTTTAAGATTGTGATCTAATAATTGGCTTATAGATAACAAATTTTTTGTTAAGCCAAGGATATATAAACCATAAATAATTTTCAAACTATGTTTTCTAAGTGGTAGTGAAATGGAGGCAATCCCCTTAACATTTAATGATGTATCATCACCTAGAGAAATTTTATTTTTTGTAGGTGTGTCACTCAATACGAATAACTAATCGTTTCTTCTTGTCATATGTCGGGTTACACCTAAGTCTACATAACACATTGTAGTTATAGATTTGGCCTATTTAGTTGACTATGAACTATACAAAAAGTAATCGTCATCATATTGATCTTCCTGTTCGGCTACATTTCCTTGTTGAGATGGTTTCTTTTTCCACTTTCCCTTATTTTTTCCTTGTTTATTTTGTTGTTAGCCTTTTTTTATTCTTGGTTGTAATTTTTCATATCACTTAACAATCCTTTTTGAAACATGATGTACCAACAATCCTTTAATTCATGTCCTTTTCAACCACATATAGGAATTTATTGTTGTGCCTTTTGGCTTTGTTGAGTGTTACCTTGCTTTGAATGTTGTTTAGGAATCTTAGCCTATTTATTTCCTTTCTAATTAGAAGCGATTTCTTGCTCTTCATTTTCAGTACTCATGTAAATAGATTCTTCTTATTGTAGCACATTCACCAATTGTTGTTTGACTAGTTATGTTTAATGTGGTCACAAAAATACTATATGAAGGAGGTAGAGCTCTCAAAACAATCAACACAAGTGAGGTGTCAGTAAATTCTTATTCCAAAACTTGAAGTGATGCTCACAAAGTTGCAACACATCTTAAGAATGTTTCAAATTTTATAGTTGGATGGATTTTTAAATTCAACAGTTGACTCTGGAGATGAAGTATTGTGTTCTTGTTTTTTGAATCCTATATAATTTTCAATTCGGCCTAATATTTTTTTTGTATCATGGCCTCACAAATATGAGGTTGAACCTCATTTGAAACACCATTCAAAATGATTAAATTTACTTTCTGATTTACGTGATCAAACGTGCGTTGTTGTGCAACATCATTTTTAGATCGTGTTAATGTCTCTGAATTCAATTTTTTTCATAAATTTTATTTTTCCACACAACATAATTATCAATACTAAGACATTGAGAATGAATTAAAAAAACTTAGGTGTCGTGTTTGAAATCATTGTGAAAATTGAAAAATGAGAGAAGAATGGAAAATTTTAATACTTTCCCCCTCAAAGCAATACACACCCACCCAAAAAATTATATTTCATTGATTTTTGGGCTCACTTTTTGGCCATTTTAAAAAAATGTGGCACTATTGATTGATTTACATATATAATTTTTTTTGGCACTACTGGCCAATATTACAAAATTTTCTATCATGCACACAAATACCTCCTTTGTTGCTTTTCAAAAATTGAAAATTTTATTTTTTTTGAATTTGGGCTCTATAGCCTTTTCTAGCTTTACAATTCTGATAATTTCCCACAAAAACTAGAAAACAATATAATTATGTGAGAAACTAATCAAAGAATGTTAAGGATTTCTTCTCCAAATTTAGTTACCCGTAAGTAAATCATTTAGTTGGACGTTCTTCTAATTTATGGGGTATTTAATAATTAAAGCCTTTTTTAATGGGGTACTTAATAACTAGCAATCACATGTGTATAATGCAATGTGAATGCCGAATGGTAAATTTTATTATATTTAGAAAGACAATTATTACTTTTGTAGTTGATGTTGATAAGGCATGTGATTGACAATATTGATTTTCTATTAAAGCCGGAACAAATGTTGCGAAATAAAATAGAAGGGATGTTAGAGAATAATTAGTTGTGTAATAATTGAATACAAATGCAAGTGAGACATGTAAGTTTGCTATTACTCACTCTCAAGAATGTAGTGAATGTGAAGTGTTGTTGTCAAAGTAGATTGAAAGAATGTCTAAGTGCTTTAACATATTATCTCTTCATGAAACTAAAATGAGACTGAATATGCAATTATATATAAACAAATCTGAAATGGTTATGGCACATTCCAAATTTCTTTATTACCTCAATGAGTTTGAGAGCATAATTTTTAGAGCTATTTTGTGCATATCTTACAATCATAACATTCCATGAGACCACATTTCTTTGAGACATTTTGCAAACAAAAAAAGGTATATCTTATTTGTGTTATAGGGATAGTTTTTTTTGTAGTTGTGTTTGTTTAAACTATGGGTGATTGATTTTGTATGTGTATAAATATAGATGAGTCACTTCATTTAAAAAGCGCAAACATGAGGTCTTACCCTTAAAATTATTAAAAATGGAAAAAAGTGATATAATGTACAAAGTTTTTTGCTTGTGCAATTTTCTTTGCACGTTTCTTGTATTTTTGTCCAATTGCAGATGCCTCGATTGGAATTCCCATTCTCCTCAATTTGTGAGGTGTTCATATTTCAGTACATCTTCGTTAGAATCATAAATCAAGAAGAAGACTTGTGAATGATCTCCAATCGTTCATATTTTGGAGAGAAAAATTGGGGATGTTGGCATCAGGTGGAGGCGATCACTGTTTTTGGTGGTTTCGATTTCCTGCAATGCAAAACATTAACAACACATTGTAAACGTTTAAACTCTTCTTCCCTCTACAAGTGAGGTGTAGTTAAGTCAGTCCCATTGTAGGGAGGGGAATTGTGTCACTAGTCTGCATCATATTAAACTAGAGAGGGAAAATAAGTATGTTAGTCGTAGAAGATGTTTTTAGGTATGACGGGCATCTTAAAAAGCCCCTCATTAGGGAGCAAGCCCCTCAGCACATAACGAATCATGTCATTAATGAAGGCACATGCCCCCACATTTCACTTTGGAAAAAGGATTGGAGTCTAAATATAAATGTAACAATCAAAAGAAAATAACATGAAAGCACTCTACAATAATTTATTAATCTGTAACATGCAATAAACAAAAAAAAAGAATAAATACTTCAATCAATATTGAAACCCACCTAAAGTTTGTTTAGAGACGACACTCTCTTCTTTACCGCGGGAGAATGAGAATCACAAATACCCTACAAAAAAGTGAAAAAAGAAGTTAATAAAACTAAATATATCTACACTTATTCAATTAGTTACTTCAAAAACAACCGTAATTTCTACAAGTTTATAAATTGATCAATGAATAGCTGAGCATCGATTTTCAAAGGTACAAATTAATATAGCTCGGTAATTTTATAATATTTTAAATGAATTATATATGAAGTGCAGTTTAAAACACTTCTAGAACATAAACAAGGGCACATTTAATACACTGAAGATGAACTCCATGAAGTTTTTGGAACAGGGACGATAGAGAGGTGGTGGGGGTGGGGGGGAAGATGAAAAAGTGATCAAGTAATAAGATTTAGACAAATTTGTGTACACTTGATATCTATTTGTATCTAAGCTTGATAGGTGAAGGTCCTTAATAATGTTATGTTTCTACTGAGCTACCTTGATTTAACACTAGTCCATAGTTGTTTCTCCTTTAAAGTTGTACATAAATATAGTTGTTTCTTCTACCAATATATAACTATAGTTGTACAAATTTAGTGATGAAATGGTTACTATCACATAAACTGATCAACGAAAAATACAACAAATTGAGAAATGGGTAAAGAGAGAGGAAATTGTATTATACATGGGGCTATATATCCATGGGTGTCGACATAACCAGACATAGAGTACTCATCACCCAAGTTATCAAATAGTTTAGATAGGCCAAAATCTGTAATTTTAGCCTCGAAATTTCCATCCAACAAGATGTTGGTTGATTTCACATCCCTGTGCAATATTGGAGGTGAGAAATCATGATGCAGATAGCTCAGTCCATGAGCTGCGCCCAGTGCAATATTATAACGGATCGGCCACAACAATGCCCTTTCATGTGGTGTTTGTAAATCATGATGATGCAGCCACTCCGACAAGCTCCCGTTGGACATGTATTCATACACCAATAACTTGAAATCGGTGTCTTTGCTTGAAATGCAACACATAAGCTTCAAGATGCTAGTGTGCTAGATGAGCCCCAATGTATCCACCTCCACTTCCACCTGCTCACCTTTTCTCTTCAATCCGCCTGATCCGATCATGTTTCAAATCTTCTTAGCAGCTACCCTACCACAGTTGTACAAAGTGACCTTGTAAACTTTTCCAGGCTTGAATATCCTGCCCATTGTTGAGTATTAATTCTCTGAATTCATTGTTGTCAATCCAGTAGCCTATGTGCTCAACCTTCACAGAGACCAAGTTGTTGATATCTACTCTAACGTGGTTGTTGTTGATATCCTTTAAATCCTCGTTCTTTCCTGTGTCGAATTAACTTGGAAATGTAAGTCCACACTAAAATACCAAACCGGGGTGCTTGGTAAGGCACTTACAAATTTCTATGACATGCTACTACTTAAATTTTATATCGAATCAAAAGCGTGTATACAAAATAGAATTTCAATTCAGGGACCAACCTTTTTGAAGCCATACATTGAAGAAAGGGCTTGAGCAAATGTAAACACGAAAATAAATGTTGTAACTATCACAAACATTGTGGTATGACATGGCCTTGTAAAATGGTTCATGTAAAACTCGATCAATTGAGCCCTCCATTTGGCTCTGTAACACTCCATAATCTCCTTCTTCAGAACCTTGAGCAGCTGAAGCGAAGATATGGACATACCCTTGCAAAGACCATCCCAAAATTGAGCCGAAATGGTTACTATCACATAAATTGATCAACAAAAAATACAACAAATTGAGAAATGGGCAAAGAGAGAGGAAATTGTATCGTACATGGGGCTATATATCCATGGGAGCCGACATACCCAGACATAGAGTACTCATCGCCCAAGTTAACAAATAGTTTAGATAGGCCAAAATCTGTAATTTTAGCCACAAAATTTCCATCCAACAAGATGTTGGTTGATTTCACATCCTTGTGCAATATTGGAGGTGAGCAATCGTGATGCAGATAGCTCAGTCCACGAGTTGCGCCCAGTGTAATATTATAAAAGATCGGCCACGACAACGCCCTTTCATGTGGTGTTTGTAAATCATGATGATGTAGCCGCTCTGACAAGCTCCCATTGGACATGTATTCATACACCAACAGCTTGAAATCGGTATCTTCGATTGAAATGCAACACAGAAGCTTCAAGATGCTGGAGTGCTGGATGAGCCCCAATGTATCCAACTCCACTTCCACCTGCTCACCTTTTCTCTTCAATCTGCGTGATCCGATCATGTTTCGAATCTTCTTAGCAGCTACCCTACGCCCGTTGTACAGAGTGACCTTGTAAACTTTTCCATGCTTGAATATTTTGCCCATTGTTGAGTATTAATTCTCTAAATTCATTGTCATCAATCCAGTAACCTGCGTGCTCAGCCTTCACAGAGACCAAGCTGTTGATATCTACTCCAACATGGTTGTTGATATCCTTCAAATCCTCATTCTTTCCTGTGTCGAATTAACTTGTAAATGTAAGTCCACACTAAAACACCAAACCAGGGTGCTTGGTAAGGCACTTACAAATTTCTATGACATGCTACTACTTAAATTTTATATCAAATCAAAAGCGTGTATACAAAATAGAAGTTCAATTCAGGGACCAGCCTTTTTGAAGCCATACCTTGAAGAAAGGGCTTGAGCAAATGTAAACATGAAAATAAATGCTGCAACTATCATAGACACTGTGGTATGCCATGGCCTTGTAAAACGGTTCATGTAAAACTCGATCAATTGAGCCCTCCATTTGGCTCTGTAACACTCCATAATCTCCTTCTTCAGAACCTTGAGCGGCTGAAGCGAAGATATGGACATGCCCTTGCAAAGACCATCCCAAAACTGAGCCGCCTGCGCATCGTTTCCTACATAGATATACAAAATCCCCACCATCCTCAGCAAAGTCGCATCCTACTCTGTGTAAATCAAACTTTTCATCAAACCAATGTAGCAAGAGACAACATGTAATTCCGACGGTAGAAACACCTCCATAGCCATTAGGTTTCTCACAACAGTTTCGGTGTTTTCAGATATCTTTATGACAGGAAGGTAAAGGGTAGATTCTTCCTTGTCGAATCTCAGGGCGTTGCCCCCATCTCCAATATACAGCCGGATGCATATTCCACGGAGAACAACAAAAACAAAACAAAGCTGGAACAGATAAAACCATTCATTATTGTCTTAATTAATGAAACTGTTTAGTCATTCATGTACATGTTCCTTTACCGTAATCCAGTGCATTTGATACAAAGCCTTGAGACCTGAACCCGGTTCTAATGATGTGGGTGTGAACCTGTTTTCCCTGTGCCAAATCACCAAGTTTTGCACATGCACTCAACGTGCTAGCAAAGGATAAGTGTCTTTCTAAATGAGTTTATTTGATTGATAATTGTTGTTGGTCTATTGGGAAATTGATTTATCTGTTTTTGTTGTACTGGATTTTATATTGGAATATAAGGGGTTGAGGAGTGCCCAACAAACCACTATTCACCAAAGATACGGCCAAAACAGAAAATGTATATATGATCCTCCTGCAAGAAACTTTCTTAGCTAAAACTCTAGAGACAACCAATTCTACAGGGGTTTGGGAGACTAAGCAATCAGTTTGGTGCAAATTGCAAGGAACGTGATCCTGCAGTCACATGGAGACCTCCTATAGTTCATATGGGAACCGATCAGCTGAACAAATACTACACATGGCATATTGGTAAAGAAAATCAAGTCATATTTTGGGATAAAAAATGGGAAGGTCATCCCCCTCTCAACATTCCATCCAATACAGAGATTATTTATGAACTCCAAAAAAAAGATTTACTGTGATAGTTTATTGCTGTCCAACCACTCAACAAGGCTTCATTGCTTGGAATATGGCTATTCTAGATGGCTTAAATGATGAACTAAAACCATAAATTCAACATCTTAAAGAGGAAATAAGCAACGCGCATGTTCATTTGTCACCTTTTGAAGACATGAAAGTCTTGCTGCACACAACGACAGGGGACTGTACTGTGGCTTCAGCCTACCAAGCACAGAACTTGACAGAACGTGCTAGCAATAACTCATGGACTAATATGGAGTACACCTTAGCGGCCTCAAATCAAATCCTTTCTTTGGTTATTAAACCACAAAAAATACTAATATCTGATAATCTTCAAAAGAGAGGAGTTATTGACCCCATAAGATGCCCAAATCGTGCCCAAGTAGATATGTATGCAAAATGTGGAAGCATTAACAAGGCATGTCAACTGTTTGACAAAATGTCTCAAAGAGATGTGATTTCATGTACTGCAATGATTGCAGGATATGCACAAAATGGGTTTGTTGAAGAGGCTTTGAAAACATCTAAACGAATGCAATCGGTAGGTTTCAAGCCAAGCTCCATAACTTTTGTCAGCGTCCTTCTTGTCTGTGCTAAAATAGGAATTGTAGAACAAGCTATGGATGTCCATCAAAGCATCATGAAAACATGTAACTGCCACAAAAATAGCAAAAACAAATTAAAAACAATTTTAAAAAGTAAAAATTGCCGGAAAACATGCAGACGGCCGTCAAACCGTCCTCAATCCCTTTGATTAAAATTTGCACATCGGTATTTTCCACACAGACAAAGAAATGGGAATGGCACCAAAAATCTGAGTTTGGGCTTTAAATGAAAACTTTCATGTTCCATAAAAATTCAAATTATCAAACTTCAAATCCATCCTTGTGTTTCTAGAAAACAATGTTTTTTTGTTCCAATACATGAAAGGTTTCCTCAATATTGGTGGGGTTCCAAGAAGTCTTAATAATGCTGTTGGGTGGCTTGGGTATTTTCAGGTTTTATACTCCACAATCGTCAACGAAGAAACTTTCTATTAAATGACTAATATTGGTGTCTGTACGTACCCAAAATTGTAAGGGTACTACGCTACCAGAACGATGTCACACGTGCCCCAATGATGATACAGGGCTCCTCGCAAGGTGTTCAGGATCCAGAAAAGCTCTCCAAGTGTACATTAAACATCCCACATACCCCGCTTACCCTCCGCGTGCTTTGTTTTTCTCTCTCCCCCTCTTTACCCTTGCATTTTGATCTTCAGTGATGAAACCGCCGCCCTGCTTGGGCGGCGGTCCCGTGAGCGTTGCCCAGACAGGGTGGTGGTCCTTCACGCGTTTTTCCAGAATGTTCCTTTTATCGCAACTCGCGTAAAATTTCAATGTTTACCAGCTTTTTTCACCGCCTTTGCTCGTATTTATGATTTTGGTTCCCTGGAATAGTGTTTCTCCATTGTTTATTGTAAACGAGTTCAATTTGGATTTCACCTTTGGGTAAATGGGAATTCTATAAATAGTTGGTTGGTTTTCAAGAAAATGGCCCCTCAAAAATTGCCTCTCATCCTCTCATTTCATTAGTTTAGTATTTTAGTTCTTAGGAATTCATAGTTTTCATTTGTTGCATGCATAGTTAGTGTTGTTTTGTTGTTTAGAAGCCACATGATCTTCTTGTGCTAGTGCTATTACTGTTTCATACAATCAATTGAGGTAGGATAGTTTTATTTTCAATCTAAAGCCATTAGAGTTACATGTTTTGTTCGTCAAAAGGATAGTTTCAGGTTCTGAACGTTTTGTGTTGTATGACTCGCAATAAATCCCACTAGGAATTACATAAGCCAAGCTCTGTTCTCTTGCGCTATCCCTCTCCTACTCGCATTGTATTCAGTCTACATCCAAAGCTGCAATTGTTCCAATACCTACTTCTGTTGATGTTAGCATTACACGCTTTTCTAGATTCACGTGAGCACGAAGGAACAAGGAGACCACACTGAGGGGACAAAGCCACACACAATCGGATTCGCCACTGTTATGCAAAATCCAAGTTCAAGCTTTCAAAGTTTTAGTTAAAATATATCAAATAGAATAGTGAATCATTTCATTTCAGTTAATCTCACTTTCGATATTGCCAGGGAAGCTGTGGGGATTGATAGTTTCTGAGAAACTATGATTCATTCCTCACTTCTGAGGTAGGATCGAGAGTCTTTCAAATAGATTAGATCAGTTATTTCGTTATTTGGAATAGATTTACAACTGCACAGACAAGTAGCTATACTCGGTTGCCTTGTTTGTTTTAATTTCATTATTAGTTTAGTTTTTAATTTCTAGATATTTTAAATAATTGCTCTTTCAATTTCGTTCAATAGTTTATCGAAAATACAAAAAAGGGAATTTATATATATGCTGTGGATATACTTCATATAATTAGTTTACTTTAACTTAGTTAGATTTATATTGTTTCTTTCGTATGACAATCGTGGGACCTAGGGAGCCCAGAGAATACGTATTCGAGCCAATCATGCCTCAACCCAATCTTGTTACAGCAATAACTGATATAGATCAGAATCTTAGAATCTAAGTCTTCCGAACAACAACAGAACTACAAGAAATCAACCCACAGTTAAGAGGATTAAACATAGAAGACGACCAAGCACATGCGTTTTGGACAAATCAACCAAACTACAGATTGCCCTAAATAGATATTCGCATGACTGTAGAAGGGCTTGAAAGAGAGCAAACGTTCGGTTGTGATCCTTTGGTCCTGCAGCCAAACGCAGGGGATATCCTTATCGACATAGACACTAGCTTAAGAAATTCAAGTTGCCAGAACGCCTGTAAGGTACTCCGAGAAGATTGCACAACTTTTAGCTCTAAACATAGAGGCCGAAAAGGCATACGACTACTGGATATCAGGGATTAGAGATTGATTCTTCACATGACCATAGGAGGTCCACAACAACCATGAACTTACAGTTGTGATCTACAGATCCCACAACCCAACGAGCCCACAGGACAATCAAACGTTGATGCTAGTTTACGCACATTAGTATTTAGATCCTCTCCACTTCCACCAACCATTATCGCATAATTATCCTCACTAGATATAACAGCTAATCTAGCTAAGGATTTTTGGACTAGACCAGAGAATCGCCCAAAGAATCCACTATATATCCATCATCCATCTTATGACCCTATCTGGAGACATACACGAAACAATCCTAGGTCATTTTCCACGTATCCCACAACCCATAGATCGAATCACGATAGAGCTCGATATTGATTGGAGCCTTCGAGCAGTCATCCTCGCTGACCGATCTATCACACCAGTTCAGGTTAGGAGGGCCTTCTTTGCTTTAGATTCGCAGGTTCCATTAGTGCATGTTGAAGACATAAGATTGCCTAACTAGTTTGTCTGTAGCCCACGTATATTCCATCCCCACTGGCTGTCTTGGCACGACCTTCCATTAGTGCGTGTCAAAGACATAAGATTTCCTAACTAGTTTGTCTATACCCCATGTATATTCCATCCCCACCGGCTGTCTCGACACGACCTCAGGAGGTCAGGTGCGAGGAAGAGTTACTTGTAGATTCCCATGCTTGCTTGTCACTTTTCCATCGTACAGTGTCCTATTATTCTTTGCAATAATAGTATTGTAGACAACCCAAGTTGCACCAACGAAGATGTTTTTGGTGCTTAGAAACTTGCTTAGGAAGACACTTTCTATTAAATGCCTATTATGCCAAATCTGTCAAATTTTGCAGAGGAAGGTCGGAAATCCAACCACCAGCGTTGCAAATCGATGCTATAGAAATGAGTTCAAACCACAAACATTGTAAAGCATCGATATTTGAATGAATTTGAACTTCCCATACTGCGAATAGGTGATATATTGCAAAAAATGAATACCACATGAATGGTTTAAAACCACCCAGATTGGAAGTCCACCACTCACCTCCATTTCATTGCACATAGGAAGAATAAAAGAATATCTCCTACCGCAAATCACCTCATAAGATTTATGAAAATCCATATCCTGAAAGCACCTTTCGGAGCCTTCATAATTAAGCTTGCATCTTCCCTTCCATGGGAAAAAGAATCTCTATCATCTGTCCAAGCTCTGGCTCAAGTTTAAAGTTTTCGTTGCTTTCATGGTCTTCTATATGCTATTGTCCTTTTTTGTTGACAATCACTTTTTAATGTTGACAATGTCAGTCACTTCATTTTCAAATCCTTTTTGTAGATTGAAAATCTTTGTAGTTTATAGAAGTCACCTCCCGTTTCTTCTGATATTAAACTGCTGCTCTTAAACATCATTTCCTTTGACTTTCAAGTTCAGTATAATTTTTTTGATTTCTCCATTTTGCAACTTTCTATGTTTTAAAAGCTTATCATATTCAGGATGATTGGGAGCAATGATTATTGAATTTGGTACAGAATTACACAGTGGATGTAATACAAAACAATATTATATTTTCACTATTGAATTCAGATAAAAGTGGCTATTATATAGCCATACAGGTAGGTAAACTACTTCCTAGAAAATAGGAAGTGAGTAGAGCAATAAACCCGATAATAGCTACAGGTACAACAAAATTATATTGTGGAAACAATATAACAAACCCGTATTATTAATAATGAGTTATAATATAACTCATATTAATAATATTACAATATAATAATGAGAGCACTAATTAAATCCTAACATTCCCCCCCTTAGTGCGAACATGGGGAAAACACCATCTTCAACCAAGCAGCATGCCGCTCCGTAGCCTGCACATGGTCTCGATCCTCAACACTGACTGTGGGAACTACATCATCCAGGGACCGTTCAACCTATTAGATGAATACATGAATTGGGACCGTTCAACCAATTCACATCAACCATCAAATCAGTCTGATCAAGAACACTTCCTGCAATAGTATCAATGGTACAAATCATTATCATCAAGGGGGACACACAAGCACTGCACTGCACATAGGAACAGGGATGCTCATCTGTTCTTATTCATCACACAAGACACAAAGATGTCACTAAAGCAGTTTGCGGCCTCTGAGGTAGTGACGAACTTGAGGACGCTGACTGTCCTCCTGCCTCCGTTGCCTCCATCCTCCAAAAATAAGCTGCTAACTCAGCCGGATGTGATCATGAAGTACATTAGTTTCCACATTGAGTTTATTCTTTTCTTCCCTCCCGCAATGTGAAACACTTTATTGTCACGGATGTCGGGTAACACCGAAAAATGCGTCCGTAAGGCAAAATTTTATTTATTTATTTTTATTATTTTTCGGACTCTTGACATTTGACGACAACTCACAGATTTGACAAAGACTATTTTTAATCGGACAAGAAGACTCGACTATCATTTAAAAAGTAATAAATGAGATTACTTTTTAAATAAAAATGAGAATTAAAAAATCCTAAAATCACCTATATGGAATTATTTAATACGACACTAACTTCACAAAAACTTAAGAATAACTCTTAAAATATGATTTTGAACCTTATACAACAAAACTTAAATGTTCAAATTTGAGGTGGATGAGAGACTCTTAACACTATAACTAAGGACTTCAAATAACAATGATAAAACTTGAAGTAATTCTGCTGAAATGAAATAATAAATAAATAAAAAAAGGAAAACGTACAACACAGAACCTGAGGCTGACAGGAAGGGAGGTATTTGATGTCCTTTTGAATGTAATAAAGAGCTTAGAATGAAATAGACTGTCAAACACGTAGCTAGAAATAATTTGAGCGATGTTTTCAGCAGACTCCAGATGCAAATCTCTTCTCTAATCCTTGTCAATGGCGTACAAGTTTTGGTGGCTGCCTCTCAAAGCCCAACTCTTCCTTGGACACACTGACATTACTTGAAGATATAGAACGCCTTCACAATGAAGAGCCTCACAAATGTCCTCCTTTTGAGTTTGACAATACAAGAATGGAGTAGGACGTGCTAGATGCCAAGGGCAGAGAAAAGGATTTTTATCAAATCAATGACTGAGACGTCGTAATAAATAATCCAATCTTCTTGTCATATACCAGATCCTTCCCAAATATCAGAACTGGACAAAACATTCAATCTAGAAACCAAATCTCGTGAGCAGATATATCAATCTAATACTCATGCAGAGATTCGATAAATCAGACCAAGATTATTGAACCGTGTATTTGAAAAACGTGCTGGGTCTGTCAAGAATCGTTCTGTCCTGAAGAGATCATTCTGGCCGCTAAGAAATTTTTAACGTCAATCCAAAGAAAAATGCAAAGACAGATATATAAATTCAATATATCTCCTTGTTGAATAATAATAGCATATCTTTGATTACAAAATTCTCTCCGGATATTTTGCCTCTCTCCAACAGTCCCGTAATGATCAAACAGATTCCAAATGAATAGCCGACAGAAAATAAAATTTTAAACTACTCAATGAAAGTATAAGATCCTCCACGTGTGGGGTGGGTTACACTCCAAAAGAAAACTCCAAACGCCTTATGATCCGACCAGATTACATTACAACCTTGGACGCCATGGATGCATAGAACCATAAAACTCAAAACTTTCATGTGCAGGGGCAAAAATTAGCAGCGGATCTGCCCCTTACAATTTTCACAATTCCATAGTGTTCTCCATAACGCTCTGATACCAAATATTGAATTTGGTACAGAATTACATAGTGGATGTAATACAAAACAATATTATATTTTCACTATTGAATTCAGATAAAAGTGGCTATTATATAGCCATACAAGTAGGTAAACAACTTCCTAGAAAATAGGAAGTGAGTAGAGCAATAAACCCGATAATAGCTACGGGTACAACAAAATTATATTGTGGAAACAATATAACAAACCTGTATTATTAATAATGAGTTATAATATAACTCATATTAATAATATTACAATATAATAATGAGAGCACTAATTAAATCCTAACAATGATAACATTATAGTTATTTGTGTTTGATGTTGTGAGGTTTTTTCAGGACCCATGTTTTACAAGGACTATTGTATCATTTATTTTACCAGTACAATCCTAGAGCAGCCGTATGGGGGAACATATTGTGGGAGCATGTGGTGTCTAAGGATCTTGTAAACTGGGAGTCGCTGGAAACCGCAATTTCCCCAAGCGAATGGTATGATATCAAAACTAAAGAGAACCACAACTCCATATTAACAATAATGTTTAAATGTTCAATAAGAGATGTGAACTTCCTACGACTTTCTATGTGTAATTTGCAGGGAATTCGAACCTATGATTACATTTTAGCCATGAGATAAGAATGCAATACAGAAGATTGCTTAGATGAATCTGACATTCTAAGTATTCCATCATCCCTTGCTTCCTCGGTAGAAAGTATTGATGACAACCACGAAAGGCTAATTTTTTTTGCAAAGTTCATGTGCCTCACTAAGCACCAGGTTAGCATTTTTGTGTGTCTTCTCTGTTATTGGACCCGCTTATAAGGATTATTGTTTATTGACATACAATAATATTGTTTGTCCTAGAATGTATGGAGCATGAAAATTGTGAAGAAACGAAAGGTTTGTCTTTGAAGCATGACTTGAAATCTGAATTGCCTACTCCCATGTGGTGGCCTGTAAATCTTGTCCAGGTTTCTCTCTTCGGGTGATTTACCTTTCATGTTTATATCAAGGGTCAAGACATAAGAAAACCCAAAACTAAAGAGAACCCGATTAAATGTGTCCAAAATTGAGCCGTCTGTGCATCGTTTCCTACATAGATATACAAAATCCCCACCATCCTCAGCAAAGTCGCATCCTGCTCTGTGTAAATCAAACTTTTCATCAAACCAATGTAGCAAGAGATAACCTGTAATTCTGACGATAGAAATGCCTCCATAGCCATCAGGTTTGTCACAACAGTTTCGGTGTTTTCAGATATCTTTATGACAAGAAGGTAAATGGTAGATTCTTCCTTGTCGAATCTCAGGGCATTGCCCCCATCTCCGATATACGGCCGGATGCATATTCCGCCTATGCTTAACCTTGACACGGAAGGGAGAACTTGATTAAACCTTGTTTCTGTAGTTGATAAAGAAGAAGACGATGACTTCGCGTTGCAAAAAAATGAGAGGGTTAAACCGTGAAGAAAACTTAAAAAATGATCGCAGCCTATAAACGGTGAATCTCGCTCAAATAGTGAAAGCTGCAGGTTTTTGAATGGGAAAAATGTGGAAGCCGCATTTAAAAGCAATTGGAAGAGCCTGGTTTGTGCTTCTTTCTCTGATCCAGCCTCCAATTCCAATATTTTGGCGAGCACGAAGAGGGGAATTTGATTTTCTAACTTTATAATGTCCTCGAGTACTGTAAATCTGACCAACTTGATTCTATTTTCATCGACGAACTGTTAGACTCGGAGGAATCGAAGCGATCTTTGCCGACGAGGGTTCTGAGAAGCTCCAAGAGAAAAGAAGCGTCCGTGAGCATCATCCAAGCTAGGGTTTCAGTGTTGGTGTTAAAAAGTAAAAACGTCCCAAAAAACTGTTAAACAACAAAAACATCTAGACGGAAGTCAAGCTGTCAAATTTAAGATAGTCGCAGAAACGTCCGGAAGTCCTTTACCATAGGGGGAATGCCTTCGGCTTCGGCATAATTAAAGACTTTTTTACGACTGTTTTAAAAAACAAAATGGGCCGCTATGTTAGAATTTTAAACCTTATTTGGAGACACAATTATCCAACCAACATACTGATCGAAGTGATTTATAAAAGGATAGCACAAAATTATATTCAAATAAACTTTGCTTTCTGTTTTTTAAAATCTAACCGGGGCGTCGTTTTGCATGCGAGTTGGATGCTACGTGGATCTTCCTGCATGGACAGGAGTGAGACTCTCCAAATTTATTTCAAGAGCCAAACGCCTGTTGTGCATGCACAAAACGTTGGAAAAAGAATTCCGTTTGCTTTCAGCCGCCTCCACTTTTGGAATTCCTTTGGTTATGTTAGCGCTTGAATTCATTGAACGCCGTGGATTTTGTTTGCTTGAGCATGATTGATGGCAAGATCATATATATAGTTGCTTGTAGTGCGTTGAATGCAAGATCATATATATATACTTGCTTGTCATGCAGAAAGGTTTACATTAAAAACGCGAGACGCATTTAGTAGTGTAATGTTCAGTAAAAACTTGTTTGGGAACAACCGATTTTATCTGTGCAGTTAATCGTTTGTGTTAAGGACGCCGTAATGTTGTCCAGGGTTGGCCAACTATGTGGTAAGTTAAAGCAAGCTAAACTCCGTTCCTGCAATGGGGTTTTAAACAAGGATTTGAGGAATCTCCGCACCAATTTTCTGAGTGAAGAAATAAGAAGAGCAGATTATTTGGGTGGTTTATCTGCAATGGATGTTAGAGCTTCAATTCACACCGAACGCGATTATTCACTTGGGTTTTCAAAGGAAACACCGGAACGCAATGTTGCAGGCAAGAGAGCTATTTTTTCTCCTTTGAGACTATCAGTGGCAGTGGCAGTGGCATTGGCAGGTGCAGGTTTTGCATTCAATATTATCATAGCAATTCTACAAATGAAAAAGCTGCAATGGATATCGAGGCTGGTCAAAGGAAAACAGATTTTTCAGTTGAGTTTTCAAAGAAGTTACTGCAAGAAAGTGCAGACAAGAATGTTGCCTTTTCTCCATTGAGCATATCAGCGGTATTGAGCTTGGCTGCAGGTGGAGCAAAGAGCCCAACTCTGGACCAACTTTGCAGTTGCCTGAATTTCAAAGATCCCCACAAATTGCATGAATTTTATTCTCACCTGATCAATGTAGTTTTGGCTGATGGAAGTGCCAATGGAGGTCCTCTTTTGAACTTTGTGAATGGAGTGTGGATTGACCAGTCCTTGACCTTGAAGCCCAATTACAGAAGTATTCTAAAGAAGCAGTATAATACTGAAGGCAGCTTGGTGGATTTTAAAAACAAGGTACATGTTTTTAATGCTTAATTATGGCTATAGGACCCATGGTATTTTGACTATTTCCCTAATATGAAATTCAATAATCAATTCTAGATTTTCTTGACATACATAAAGTAATCAGCATTCATATAAACTGTTTGTTTCAATTTCTCAAATTTTATTATGATACCTTTGGAAGAGAGGGTTTGAAACAATTTTCCCAATCATGAAAAAAAAGTTGTTTGCCTTTTAAAAGCAACTGGATAGTGTTTGATGTTTTTTCCCTTTTATCATCAGGCTAATGAAGTCAGAGAGAAGGTGAACAAATGGGTGGAAGAGGAAACCAAGGGGAAGATAAAAGAGTTGCTTCCACCTGGTTCTGCAAGTGAATATTCCAGGCTGGTTCTGGCAAATGCATTGTATTTCAAGGGTACATGGAAGAAGAAATTCGAGTCATCTGCAACAAAAAAAGGCAAGTTTTATTTTCTGAATGGACAGAGTGTGAAAGTGCCAATGATGACTACTAGAAAGAAACAAATTATCAAGAGGGTTGGTGACTGCAAAATTTTATGCCTTCCCTATGCTCGAGGAGAAGGACAGGATATGCGGTCATTTTCCATGTATTTTATTTTGCCTGATGATATTAATGGTCTTCCTGAACTGGAGAAAAAAGTTGATCTTAATTTTTTTGAGCATCATCTATTCCAAGGAGGTGAAGTGAAGGTGGGCTCTTTCCAGCTGCCTCGCTTCAAGATATTATTTGATGTTCAGGCAACCCAGATCCTCAAAAGCATTGGGTTGGTCTTGCCATTTTCTATGGAGGAGGCAAATTTTACAGGAATGGCAGACTCGCCAGAGGCAAACCCTCTCTATATTTCAGATATTATTCACAGGTCATTTGTAGAGGTTAATGAAGAGGGCACTGAAGCAGCAGCTGCTACTGCAGGCCGTTTACTGGGGTGTTCTCTTACTCCTATTCCAGACCCCATTGAGGACTTTGTAGCTGATCATCCATTCATGTTTGTAATCAAAGAAGAGCGAAGTGGAAGTTATCCTCTCAGTTGGACATGTAGTGAATCGTTTGAACGGCTAATGTCATTAGGCCTTTGCCAAGTTATAATTTCAAGAAACAGATTGCAGATGAGGATTACGGAGCTACTGGAAAATAGCCTCAATAGAGTTAGATTACTGATCAATTGCTAATTTCATAACTGATCATTAATGTTCTTTTATCGTCCATGTCTTGAAGCTAGTAGGCTCAATTGACCTTATTTTTTATATTTTGTACGTGGAGGCATTGTGTTTGTTGATGTCCAAAATCTACTCTCTTTTCTTTATATATATGCTGTATTAATTTTTTTCAGACGATGTTGAGAATCTAAGAAATACTCACACATATATGCTCTGTTTAAAAGAAATCCTATAGATAATAAAAACTGGACTTAAATGTTTATAACAGATGACATTGTGCCCTTATTGTTTGAATGCAGTTCAAATAGCACATTGTGGAATGGGCTTGGGTAAGTTGGTGTTAGGCAAAAGATGTATTATGTTTGATGTGGCCATTTTTATGCCGATAACCGTTACTTTTACAGCCAGATTTTGCTGCACTGTTTCAATCAATGGTGGAAAATGAATTTTGGCCTTGCAAGACCATTGAGCAAGTGAGAACAATTGATTCTGATACAATGAATTTGGGTTGAGTGGGAATCCTCCCTGTTATGTTCATGTCATTTTATATAAACAGTGGTTTGCATCAGTGTGCAACATAGAAACAGTTGCACTGTGCAGTCAAATTACCGTGAAATGCTGCGGGATCCGGTCAATCAGGGCCTGGTCCTGTTGCAAGTGCAGTGATTTAAAATGGGCGGTGGTGCTGCTTACCATTCCTGCTTAATGCGTTTTTGGTACCAGACAAACCATTCTCGTGGATACACAGGAACCTCAAACCTCGCATTAGGCACTGTGTAGCTGTGGGAGTTTATGGAATTCAACATCTTTCCACTTGCAGTGGTTGGCAGATACTCTTCCCGCACTGTGGAGGATTGAATGGCGCACAGAGCATGACATGACTCCATAAGCAGGGAATAGTGCTGAAGGGTTTTGGGTAAATGTGGGGCAACCCAAATATTAACATTACTTTTCCTTGCAGAGGTGGGTGAAGAAGAAATTATTCTGGAGTCCGTCTGAAATTGGGGTAAAAGCTCCCAACCTGCAGTCTTCTTGCCAAGTTTCTCAGCATTTTATTCAACTTTGAAATTAAGCTTTTGACTAAAGAGGACATTATTGTAATCATTTTTCTCTTGCTCTTGCTGTCTGGTGAATATAAATTTTTGTGTGCATAGAGTCAAAATGGCAAATCATGCATCATGATAAATGGCCACTGATGTCTGGATTAGAAAGATATGTTGTTTTCCTATGTGCGCCTCATAATATTTACTTATAAATTGACCAACCATGATTTATATTCTGGTAGTATGTTTGCAAATGTTGCAGACTGGTGTTATACTTTATACCATCCAAGTTCTCGTGCTTACTGTATGCTTCCACATCCTGGAACTGACAACTACAATATCTAACAAAAAACCACTTTCTATTATGCTACAGTGGATGTCCATTCTCTGTTCCAAAGATTTTATTTTTTCACAGGCCGAGAGTATGTGTGGTAGAAGTAGATTGAATAACAATGCACATTATACCCTGTTCTAAAGCTCCCATTTTGGCACAGGCTGGGATTATGCTTGCAAATGTTTCAGACCCTGGTCTACACCTTCCAAGTACAATTTCTTAATAGTTTCCTAGGCCTTTTCAACATATCTATTGTGTGCATATCCTGCCATCATAGTATCCCATGAGATCACATTTCATTGAGGCATTTTGTTAAATAGTTCTTGTGCGTTCTACATGCTTCCACATCCTGGAACTGGAATGTTGGTTTTGAGGGTGATAACCGTTGGCTACCAGTGTAAGATTGTCCCCCAAGGATAGCAAACGAGTTGTAAGTAGTTAGCCAGGAGTACTTGATAAAAGGAAGCCCCCCAACCTGAAAAAGGAAGTAAAATTATTGAAAAATCTCCAATTTAAGAGTTTTGCCACCGATGATCGTCATACAAAGCTGAAAGGGAATTCAAATGCTTTAAAACATCACTAATTTCAGTGAGTGGATATCAAATCAGTGAAGCTTCCTAATATATACAAATGGATTTTAATTAGTATCACAATCAACGAAGCTTGTTAATCTATTCAAATGGATTATAGTTATACTTTAATCCAACTTCTGTCATTCTTTCAATTTTGCATTTACAAGTCTGGAATGATTTCGAAGTTCATGAAATGCTATTAGTTTGTAGAGCATAGTTTCTTGTGATACAGTTCAAACAAACTTCAAGTGTTTTCCACATGAAATCCTCTACTTTCAAATAACATCAAATAGATTCCAGTTTTTCATCACCCTATCCCAAATTGTATGTTTGTCTTTAGCTGGGGCATACTTCCATAGAGTTAAGAATTTTTTGTCATTCAGTAAGTTCTTACATCTTTTCTGTTACCTTTCATGCTTATTTTGTAATTTTCTAAATTACTTCAACAAGAATGTCAACCAAAGTACCTTAGATGATGGGTTTACAGAATCCGAGTGCATCTGGGAAGAATATTCGCAATGCAACACATGTTTCACAATGTAGCTCAGCAGCACAGTTTCCATTCACCATGCAGAGATCATGAACCTGAGAAGCAGAGCAATTTTTTTGACAACTTCTAAATACATTTTCTTTTTGTCTAGCAGGGTAATTCAGTCCTTTTCGATTTTGAATTTTGTATTGGTTCTATAAGAAGAATTATGCTATTGATATTGCAGACAAGAGTCACCAACCATACATTTTCCATTGGAACAAAGTGAAATTGCTGTCCTGAAGAACAATATCAGGACTAGAAATGCAGCTCAATATATCTATGCCTGTCAAGCTTCCACCCTGCACAACACTACAGGATTAAGAAGGCAGATATTATATGCCTAAAATATACAAAAACTTCAGATAAATGCAATTATGACTTTAATTCTTATTGCCGATTTCACTTTCTATGCATGTATGAATCCATGTCATGTTTTGCGGTGCGTTTTCCTGATTATATTTATCAGCATAAATTGTCCTGTTTCATCATAACAAACTGATTTCTTCAATTTAGTTTGTTAACACGTGGATTGCTTCGGAAATCAATAATACTAACTAAAAATATTCAAGCCTCATTGCCAGTTTTACTATTGAAAGTGTATAAACATCCATGTACTTAATCCCTACAAAATAATGGAAGAAGGGAGAGAGTTTGCTCACAGAATAGAGTGTCCTTTTAGCCCAAAAAATTGCAGAATCAAATGTCTAAGCTAAGACAGCACCAGAAAATTTTCAGATGACAACATTGCCACCGATATCTTGCAACACGCATGAATCATTTTGGTAGTTAAAAAAGATATGTATAACCCAGTCTACCATTCCAAACCAGGACATGTGTGAGACAACTATACAAGATTATAAGTTTATAACCAATATCCACCAAGGGTATTATAAAATTTATCTGTTCCAGTTCTGCTATAGATGTTTACTGAAGAATATCGAACCAAGGCAATCCCATAAACATAGCTGCTATTGACTGCAAATATCATCCAGCTTCGGGGGAACTGCCACTGGAAATGAAGTGAAATTATATTAATGTTTACGATTTCACACCAAGTAGGTCAATTTATGCACCCCATATCAATGGTTCAAATTGTTTAAGTAAATAGCCTTTGATCTCGTGGCAAGTTTTAGAACCATCAATGTAATGGAGACGAGGTGGATTAAGGTGTAACTTTTTCCCTTCAAGATGAGTTAGCCTTGGTAAAGTGTGTTACCTTGACGAGGCCTATCATTAGAAATGAAAAGCTAAAGTGAAGAAGAACGAGAATATGTCAAGGAAGAGATTTGCAAAGAGAGGAGGATTATCATTAACTAGAGGCCAATGAGAAGTCTAGGTCAAGTGTGTTACCTTGGTAAGGCCTATCACTAGCAGTAAAAGGTTGAAGAGAAGAAGAACGAGAATATGTAAGGAAGACAATTGAAAAGAGAGGAAGATTATCATTAAATAGAGGCCAAGGGTAAGCCTATACATCTAAATCAAAGGATCCAAAGAAACAAGGTCAGTGTTTGAGAAAGAGGAATCTATAATGGAAGAGGCAGAGTATCAAACCACAGAGAAAGAAGATTTAGAAAGTGCTATTTAAGTCCTGGAAGACCATGCACCTGTTCTAAGCCCGGTTAAGGAGGTCGCAGAGCATTAATAAAAGGTGAAAAAATAAAAATTATTGTTGAAGAAGAAGAGCAAGCCAGTAGAATGATGTGTTGTTGCAGAGAGAAGTTTTTCAGGGAGAGAACAGTTTAAACTCTGTCCAGAAAAATGAGAAGCATATGATGAGAATGAAGACAGATGTGTGTAATTCTACATTTAATGAATGAGACAAATTCTGTCCTATTAAATATGGATGGATGTATGGGATTATCATTTTTTGTGGGATACTTTTATTCAGGATGATTTTGTTAGATGTTTTTTGGTGAATTCCTCCTGCATCAATGCAATCAGCGTTAATTGGCATATGTATCCAACGGTATAGAAAGGTTACTGCTATTGATAACACGATGACATTACAAAGCTTCATGAGCCATTTTGGCTCTGATACAGAGATACTCCTTAACACACTAACTTCTTACAATTCCTACTTCATTCTCCCATTCGAATGCTCATGATAAGAATGAAGAGAATAGAAGTGGTTAGGGTTCTCGCCAATGTTAAGACTAGCCAAGGTGAGTTAAGCCTTGTTAGAGCTAAGTTGATAATGTCTTAGGTGAAGTTATATCTCATGACCACTTATTACATTGCCCAAGAGTCCAGATGGACTAAAAACATGCCAAGTCACCCAAATGGACCTAAGACACCCTATGACACCTGATCAAAGGCAAATTTTGAGTATGTACAAACTGATGCTCCTCCATCATCTTCCTCTTTCATTTGATCCTCTGCGTCTTCCATTCTGTCATCCTTTTTCTCTTGCACTATCGCAACCTTTTTCCTATCTTCTGATTCAACTGTATAACTTTTAGGCTCCTCCTCAGCCCGTTTCAATGATAATCCTCTCTTTGTATGTTTCCTATCCTTGTTCACCCTTCTCTTCAGCCTTTGAATGCGTAGACTTCATCAAGGGAATGCAACTTAACTAATTCATGTGAGAGTGACAGAACATTCCCTTGAAGCACCACATTTGCATTAGATTGGTGACTTAAAAACTCTCCAGAAAATCAAAGACTACTTGAGAACAATTTGAACCACTGATGTGAGATGCAGAGGCACTTACTCCTGGATTCTGAATAGTATTTGCAATGGAGGACAACTGTGTTTATGCGATTGTCTTTGTTCTTTATTCTTCTATAAAAATCCCTAGTAAACAAATTGTAAAATATGTAATAATTTGTGAGTATATTGGTTTAATGTTTATTAGTTGGCTCTGTTCTTTTTTCCTCTGTAAATAGATATTGTAGACTAAATGTTTTGTATGGTAGTACCTTTTGCAAGGATATTGATTCTAATCGTTATAGTTTTAAACCCACTTGCCATGGAGTTAGAATCACTGGGTTATCCGGGGAGAATCTACCTTTAAAACCATTTCAATATATATTCGATATATAACTATATACATGCAAATGGCGGGCAAGATTTAGCTTTGCAAGTTAGAGAAAGGGTATTCAATCGCATTTTAAAAAAAAAATTGCAAGACATTGTTACGGCATTAAAACTCTTCTGTGGTAATCGATAGGAATCAGGATGTAAAATTATAATTTGTTTTAAATGGTTTTATCATAAAATAATGAAATAACAAAGTTGTAGTGGACACTCATATATTCTCTCTTGAACAAATATTTTAACATTCAGTGCATTTCGAAAATTTGGATAGAACTCTGTAAACGTTTCATGCCACAACTTTGCTTTACAAGCTCACTGAATGATTATGTGCACGCAAATAGTACTCATTTTTATTATTTGAATCTTTTTGTTTTCTCCTTGAACGACTTGAGCTCTACACTAGTCTTTCATGGTTGTTTTCTTGAGAGGCGGGGTATTGAAAGAAAGAATGAGGGTGTCAGTCATTTCCTTTCAAGCTGAAGAAAACAGACATTCGAGTCCATGCACTAGGCTAAGTGGTATTCTTCTCAAAGCAAGACATGAACTGCACATTTTGAGAAAAGAGGCATCAATCTTGAATTTTTGTGTGTTGTATAAGGTCATATTCTTCCTCCTTTTCATGCTCGTATCATTTTTTTCAACCTTATTATGATGAGGACAGTCAAGATGTGGATGGTATTTCTCATGATAACACATTATGTTAGCACTTAATGCAATACAATAATGAGCGCGGATTGTTTTTCCCGATTTTTTGATTTTCCAATTTGGCATGTTTTTACTGTTGAAAAGTGAATTAAAGTAAAAATCACCCATCTGAATCAAATTTATGTATGTATGGCGTGAAAATTGTAATTAGAAACAATGGATGTTTGCTTTTGTCCGGTATGGTTTCCAATGGTAAAGTAAAATAGCACAGACCTCAACATGCAGGTGCAGGCTGTGAATCAAAATAACAAATGCAAATACTGGTCGGAATTTCATGTCTAATAGACTAATGGTAATGACCTGACTTATGTTGGGGTGGGGGTGCCAAACGGGATAACCTGGATCCACCCCCTGGGGATTTCTTCCTCCTGTTGTTTAGTTTTATGGTCGTTTTCTAGACCATAAAACTAAACACATTACAGATGTGAGATGTCTAGTCCATTGTCTGGCATGGTTTAAGTTAGGATGCCTTGCTTATCCCAATGAGAGAGTATATGTGATGTGAGTGCCATTTCAAGTGACTGATCAACAATAAAAATTTATTACTCTAGAACTCTAAACAAATGTGTCAATTTACATGGACCAGTTAGGCCTATACCCATTGCCTGCTGGAGTGATCTACCACTGAGCTACTCGTCTCTTTGTTGTCTGGAGTGTGGACTGTTTCGACAACAAAATGTAATGGAAGAGGCAGAGTATCAAACCACAGAGAAAGAAGATTTAGAAAGTGCTATTTAAGTCCTGGAAGACCATGCACATGTTCTAAGCCCGGTTAAGGAGGTCGCAGAGCATTAATAAAAGGTGAAAAAAAGAAAAAATTATTGTTGAAGAAGAAGAGCAAGCCAGTAGAATGATGTTGTTGCAGAGAGAAGTTTTCAGGGAGAGAATAGTTTAACTCTGTCCAGAAAAATGAGAAGCATATGATGAGAATGAAGACAGATGTGTGTAATTCTACATTTAAATGAATGAGACGAATTCTGTCATATTAAATATGGATGGATGTATGGGATTATCATTTTTTGTGGGATACTTTTATTCAGGATGATTTTGTTAGATGTTTTTTGGTGAATTCCTCCTGCATCAATGCAATCAGTATTAAGTGGCATATGTATCCAACGGGTATAGAAAGGTTACTGCTATTAGAAAGCCCCTATATTAATAAAAGCAAAAAAACATTTTGTTGTTGAAACAGTCCACACTCCAGACAACAAAGAGACGAGTAGCTCAGTGGTAGATCACTCCAGCAGGCAATGGATAGGCCTAACTGGTCCATGTAAATTGACACATTTGTTTAGAGTTCTAGAGTAATAAATTTTTATTGTTGATCAGTCACTTGAAATGGCAACTTACATCACATATACTCTCTCATTGGGATAAGCAAGACATCCTAACTTAAACCATGCCAGACAATGGCCTAGACATCTCACATCTGTAATGTGTTTAGTTTTATGGTCTAGAAAACGACCATAAAACTAAACAACAGGAGGAAGAAATCCCCAGGGGGTGGATCCAGGTTATCCAGCTTGGCACCCCACCCAACATAAGTCAGGTCATTAACATTAGTCTATTAGACATGAAATTCCAACCAGTATTTGCATTTGTTAGTTTGATTCACAGCCTGCACCTGCATGTTGAGGTCTGTGCTATTTTACTTTACCATTGGAAAACATACCGGACAAGGCAAACATCCATTGTTTCTAATTACAATTTTCACGCCAGACATACATACAAATTTGATTCAGATGGGGTGATTGTTACTTTAATTCACTTTTCAACCGTAAAACATGCCAAATTGGAAAATCAAAAAATCGGGAAAAAACAAATCCGCGCTCATTATTGTATTGCATTAAGTGCTAACATAATGTGTTATCATGAGAAATGACCATCCACATCTTGACTGTCCTCATCATAATAAGGTGTAAAAAAATGACACGAACATGAAAAGGAGGAAGAATATGACTTTATACAACACACAAAAATTCAAGATTGATGCCTCTTTAATCAAAATGTGCAGTTCATGTCTTGCTTTGAGAAGAATACCACTTAGCCTAGTGCGATGGACTCGATTGTCTGTTTTCTTCAGCTTGAAAGGAAATGACTGACACCCTCATTCTTTCTTGCAATACCCCGCCTCTCAAGAAAACAACCATGAAAGACTAGTGTAGAGCTCAAGTCGTTCAAGGAGCAAACAAAAAGATTCAAATAATAAAAATGAGTACTATTTGCGTGCACATAATCATTCAGTGAGCTTGTAAAGCAAAAGTTGTGGCATGAAACGTTTACAGAGTTCTATCCAAATTTTCGAAATGCACTGAATGTTAAAATATTTGTTCAAGAGAGAATATATGAGTGTCCACTACAACTTTGTTATTTCATTATTTTATGATAAACCATTTAAACAAATTATAATTTTACATCCTGATTCCTATCTATTGCCACAGAGGAGTTTTAATGCCGCAACAATGTCTTGCAATTTTTTTTAAAAATGGGATTGAATACCCTTTCTCTAACTTGCACAGCTAAATCTTGCCCACCATTTGCACGTATATAGTTATATATCGAATATATATTGAAATGGTTTTAAAGGTAGATTCTCCCCGGATTACCCAGTGATTCTAACTCCATGGCAAGTGGGTTTAAACTATAACGATTAGAATCAATATCCTTGCAAAAGGTACTACTATACAAAACATTTAGTCTACAATATCTATTTACAGAGGAATAAAGAACAGAGCCAACTAATAAACATTAAACCAATATAATCACAAAGTATTACATATTTTACAATTTGTTTACTAGGGATTTTTATAGAAGAATAAAGAACAAAGACAATCGCATAAACACAGTTGTCCTCCATTGCAAATACTATTCAGATCCAGGAGTAAGTGCCTCTGCATCTCACATCAGTGGTTCAAATTGTTCTCAAGTAAGTAGTCTTTGATTTTCTGGAGAGTTTTTAAGTCACCAATCTAATGCAAATGTGGTGCTTCAAGGGAATGTTCTGTCACTCTCACATGAATTAGTTAAGTTGCATTTCCTTGATGAAGTCTACGCATTCAAAGGCTGAAGAGAAGGTGAACAAGGATAGGAAACATACAAAGAGAGGATTATCATTGAAACAGGCTGAGGAGGAGCCTAAAGTTATACAGTTAAATGAGAAGATAGGAAAAAGGTTGCGATAGTGCAAGAGAAAAAGGATGACATAATGGAAGACGCAGAGGATCAAATGAAAGAGGAAGATGATGGAGGAGCATCACTTGTACACACTCAAATTTTGCCTTTGATCAGGTGTCATGGGGTGTCTTAGGTCCATTTGGGTGACTTGGCATGTTTTTAGTCCATCTGGACTCTTGGGCAATGTAATAAGTGGCCATGAGATATAACTTCACCTAAGACATTATCTACTTAGCTCTAACAAGGCTTAACTCACCTTGGCTAGTCTTAACATTGGCGAGAACCCTAACCACTTCTATTCTCTTCATTCTTATCATGAGCATTCGAATGGGAGAATGAAGTAGGAGTTGTAAGAAGTTAGTGTGTGAAGGAGTATCTCTGTATCAGAGCCAAAATGGCTCATGAAGTTTTGTAATGTCATCGTGTTATCAATAAAGAGCTTCTTAGTGTGTAAAAATTGTGATGAAAGTTTATGAATCGATGAATGAATGATTATAGTTATCTTATGAATGTTGTTTATGGCTTATGGATGATTTTTACAGGTATGAGAGGACTGTACAATCCAGACAATGAAGAGGCCTGAGAGTGTTTGAATGACAAGAAAGCTATAAAGTGAAAGTACTATGGAATTTTGTTGTATAAGGTAAGAGGTTGCTTATAGAATCTAAGAACCATTTTATGAATATCCATGAAGTTATCAAGTGATTTAGAATCTATGAAAGTTGTTTTGAGGATGTGGAATGGTCGACAAGTGCATGAGCATATGGTTTGCAAAACCTAGACTAGTGAAAACATGAATGTATAGTCCATACAAAACTGAGTCATTTATTTGAAGTCATTGACTAAGTGCTAGAGCATTCCCACGTGTAAATGAGTGTGGCATAGCTTCTAAGGGCATGTAGAAGTGTTTTGAGTCTTAAGGTATCTCATATTGCTCAATCAAAGAAAAACAATCAAGAAACAAAATATAACGCTTTGTTTGGTTTGAGATACCCTGCATTAGGGTCTAGAGACAAGAAATTTGAGAAGTGCTAAGAAGGAACCAAGGAATCATGTTTTGAAATGGTGATCAGGGAGATTGCAATGTTTACAAGGTGATAAGGGAGTGTCAAGACCTTTGGAATAAGATTTAGATTCAAAAAACTTGAAAACTTAGGAATGGTTGTGTCTGCCCAGGTTGAGGGCTTAGAAGAAGATTTTTTAGTAAAGTAGATCAATCTATCCATACCAAGGTCTGTGAAGTCTGTGATAAGTAAAAGTGAAGAGTATAAGTGACATGAAGGTATAAGAAACATTGTATGAAGAGAACTTAAGGGGAGTGATTAAGAGTTTTCAAGAGCAGTGAAATTTTTTAAAAAAAGTGGTTTTTTAAAACTCCATTCTACACCCAAGTTCAAAAAAAGAAAATTTAAAAATGACTTTTTTTTTTCTCAAAGTTATGGGGGTGCACACACAAATATATAATTTTTCGGGATATGTGCACTTTGAAAATGAATAAAAAATAATATATTCATCCAAATATTATGAAAAATTAATGGGACCTCGTACATTGTCTTAGCTAACTTTCTACTAAGGGATTTAAAATTAAATTTATAGAACTCAAAAATGGGGGGGGGGGGGCGGGGGGGAGTGCGGAGCGGGGGGCGCACACACAATAGGTTCTTATCTTTTTGACACAAAATAGACATACTTTGTGTGCGCACCACATTTGACCCTCTTAATCAACCATTTAAAAAAAATTAGCAGTTTAGAAACTAGAATCTGATATCTACGGTACTTATTCTTATCACTTTGTCAAATCTTGAGCATAGGCATGCCGAATTATTTGATGAAGTTCAAGTTTCGCTGAATTCAGGAAAAAGGTCTCCCTTTTTAACCCCCTTTTTGTTCCCCATCTCCATGCACTTACCCTAGTGCTAAAGATGTAACACTTGTCTAAAATAATATTATGTAAGTTCTTTGGGTGTTGAATATGTGTACACTTGTTATTATGTTTTGAATCTTCGTACAATGCAGGATATTCAAGTATCCAAATATTGCTTTTGCATTTTGGTGCGCTAACACAGGCCATTGGAGATTGCAATCGCTATTACAAAAATAAAAAATTGTATAATTATCTTTTGAGTCTTTGAATGATGCTAGAGATTCAAGATTGTGAATATTACTCTGGCAATTTCATGTTTGCAACTACTAGAGAAAAGACAATTTAATGCTATCCTTTATCTTACATTTATGTTGGTGTTAAAATTTCATGCAATCCCATGGCCCTTTTTTGGGTTGGTTTCATCACGTGTTTAGTGTTTTTGGTATGATCAAACAATTACGCAAATTTATTGGAAATATTGTCTTACATAATTTTTTGAATATTAGTGTTTACAAAATTTTATCCATTTTTATATGATATGTGCCATCTTTTTGTTGTACGAACAAAGTTGGTTGTAAAAAAAGTCATGATGTATTTGGTCCTTCTAGACTCATTGACAATTTGTGAAACATAAAAAAAGCTTGACCTCACCTAAGGTGATGTAAATTATTATTATGATCCCTTGTAAATCTATTGGTACAAGGTTGAGTTTGTGTTGAGCTAGAAAGTATTTCTTGAAAAAGGTGGGTGAATTTTTTTTTCTGCTACTACATTCTTGTGCTATTTGTTGATGAGATGAAAAATCTTCTTCAAGTGCAATCAAAATATGAAAATAGCATTCGTAAACTATTAATTAATGAATTGTCATAGGAAATGGAAATTTATCTCAAACATTTCAAGACTTTTATTAAATGGTTTGGTATATATCTTCGAGAAAATATCCTAATAGATTTCTTATACCCAAGAGCATCTATCACATTAGTAAAGTGCAAAGGTGCCATTTATATATATTTTAGTATCCATGGTTGTGCACTTACATAGAAATGGTTTTCCATCCATGCATTCTTAAAATTTTCGTAATAGATTAGAAAAATTGAAATGTAAGGATTTTTGTAGACAACTAGACATGTTTATTAAATGCAATCATAACGCTTCACTTTTATTTGTTAGTTTTCTTCAATTCTCTTGTTAGATCATAGTGATATTGATGTTTTTGAACTGTTATATATCTACTCAGTTACAAATGCAAACCAAAAAACGTACACAAACAATCACATCATTAAAACTCTAATTTTTACAAGTCAATTTATTTCAATTTTGATTGAGCTTGTGAATGTGGCATGAAAAAAGCAATTAAAAATCAATACAAAGACAATGTGGAGTTTATATTTTTGTAAAAGATATACAAGTGGAATGATTCCGATGTACATGTTTATTATATTTACATTTATATTCGTTTCAAAATCAAAATGCGTGGTATTCTCTTCTTCTCTACCATGAACAAGAAGTCCTAGAATAGGAAAAAAAACTATGATTGTTGTTCAGGGTATTATTGTAAAATTTTGAACAATATGCATTGATGCTACTTTGGTATTTGTTGATGAAAGGAAAAAAAATTGAAACACATGGCATAATGCCTAAGGAATAAAACTTGAAATATCATTAAATATATTATTTCTTACTAATGTATTGACAAGTCTAACCTCCCTCTTTCACTAAATGTACACCTTTCATGATGCCTTACTACCAGAGAACTCCCATTACACACTTTTGGTGCAATTGCCAGTTAATAGAGTGCTGGGTTTTATGGAATGAAAGCCGCTTTCATCTTTTCTGATGCCAATTAACATACACATGACTTTTTTATATCACATTATTAGTCAAAAACTCTAACATAACTAAGAAGTAGTTAAATTGGTGTAATTGATGGCCATAGAATTAAGATGTTTATTATTCAATCAAAAAAGAGATGAAGTTTATATGGAGAAACCACTTATGGATCCCTTTAAATTGTGCACAAATTCTTATATTGTTTCACCCAATAAAGTTCATATTTGATTTAATGGGAATTAATCAACTGCTGTAGACCAGCTCTATTGCAAGCATGGAAAGGATTGACAAATACTTTAAGGTATGATTTTAATATTGAACAAAGTTACGTGAGAAACAAGCAATAGAGCCATCCATCCTAATGCTTGTCAACCACTTTTTGACGTTGTCTGGGAGATTCGTAATGTTCTAGGAGAAGGATAATAACCAAGGGCTTGCTAATTTTGTTGTAGGATTGGTTAATATTTGTATGCAGAAGAGGATGTCTGTTAGTTTCTACCATCTTTGAACTCCAATATAGTTACTATCTACATAACTATTGTACATATACTGGTTTTTATCCAATTAAAATAGTGTTGGGAGGATATCTTGTCACGTCTTGAAGACTTCTAATCATGGTTTTTTAGTTATCTTTCTCTCTAGCTTGCATCTAAGTTAAAATGATTGATGAGTTTCATGCCAATTGCATGGAGTGACACGTGAATGATGGTTTAACTTGGCAAAATAATGTCATTGTTCAGGTTAGGCTAAGGGTGAAGAGTTGATGTTTGATGAAGTCAACGAGTTGGTAGGGGATTTATTTCAACAAGCACAGAGTGAGGTGAATGCCTGGAATAAGATTGAGGCATCCTTGAACAAAGACTTCCTAATCCTTGTACAAAAGTAGACAAAATATTTTTTTTCTTTGGCACAAGACAGATAAACATTACTCTTTCCTTCCATTCTTTATTATTTGTTAGATATTAGATTATTTTCCGAGGATGGACAACACATTTAGTGTGGGGTGATGTTGAACCCATAAAATGTCTAAGTCCTAAAGCATAAGATGAGCGCGTGTGGGAGTCACTATGGAGAAAAACGCGTGAATGAATGTACGTGAGGAGAGATACAGTTTGTACGCAGGAGTAGGAAAGGGTTTAAAGACTTAGCCGCATTTTGAGTAAAGAAGGGTATCACATGAAAAACACATGAAGTTGCGGGTAGGCATAATGTCGATAAGGTTGTTACATGGAGACTTGAAGCTCAAGAAAAGAATATTCTAGGGAATCATTATGGTTACAGGCTGTAAAGTGGAGGTTGTTATGGCTAGCTAGTATTTGTATGGCTTGAACACTCGAGTATAACAGAATATGATGACATTTGGCATGCGGTCTTGCTTCTAGAATGATGATTAGGTGAGCTCCTATCCTATTTAAGGAGGCATTTGGATCTAGGAAAAGGGTGGAGAGTGTGGGTGCATATGGGGTGTGCATATGTTTGGTGCATTTCTATAGAAAGGGAATATGTAATGGTTCTAGGGGGTAATATAGGGTTTTTGGATTAGAGCCATGGGGAGGGTAGGATGCTAACGGTAGAATGATGTAACTGATCTGTTGCTAAAATTGTTTGATGTAATCTGGATAACGTAAACATTTGTTGATCAATATATAAAGGGTTGTTCTGAATATTTGTGTTTATGGGTTCAAACCCTAGTTCTCTTCATTTTTCTCATGGTTCAGATCTGATTCCTAGGTATTGTTAATAATACTAATGTTCTTTTCATGGTACTTCTATGCTTAGATCTAGTGTTTTTACTTATTTGCTAGAATGAATGCATGTAATCCTGCATCTGCACGTATTTCCTCCATTAATGGCGGATATTCTTACAAGGCTCACATAAAAGAGGGGCTTGGCCCCTGCACGCGCCTCCGGTGAGCGCCCAACTATTGTTGGGTTATAGGTTGTTGCGCTTGGGGTTTAAAGGGAGTAGGGAAACGAGACTACAATGAATTTTTTTAGGTTCAAAAAATATAAAAATGTGGATTAATTATTTTCTTTTAAGTGTTGCAAAGTTGTTTCTAAAAAGAGACACGTAAATGAAACCAATGATTGAAAATTTACCAAAGGGAAAGATCTTTATGCCTTTGTTTTCATGGTATATTTTCCTGACTTAGTTTTGTGACAAAAAAATAATTATAATTTTGGAATGGAAGACATGTAAAATTTATAATAATTTTGCATATATGTGTATATCGTATTGCAGTGAAATGGCACTATTATATATATATATATATCTATATATATATATATATATATATTGTCTATCTATCTCTATGTAATAGATATCTATATATGATATATCTAGCTAGGGAGAGATAGAGAGATGTATAGTATATCTCTATTTATGTAGATATACTACAGATAGAGTATAGATATGGAGATATATATACAATATATATATATGATAGGTAGAGATAATAGATAGCTAAGATATAGAGAGAGGTAGATATATATATATGATTATATTACAGATTAGATATTTACATTAATATATATATATATAGAGAGATATATATATATATAGATATTATGATAAATATATATAGATCTTATATATATGATGTCTATATAGTATATATGTATGTATTATGTATGTATAGATATAGGTATATATGTAGATATATATAAATTGTATATAATTAAATATGTATAAATATGTATCGTATTATAATGTATATGTATATGTACTATGTAGTGTATATTGTATATGTACATATGTATGTGTGTATATATGTATGTATGTAATATTGTAGTCTAAATGTATATAGTATATGTATATATGTATTATATATATATATATATATATATATATGTATATATATATATATATATGTATATATGTATATATATATGTATATATGTATATATATATGTATATATGTATATATATATATATATGTATATATATATATATATGTATATATATATATATATATATAATATATATATATATATATATCCATTTGATCATATTCTTCTCTAAATTTACATAATATGCTCACATTTTTCTATTCTATGTATAGGCTCAGTTCTCCATACATATATATTTATATATTTTTTTCAATATTGGGATGAAAATACCATTTTTTAAAATTTATTATCACAAATTTACATTTTTTATTCCTTGTTTTAAGTTCGTGATACTTTAATATTGAGCCAGTTATTCACTTTGACATTTTTAGTATCACAATTTGATACTTGTTTAATTTAGCATTATTAATGATGTCACACTAGATTGCATATAATTGGTAACTATCCGTAGAATTTATTTTAGACTAATTAAATAAATACAATCCATATAGGATATTCATAAAAAAATTGTGGTTATTTCTCCTTCTTTAGATCAACTAATGCAGGAGAAGTTCCATTCGATAAGAAAGTAAAAAATAAGAATATTTGAGCAATATTGAAGATGAGGTTGATATTTGATTTAATAAAATATGATTATTAAATCTAAATTTCAGAGTCTATTGATCTAGTTTCCTCATTCCCTTCAAATTAATGAAATAAATACTAAAGAAAAATAAATAACTCCAAAATGTGAGTGTCTAAGGTATCTCAAATGTGTGATGGATATGGATGAATGCACACAAAGTGAATTTCCTTGCTAAAAACTTGAAGATCCTGCAAAACAAGAACTAAGAGGAAAATGGATTAGATGGTATATGTAGGGGTTGCCCAACGAAACCGGTTCTAAGAAGTGTTACCTTCCTTTCACGGATGTCAATCCCCATTTGATAAAAGATAATAAAATAAATGACAGATAACCTGATAACATATAGAAAATGATATATGAAAGAATATGAGACTAATAGAAATGGATGGGAAGAACTGATATAATTCAAATCAACTTAAATTTTTTTAACCTGAATGGGTCGACGATGACCCAAAATGCACAGAGGTAGGTCGACAACGACCTGAGCTGGTGGATCTAGAAAACAATCTTTAAATAAAGATCTGAATGAAAAAAGGATTGCAGAATCTTTAGGATACTGTCAATAACCTGTAGAAGAATATCTAAGATAGAAAAACACAGCCCGATAATAGAAAACATAGATGAAGATAGATTATGTGGAAGGTAGGACTTGGGTCGACGGTGACATGAGTACCTATAGAATATGTTTGGTGAAACAAATAAGTAGAGATGATAGATATGAGGGTTGAAAATAGACTAGAGGCAAACACAGAGAGGGATCTAAAAACAAAAAGTGTGATAACACAAGGGTGGGTTGACGGTGACCTAGGTGGAGTGACGACAACCTGAGAAGTGCAACAAAAAGCCAAAGGTAGATGAGGTGGATGAGAAAATTGCAAGAAAATACACTAGAAGAATAGGCTGAAGATGGAATTCTGACAGTGGATGGACCTGAAAGAATTTAGATTCTATAAGATAATAATGAAACCACATATAATAGCATAAATAAGCACAAAATCAAAGTAAACCTCCCAAATTAATGCAAGTGGTGTGAAACAAGCTCCAATTGACTGCAAGAGGGTTGACATAGCTACAAGATTGCTCAGATTCAAAGATATATTCACACAATGCAAGAAAGCTAAGGTTGTCTCTTGTTTTGAAGGGGCTTGAACTTAGTTTTATCGGGTTGACAAAGACCCGATTGGGTCACCGCTGACTAGGGACAACCATTCTTTAGATGGTAAAATCATTTATTTACTCGAGATATGGGGCTTTCAGGGATTGGGATAAGTGATTTAAAGTAGGTAGGTGGATTAGGGCTTCTTAGGGAAGTGATATGGGTAAGTGGGGAATAAGGTTAGGTAGGATAAATGCTAGAAAAAGTGTAGGGGTGTGGATTAGGTGATTAGGGATACAAGCATCCTAAAAAGAAAGTTAATTAAAGGAAATTAGCAAATAAAGAGAGATGAAAGCTAATTAGAAATAATTATCTAATTAAGAATAATTAAACATTAAAGGTGATGGGCTAATAGATGGGGATTTAAATAATTTAAGGGAATGATTTAAATTAAGGGGGTATTACTAGGACCATGGTGAAAGATGCACATGTGGGAAATCAAGGGTAGCGATACCAAATTTTGGTGTTTATAGAGTCACCCATGTGATAAACAAATGATACAATACAAGTAGATAACTTAATGAAATAAAGAGAGAAGAATGAATTAGCTTGTATTCTCTCAATCTTGAAATATTTTGGGCTGGAAGACTGATGAATAGGGATGGAATACTATTGCAACGCTGCTCAAAAAATTGTAGAGCTATCTGATTTGACTTGACCAAGGTGCTTGTACTAGAGCTAGGGTGCCTAGGCACCAGAGACATCCTTTGGGTGTTTATGATTGCGCATGGACTCAAAATATACAATTTCTAATGTTTGACAAGTGTCACTAACCTTCACTCTTGATCGCTTGTATGTTGTTGGATGATCACCAAATTCCTCTGTAACCTCCAAAATACTATTCGCTTGCAACACCCAAAAAACATCAAATCCTAAAAAAGAAAGATGAAAATGGGGGGTCAAACTGACCCTGGTGGTCACCCAACAGAGTGAACTTATGATCAAGTGTTGCACTACATCTCAGACTACATGTAGTTCTATGTGCTTGTGTGTGCAATGGTATCCTTAGGTTTCCCTTGCGTCAATGACACCAAAATAACGTGCTATAGGTAGATACATTGCAAATGTATGGATGGAATTCAAAACTTCCCCTTCATATGCAGTGTATGTAGAATAAACAACCCAAATAATGAAGTCCCTTTGAGAGTATGTAAATAGATAGCCCTTGATCATTGTCATGCCCTCTATAATGGTACATATGTTGTGTGTATATATAGGGATCTCTTGTTTGAATTTTGACACTAATGACACGACGTGCAAACTAGGACCTCAGGATAAGGGTAAGATAACCAAAAAGGCCGACCACAAATGTCAAAATAAATAAGCAGGAAAGAAGCGCCCAAATCCGGACACAAAAACCTATGCGCTAGTGTCTAGTACATGCGCTAGTGTTTTAGAGAAAATGATGATAAATGTAGAAAGACTGATAAACAAGGATCCCTGTGACCTAACCAGAAACAAGTGTGGGCATGACATATATTAAAGAAGTGATATATATAGAAGATAAATACAAAAGAATTCAATGAAAACAAGGGGATGGATAAGGGTTTGTGTCACCAGTGAATACATTTCTCACTCAAGATCCATATATATATATATATAACATCATAGTCACTGACATATATAGTAAAATATTAGTATGTGTGTGATTTTGTGTCTACAATATTGCATCAATTTAACACATCTAAAATATAACCAAGAGTTCAAGTTCATTTGTATGTATCAAAGTTTTGGATCATATATCTCTAATGCTCTATGATGTTTCTTTCATCACAAGGTTTTTGATTTTATTTGAGTCATTGTCTATCTAAGTGTGAGGTATTCCCCCACAAATTAACTAATATAGATGAGGAATCAAAACCTTTCCATTTCTAGGAGTTTGGTTGATGGATATAACATAAAGGTGGCCATTTTTTTATTTTTATTAATTACTAGGTTCTGATGCTTTAAAAGAAGCAAGTCTTTTGGGTGCTTGTTACCTGCCTTTAGAAGTAAGTGTTTTTGCCTTTCGAGTGACTTTTTGTGAGATTGAGGTGGTCCCTACATGATTCATATTTCCATTACATCCTGAGAGGGGGATTATTGAATTTTGAAATGTTTGATTATGAGATTTAATATGTGTAGGGCTTTATTTTTTTATTGTACCCCACATTTGAAGCATTTTTTTTTGTTTATTAAAATTCATGTGGGTGCCTTGAATTGTTTTTTTTTTTTTATGTTATTCATATATTATGGATTAAATAAGCATAGCTACACATAGTTTTGAAGTCTCAAAGCATATGTTTATTATGTCGAAGGTGTATTTACAATGAGCGATGAGCTCATATGATGTAAATAAAGGGTTGAAATTTTATAAGGAAGTTTTAAGTCCATAAAATGCATAAGGGTTGTTGAATTTTTGTATAATTTAATCCATTGTAGTTATGTACGCACTTGGAATTTTGTGGTAGTAAGGTTTAGTTATTTTCTAAGTTGTTCGCTTCTATGAGTATGTGGACAAGCGATATGGGTATGTTCCATGAAATTGCATGTCTACAATGGTTAGGGTTTGTTGGTCCAAAACTATGAAAGAGATGACCTACTTGAAGAGATAAGAAATGTGCAATTGATGGATTCACATGCATAGCACTAAGAGGGATAGATATCATATAATGCACTGTGGTGGTTAAGTTGTTTTGTGAGTAAGAGGCCTTGTTGTTTCAACACAATCTAGATTTTTGGACTCTAGGAGGAGCCTATCTGATGAAGAAGTCAATTACATTAGTAACAATAAACCATTGTAATACAAGTATGGATTTGGGAAAACATTGGAGAAGGTGGATGGTTATCCAGACTTGTATTTCCCAAATATGAGGACATAAAATGCTTACATTTCTTGTCAGGCTTGGAAGAAGGAAAATGTTTCATAGCCATTGAATATAATAGGCAACTTGTTTTGTGTTGATGTTTATAATTATATTGTAGTGTTTTTTCCTTTCCTATTGGATTCTCCAAATGTCACAATTATAACAGGAATTGATCTTAATGATGTGAATATGTAATGCATATACCTTTGGAGCTTGGGTTGTTTACAAATATCGAATTATTTCACATCAAAATAGAAATATTCTATAGGATGGTATCTCATACATTCATGAATACTGATGAATAGTTTATTACACATTTGTAGAGAGATTATATAGAAGGAAGCATTCAAATCAGACCCTTAAGATCTAGAGTGGAGGTAAAACCCATCTCTTGAAGAATCATATGTAAATGGATAGTAGTTATAAGTAATTTTAATGGTATTAATGCATTTATAGGAACTCACACATGAATGTAGAATGTGACCTACCTCAAATTTATAGTGTACCATTATATGTGTACCAAGGGGATACTACAAGTTCAAAGTAATGTATATTTTGAAATAGAAAATGTTTTTAATATACCCTCCAAAGATACACTTTTGTCAAAGGGATTAAATTTGGTTAGAGTTTTCCCCATTACCATTCCATCACAACAAAGTGTCATAACTAACCAAATGAAATTTTTTCTGCATTGTAGTGTTTAATATCTATTTGCAACCATTTGTGCTACTTAAACTAAGATTACTCAATATAGTGTTTTGAATGTAGTTTTTGAATCCCAATTGGGTATGGATAATGCATGTTTACACCTTTTTTACCAATAAATGTTAGCTTATTTTGAATTAGGATGAACAAGGTTTTAGCCTCAAAGTACTTCACCATGATCCGTGAGATACAAACTATTAAACTACAAATAAATGTTTCTGTAACTAAAGTTGTTATTCAACATGTTAATCATGTTTTAATGCATGAGAATTCTATAGAAGGGAACCTCCATCAAACAAAATCTCTAACTATTAACCATAAGCCAGAGGTATTGTTTAGTTGTATATAGGTTTTGCAATGAATATAAATAAATTCTTTTTTGTACCCTTGGAACATGTCTACTCTAAGGTTCAATGTTTTGTTTTCCGTTAGTTTCTCTGCAATAAATTTTGACAAAAAAATGCATCTTACTTTAGAGCTTATCCATTCTCTCTACATGGAAGAAGTTGTGTGCAGTTGGGTGTGTCAAATTTGCTTCCATATCATGGCTAAAACAAGATGATTTCGAAATGTAAGGAAGAAAATCTAAAAAGAATCCAAAGGCTTACTACTGCCTATTATACTTTCTATCATGCTACAACTCTCATCTCTTTGAGAATAATCACTTTTGATGCTAAAAAATGTGAATTCCTTACAATTTGGGGTTTTGTTCGATTATAAGTTTTTTGTAGTGAAAAATGATTTCTTTGCTTTCAAAACTATGGAGGATTGGATGTTACATTCACATTGTTTAACAAAATGTCTCAAGGGCATCCATTCGTTTTTAATATTTTAGGGAGTACATTTAACATTCCACATTTGGGAATAAAAAAGAAAACAAGATAAAGTACATTTCAAATCATAACAACTTTGACTCCATAGATTGGTTGGTCCTTTATTTTGTCTTATTAAAATAATGAGCAGTGTGACATCATAACATATATTGCATTGAATGTTGGTATTCTACCATGATTATTATAAACTATGGCTATAATTATTCTTTAATCTTGTAACATTAAATAATAATTAAAATGATTCACAACTTCCAACCTCCACATATAAAATGTTGTCTGCAGGAATCCATATTCCATAATTTCTTTAGTGTTGCTAACACTAAATATAATATTGAATTTCTTATAGTTTTCCCAAATGTTTTAAGTCAGGTACATGCTTGATTTTGGAATTTAGGTTTTGTAAGTAATTTTTAATGCAACTATTGTTGTGGTTATTGGTTGTATTTCATGCTAATATAACAAACTAGCCCAATTGTATTGGAATGATTCCACAACATTTAGTTATACTTGCATACATACACATTCTTCTTTGATGAAGATTTTCTATTGGTTGATGAAATCCATGATTTCCCTCGGTATATTTTCTTGGATTTTATGATTTGGTTGTGTGCGCAGTTTAGTTTCTAGAAAAAACTTAGAAATACTTTTTTATTATGTCATTTAGTTTGATGTGCTATAAAAGCATGATGAATGTTCTCCATGAAAAATATGTTTCAATTCTATCCATTTCATTTCTTGTGTGAATTATTTTTTCTTCCAAGCATGGGAACTTATGCTTTTCTTTGCCTCTTTTATAAAACTAGTAGCATTGTGTGTTTGAGTGGGAACTTAATAGTTGTTTCTCCATAGTCCTATTTGGTTTGTTTTAATCATTTTATTAGTTTCATTTTTCTCTTTATGAAGGGGAATTCCTTTTCTCAATGCCAAAAATCCATCACATTAAGAAAACCTTTTAAACATTGTAAATATCATGTCCTCTAAATATATTTGATTTGCCTCTACCATTTTTGTTAGGAATTTTCTATTTTGATAATGTCAATTCAACTTTTTCAAGTGTCTTATATCTTGTTTTTTGTTTTTGTACATCAAAATAAAAGCATATTGTAATTTTGGTTTCATAATTTTATTATTCCAATGATTTAAAATATTACTGTTTGTTTTCATATGATGACAATTAGAATTTCAATTATAGTTGACATATGATTTTCTTTTTAGGTAGGTATTGGGAATCAATTTTTTAATGTAATACTTACAATACCACGGGTGATTGTATTTCTTTGTTATGGTAGGGAAATGACAATATATCTATGTTGTTATCATCTCTCTTTTTCCAATATCAATCCCTTAGAGGATGACTATTGTTCCTTTTAGAAGAATATTATTCTTTCGTCTTACTTTGTCCTAGCCATATGACATCATAATATAATACAAAAGAATTAAAATAAGTCTTGTATGCCAAATAAAATGTAATAATGGTTGGGCTATATAAAATCAAAATTAGAAAAATCACATCCCTTAGCATGCATGCCTTCAATGTTTGCATTGCACACTTATGGTACAATTTTTTGTTTTATTTTCAAATAATGAAATATATTGGCAAACCATAGCACTCAATGTTTGTTAAAGCTTTAGTTTGTATTCCTACATTTGTTTCACATGTTATTTAAGTTTATTTGATGAATTTACATATAGTTTTATTTTCAAATAATGAAATGTATTGGCAAAGTGCGTCACTCAATATTTTCTCAAGTCTCACATTTGTATTCATAATCTTCCACAAGACCTACTCTTATTACTTTTACCTATAGTGAAAACAACATTAATATTGTACTAATTTGGTATATAACTAATTCAATACGAATAATTAATAAATACACTACACTAGTACCAGGACAATTAACTAGCATGACACCAATATTAAGTTGTGTTTATGGACTAAATAAAGTACTGTACTTATTTATTTTTAGAAAATGGTTTTGGTTATTTTTGCATCTCATTCCACAATCATTAAAAATTATTTGCATCTCATTGCACAATCATTACAAAATATGATGGCACCTTTTTATGTCACATACATACTTCATATTTATTTAAAAACTCACATCGCCTATTGTTTTTTTTGTATCTTTATTACATCATTAGGGAAATTACTCGTATGACATCTCTTAAATGTAATTATATATACTAATATTCTATATTCAAAACTGCACTTTTATGGCATTTGTAGTATAACATCCATTGAAGTAATAAACCACCATAGGAAACATGTTACAATTAATAACTTGATTTTAATACCATACCAAGCCTCGGTTCTAAGACCATCATAACATCTGCATATATAGAAAAGGGGAATTTCAGAAGACAACTCCACCACTTGTCCCTCAGATTATAGACAACTATCTTTCCACATCCATGACTTTTAAACCAACGACAAGTTTTGAAAAAGCACATGTAGTTCCCTTTAAACAAATTATTGCGGGCCAACATGGAATGAAATTCTCAAACATGGAATGAGGCATAGTTGTTGGGATTTTTTCCAAACACCCATTCCCACGGAAGAGGATACCCTTCACTCAATATGCACCCGGTCAATACCAGTCGATGCATTGACCGGCATTGACCGGGTACATATTGAATGGAGATTGGTCACTCCTACAAGATTAAGTCCTTTGAATCGAGTATGGAAAATAAAATTGATGACCCCCATGCAAATATTTTAGCATCCTTTGGTTGGTAAACATTATTAGGTAAGGGCACAAAAGGATATACAATATCGGGAAAACAATTTTCCTTCATCATAAAAACCATAATGCCCCATTAAGAATAATCATTGGTTGATGTGATAAAGAAAATGAAAATTTTGGAGAAAGCTATATGGTCTAAGAAACCATACGTATTATCCTCAGGCATGTGTCCTATAACCATCCATGTTTGTGTACCAGAAAAAGAATTGTACATTTTTATTTCTCGTTGATCGAATCTTCCATTACAAGAAAAGACGATTGCCAACACTTTGTAAGACCCTCTCACATCTCCTTCAAAAATGCCTCCCACTGTGAGAGACTCTGTGGGTAATAATTTAGGAAGTTGGAAACAAGTTTGTGTAAGTGGACTATACACAGAGAGTCTTGACTTGGTTGTATTGATTTGCTCTGCCATCAAGAGTACCCCTATGCACGATTGTATATAATAACCTTTTTCCTTAAAGGGAAGAGAAATAGTGTTCCATCTCTTTGTCAAGAAGGAAAAGTAGTAGCCCAAACACTGATTTTTCTGTGTAATTCTTGTGATAATTAACAGCCATGGATACCATTTAGTAGAACACTGTAACGACCCAAATATTCACACACGAACAACACAGGATAATTTTATTTTATTTTGACTTGCTTGACACAGAACATGACGTAACATGTCGTCACCAAGGATTCAACTAACACTGTGAACAACTTGATACAAAGACGGCCATAAAGGTAGCACCTTTCAAGGAAACGTTCACACCTTTCAAGCACAATTTACTTTTCTTTTTGACAGGACAACATAGAAGTCCAACCACATGACACTCTCATAGCTAGGGCAAACCACAATGAGATATTCTTGAGGGTTATTTATTTTAAAAAGACATATTGCAATTCTTAACTTACATTTTCAAGGTGGCTCAGGATACGATTCATACAATTCATCTTACCAAACTAAGCTCATTCCTTTTACATTGAGTAATCATCTTTAAATCTTCTCTATTTTGACATTTATTTGCTTAATTCGTTTATTTGGAGAAAGGGGGTAATTTAATTCCACAAGGCCATCTATCCTACACTTATGCTACTAGAACTTCGCTCATGCCCATATGACAACATGGGTTTGCGCTTTCAACAAACTTAAGAGAAAGATTAGACAAGGCACCTTGGAAAAAATTGGTTAGAGGGAGAAGGTCAAGTTGAATTCATCTTTATGACCTCATTAGTTATTAACCCGGTTTTTTATTGAAGCTTGAGGATTTATCAAAAAATATTAAATATTTTACTTAGGCTTCACTGGATGATTTTTAGAAAAGAAAACAATTTACCTTTCAAATGGTTAAGAGACAGATTGCGTGGTTTCAAAACCAATTCCTCCCACTTATTAAATCTTATTATCTTATATCAACTAACAATTTGTTTCACCTTTAAGTTCGTTCTAAGAATTTCGCCATGAAAGGGATAGTGTTCAATAGTGTAGCTAGGGATATCAAGTTAAAAAAATATATATTTTTTTTACTTCACAAAGGATGGTTTCATCTTGATCACTCATGGAATTATTTGATTTCAAATAGATCACCTTTACATTTATTTGTTGAATATAAAATTTTTTTTTTTTTTTAGCTTCTTTAAGGGTTAACCGACCCATTTTACTTTACTTATAATATATTGTCCGCTCAGTCTTAGAAAGATTTAACTTGACAATTTATTCTCAAGATCAAAGTTTTACAATTCTCATATCAATGTAAAGATTGAATACCATTTCTCACAAAGGTAAGTTACCAGTTTACCTACAGAAGGACAAGACAACATCATCACGAAATTTCAGAACAACCTAAGGCAAGAGGTCTTCTAAACTCCTTTGCAAGCACTAATACAAAATTTACCTCACATTGAACCATTTTTACAAGGAACTTCATAAATTGCACTGATGAAACCTTTACAACTCTTTCCTTTAATCTACTCGCATAATCCATCTACACAAATACTAGCTGGAATCAGTTCGCGAGAACTGAGCATGTTAAGGCTACACATTGCAACAGTAAGCTAACATTTAACAATAACAAGAAAGGAATGTTCTAATTCAAAAATGGATTTAAAACACAACCCACAACTCCAAAATCATTTGCATGAGAAAGAAATCTAAACCATCCAACAAGGAGAAAGTCAAAATACCAGTAAGAACAAAATCACATAAATCAAGGCAAGACCTTATGGGATAGGAACAAGAAAGTCAAGAGTGTTTATATTTCCTTCATGTAATCCTATGGATTACGTGATTGGAATCCAATACTCAATCCATCCATCTAAAGAGGTCCAAAAGAAGACAAAACATACTAATTATGATCGTAGGCGCGAAACAAAACAACGTTATCCAAAACTCCCAGGGGGAGGCTTCTTAGTAATAAGGGTTCGACACCCTTAAAAGAAAAACAACTATAGTTTTAGTTTTAACCAAGGAGTTTTACCACTACCTTCTTATAGGATTTCTTAAACGTAGGACTAGTTAACAAAACAAAACCACTCTTCCAAAAGCGTACAAAAGAGACACAAAAAGGGCCATTATTCTACCAAACAAACCGTATCCTAATTGTCAACTTCTCTACATAATATAAGGGGAGGCTAAACCCAAAATTCGTTAATAATTTATATATATTTCTGACAATGCCAAAGAAGTATTTTAAAATATAAAATAAAAATTTATTTCCTTAACAAAGCCACAAAATGGGACTTTTAGTAGCCAAGTTCGAAGAATAAGATATTCGAGTTTGAAAACAAAGGGATTCGATACACGGTGGGTAATTACACCAACGATGCCCCAGACTCAAAAGACCTTACCATGAGTGCAAGCACAAAAATAAGAACCAAAACACATATCCATCAGGAAGGTTACGCAGTGCAGTCAGGCCTAGAAGTTCTATGAGCTCCTTGCCAATGGTAAAGAAGATGGAAAGTTTTACCCGATCCATGTGGGCTTATCAAGGAAATGTCTAGCAAATATAAAACAGATGAATATAATATCCACCTATTATATTGTCATTGTAAATCAGTTTTTATCTAATAGGAAACAAGTTCACGAGTCTAATACCATGGATTCACCTACAACTTTTGTTTCAGTCCAGCTATTAATAGCTTGCTCACGACCCTTAATAAAAGAATTGGAGAGATTTCCTTCAATTAAACCTACAATGTTTCCCCCTTACTTTAATCAAACAAGAGTTTGAACCAAGAAGTAGGTAAAGTGATTCTCTCAACATGCAGAGGCCAAAATAGAAGTCAGGCTATTTGTCCTCTAGAACTGGGGGTACAAACAGTCAACCATGCACAGTTCTAAAACAAAACCCTAATGCCATTTTCTAATTAAACAAAAAGTAAGGAATGCCCACAGGCGTAAACAAGTTTTAAAACACAATGTCACTATTAATGTACCTTTTAGCAAAACAGGAGAACTCTAAACAGGAAATACGTATTTATTCAAACCAAAAAGAGATATGAAGGCTTAACCTTCCATATAGCAAGGCTTCAATTTTAAATACCATCACAGAATTCTTTTAAAAGAGAGCCATATAAGCAGATGAAACTCTATACTGTTTCCTTCCCTACGAACTAGACTGCATCACTCAATATTGCAGTAGCCCATTTAGACAAATATGAAAATAGAGTAAGCTATAAGAGAGGAAAACAACATTCCAAGCAAAACCAGTGAAATTGGAGCGAGATTTAAAGGAACAACCAAACACAATCAGGCAGTGATATAAACAACCATGAAAACATTTAGTCTAGGTGTCATTCAAGAGGAAATAAAAATCATTTCAAGATACTGAAAGAAGGTAGAAAACTATTACAAGGAGTAGATTTAACATGCCTGATTAGAATTCTTCCAATCCAACAAGCACGTCAGACCAGGGCTTGGGCAACAGCAACACAACCTGTGCAACTTCTCTTCCTTAGCTTGTTGAAGGTCCATACCCTGTTAACAACCATGCATCCCTAGGTTTCATCAGGAAAGGGGTAGATCCAAACATTCCTTCTTGAAATCACTCAGGAGCAATTCCGAGAAGATAGAAGCACTCTGAACTTATGAGGAGCATCCCATTTCTGGCAATTGAAACCCACACATCCTTCGTCATGACTGCCATATCCAAAGAACACCTCCACCTGTCTCCATATGCTATCTGACCCCCTTGCTTCCTGATTTGGACCACAAACCTAACCTATGGTGTCTCCACCATATCCTCACGGAGCCAGCCCCTAGTCTGGCATGACGCAGGTCACCACAAGAAAGACCAGGGCATACATTTAATAAGCAAATGTAGCAGCAAATTTCCAGCCACAGAAATCTCTTGGTACAGACTGCCATATTGATAAAAAAATCCCTAGACTTAGCAACCTCAATCAAGGCTGACCAATACCACTAGAGTGCTGCAAAGCAACCACTTTTTCCCTTAGACACAAAGTGCTATGCCAGCTCGTGCTAACTTTCCTCTTTGATGCCTGGTTTAATAACAGCTACAAATCTCAACCCCATGCATCTGATTGTTTCGGATGCAAGACATAATGCTTGCCCTTACGCTCCCAAAGTGCTCTGAAAGGCATCTACCGTAATGATAAATAAACCTTTTCCTTCATCAGATTTGAGGACAGCCTCAAACTATCGGTGCAAACATTTCAGCTGAAGCTTGTAAGGTGTGATAATTCCAACAGAAACCTTTATGTCTGCCAACATAGTGACTCGCTGAAGAAGCTCATATAATTGCAAAGAAAATTATGTTTCATGAATATTCTGATATGATACAGATCCACGCCTATGAGGTTCTCTTCCATGAGCTACATCGTAAAACAAGTAAAGTCCCAAAAGAGAATCCTTGCAATAATTTTCATCAGGTCTCCTGGTAACACTCTCACTGTCACATAGCTCGATTTTGACAGAAATATCTTGAAGGAGAATCCCAAATTTGAGGATGCCATGGATACTGCACAGAAAACAACATAGTTGGACAACATGCTCACTTGTTTGAAATGCGCTCACAACGGCTTCCACTAAAACTGTCAACCTTCCTGTCGCCAGCACTGGCTTCCAGTTATTCGATTAGGAGGAGCCGTGACATGCCATGTGGGGGTGTCTGCATTCACAAAGCACGGGGAAAAACGAAGTGACAGAGGGAGAAGAAGGGCCTGCGACTAGAACAGCGAACTTCCTTCACTCGCGTTTTGATCCCACGCGCAGCCTGCAAGGGAGAGTTAAACAGGTCGCATCCTCTCTTAAACCCAGAAACGCCACCGAAGAGAAATGGACAGAAGGTTGCACAGAACAAACTGCCATCATCCTACTGTGTTAACAGGCCCTAAACCACTGTTGCAGAGCTGTTGAACTGAGGTTCTCGCGAGGAAGGAACACATGGATTCAGCACTGCACAAGAACGTGGAGGTAACACACTTTTGACAAGGCTAGCTTCAAGAACAAATCATCGTATAACTCTAGCCGGTTACAAACGCCCCCCCACGCGGCTTCAGCAGGGACAGGCTGCCCAAGGTTCTGAGCCTTACAAACCAGTCCACGTGAACTAACAACAACAAAGAAAACTCCATCCAGTCTCCTCACGTGGCCAGGGCAGGAAGACAGGAAGGCGTCCTGGACAGAACAGGTTTCCATGAGAAAACACCTCTGCCCACGACAACCATTTTGAATGGCTTCTCTCAACCACTCCACACGCAGACTATCCAAGGGAAATCTCGCACGGTCCGAGAGGATAAGTAGGCAGTCAAACCAGAAGCAAGGAAGATTTGTAAATCAGAAATAATAAATGAGTGCGGCCACCAGCAAGGAGTCCAACACGTCAGACTTTAATAACTCCACCCTCCACGCCAAGAAGGAGATAAAGCCAACCGTGACAAATTTACAAGTCTATGATGAGTAACGTGGCCTAAAAGGCTTAATAATTGAACACAAAATTTTATAATTTATTTACACAGATAAAACAAATATAACTGACACAAATTCATTTATTATTACAATAGTTTTTTCCATATAATTCTCATAAGCTAAAAGGTATAAGAAATTTTGTATGATTTACTATTCAACCTGAGAAGATTAAATCGCATACAGACGAGCAAGCAAGAGGAAGTAAGAGTCGAATTATCCATTACTCCCAATGATTAAAACAACATGTGAACATGCTTAAGCAACCAAGCGAAGAAAACTAGAGGTTGACATTCCAAAGTGAACACGAAGCAGGGAACGACCATGGCACCAAGACGGGTAACCACTTCTTCAGCACAGGACAGGGTAAAAGTCACCTAACGATAAAAAAGGGAGTTCAGTTCAGCATTCAATGACACGCAAAAGGAAAAGGACGTAACAGCGAAATTCGATGCCGAACAGGGCATTACAAACACAACCTGTTCCACTATTTACACACACTACAAAATCTGAAAACAAACTTCAAAGGAAGGCACATGAAAATCTTCTCTATTATTTCTTCTGGTAATTTGGACAATATTGAACCTCCATCTCTTTTATTTGATTCCATTACAAAATAAAGCAATTGATTGCTACACCATACATATATTGCGTTTATACAAGGGGAGAGAGCCCTGGGGTCTCTGAAAGCTTATGCAGTGTGCATGCAGAAACAACCTGACAATGGGAAATGACTTGTCAACATGTTACTGGGCAGCCAATACAAGCTTTATCTCGGATGCCAGTTGTGTGTTTGGCAAGACATACCTAAACAGTGATCAAATTTGAAGGGTTGGTCTGAATTTCAATGTGAAGGGTAAATATTGGACCAACCCTTTGATGATGAAAAGTAGTATAAATATTTCACACTTCTTATGACAAGAATAGATTAAGTAACCACGTCACAAAAATAAAGAACATTTTTTAATTGAGAGTTTTTTTTTTTTTAAATGAACGTTTATTAAAACTAAGAACATTTTTTAATCGAGAGATTCATTTTTTTTAAAATGAATGTTTTATAAAAACTAAGAACATTAATTAGGTGTTGAATATAATATTTTACATCAATCACATCTAAGAACAATATCTATACCCCTTACATAGGGTCTATTTTATTATAACGCTATTTTAAAACTCAACCTAAAATAAGTCATCTATTAATTAACTCATTTACTTTGAAAAGTTGCTTAATAGTTTGTTTCTTACAACATTAAGCACACAAGTGATGAGTAAGATCAATTATATTGGTCTAAATGTGTTAGGGTGTGTTAATGCACCTCTAGACGCTCGAGCATTTAGACAACAAAAACAAAAGCAAACTATCCATAACTATTAACTCGAACTCAGATTTGATTTTCTATATGTCACCTCTATGAATGCCATTATTCCGCACCTTCCACTATCTTTTCGAACTCACTTTGCTTAATGTGCATGTTAAACGAGAAGAACATCCCTTTGATTCATATTAGGCTCAAGCCAATAGGTTCCAATGTAGTGATCCTCTGACTCGACATTGATATGATCCTTGGCTTATATAATTTATACTTCGAGCCTTCACGGTTAATTGATATTGGCCACTATTTCCATCTCATAGGTTTTGGGTTTCACTTAGGGAAAATTTTAGTGGCGAATCTTCATTAATTCACAAATATTCTGGTTTTTAAAATTTTGTGAAATTTTAGGTATATGGGTATGACTAATTCGCCTAAATTTTAAAGGTTCAAGTTACTTTTAGGGGTCATTTCACCTAGTGTTTACGCCAATAACCAATTTTTTTAATTCAAATCGCCATTAGCGAGAAATTAAAATCTGTAAAATTCACCTACATATATATAACATTACTAAATATCACTATGGTTGTAGGGTAGTGGCCACTAAGCTATGCAAAGAGTTGTTTACAATGAAAAAATCTAATGGAATTTGCTTGTATCTTAAAATTCACCATGGTCTAGCCAAAGTTACCGAGCGACCGCTAAGCTCTAAAATTTACCATGGTCCTGTTGATGTATTACCAATTTAGCTAGTGACTACTAAGCTATAAATATTAGAACCTAGAAGCCGCTAAACTATTCAAATAGTTGTTTACAATGACAAACTCTAATGGACTTTACTCGTGCTTTAAATATCTGCATCATCACTTGTCACATGATTTAATATATGGGATGGAAATTTGGAAAAATGATATACTTATGTTTGTAGCATATTTAATCCCATTTTCCTAGTGCCCAACATCCAAATTTCGTGTTTGTAAATAAATATTTTATCAGGGTTTACAAATTAAAATGACAGTGGTTGATGACCATTTTTCCACACAACCCTTCTTTTGACAATTTGAATAAAATATTACACTTACAATTTGTCAAATGATTTACAGGTTTTGAATGTTTTTTTACAAGCAAATTTTGATATGCCCTTCTCTGACGGGTTGGAAGCCCTCGAAAAGGATGTGACGGGCAATTTTGAACGCTGTACCTAAATAGTAATACTTTGCTTAGATTTTAATCCTGTACCGTTGATCTTGAATGGATAATGGACGCATGCATGCGATGACTTTATACGTTAAATAAAATAATAAATAATTATTATTCAGCGAGTGAATGTAGTCTATGTCCTTTCGCCACGATTCATTATTGTTTCTCATATTTTACTTTATAAAGGTTCAAAATCGGTAAGTGGTCTCGGGGATCTATGCTGGAAAATTTATACGAATAAACAATAATTAGTATAAGGATTTCTTTAAATTATGTGAAGCAATCAACGGGTGTCTTTAGGTGGCATTTCCTTAAATTATTCTAAGCAAACAAAGGTGGTGGTCAGGTAGACTGCATCGGTAAATTATGGTTGCGACAATGTTGTCCGGACAAGTTATTTCCGGTAATTTCGAATGTCAAAATGTCATCAATTTTATAGATGTGTTTAAATTTTCAAATCTCGCTCCACTTTCGTTTGATATATTTCTTTTTTCTAAAAATTCGGGGGTAGTTAAGTGTGTTGACAAAATGAAGATAGAGATTTTCTTTTGATGCTGGGATTAAATATATCATAGTGAGACCTATTTCGCTGACTCTCGTATTCTTCACTTGTCTATGAGGGCGCTTTTTATAAAAATGTCAAATTAAAACCCACTTCACATTACTTGTTGGTGGATTGTCATGTGATATCCTTCATCCATTTGATACGTTTTATCAAGAGAGTCAAATGAATCTAAGTTGTCATATTTAAACTATGAAAGTCACATGTGATAGTAGATTCAAATATTTTTAAATATTTAACACCTGAAACCATTTTTAAAAGTCTGAACGACTGTCTAAATTAATCCCTGTTGTTGGCGATATTGTTGGTCAAATTGCCCATTGTGGAAGTTTGGAAGGTTTTTAAAATATCTTGATTTTCACACTAATCTTTTATATATTAAAACTCATTGAGCATTAGTCGTGTTTGTTTTCCCTCAGTGTTCATAACGTGGTGAGCTCTCATAAGACCCTGCTATTATATACAAGAGCCTAAGATAAAAACTTATAGCTCTAAATTGCAGTATATTTTCCGTATATTTTAATTTGTCTTTTTTAAGGGTGAATTACATTCACGTAAATAATGCGAGCGAAATTGAGGTATTAAATTATAGCACAAATTGCAAAAATTGTCTGGTAGGGAACAATATGAGCCATGGAATATATGTTGGACATGCATGTATTTAATTCCCATATTAGTTTCTCCAATTTTTTATTCACGACTTCATCTTACGTAAAAAATTATATGATATCAAATTTGAAACTTTGACACAGTAAGAAACAAAACAAAATATTAAAAAATCCCATTTTCCTCACATTTTTGAATACTGTTTTTTTTTGTGTGTTCAAACCAGTTGTTAGTGCCCTAAAACCAACGATTTTTTTTATTGATAAAGTGAACCCTCCATACGGCTTAACATAGATGCAATACAATGTTATTCTTAAGCTCACTACATTTTTGATATGGCGGCTCATGTTACTCAATACTTAAATTCATTATGTCCCACCTTTGTTCCATAGATCAAGTGAAATTTTGATGAGGGGAAGCCCTAATCGATATCTTATTAGCTATAAAAAAAACCTACATCAAAGCATTAAGGATAGATAAATTTTTACAGATGTTGTTGTTGCGAACGCTTTGGTAAACATGTTTACACAATGTCGAACCTTACGTTTGGATAAGAAATAAAACAAAATAATATGGAAAGACCATTTTACCTGGGTGTCCCTCAAAATCAACCTCAATTTAGACTTCCCCTTCGGCATTCACATCGTACATTTCACGTGCGATTGCTATTTATATAACAATCATTACCCTATTTTTTAACAATCATAAATTTAGCACTCTTCTAGTTTTAACTAATAAAAGCCTAATTTAACTTGTAAATCCCAAAAATACAGTTTCAAATAGGGAAAAATAGAGCTCGCCTGTAAGAAGAATAATGTAAGAAGGATCTGCCCGCTCTTGTTCCTTTTGAGTAACAATACACTCCTGAAAGTAATCATTGGCACCGTAATTTGAACCTTTTCCCAAAAATAGAGCTTCCCCCATCAGGGTAAGTATTCGAAAACCCTCCTTGCCATATTTGCTCAGACATCTACAACAAATACCTTGTCTGACGTGTACAAGGCGGAGTCTGTACATTGAACCAACCAAGTATAATTTTAGATATATTATAATTATATAATAATCATGCACCCCATTTTTAAGATTAACGATTTTAATAATACCAAACCCTATGCTTTGTACTTGGCATGAATGGGACCAAAAGATTGAATTTAACATCACTACGAAGATTGTTAAATTTAGGCCTGTTAATAATAAGGTGTGTGCCTAACTTTAAATAGTTTTAATGGTTAAAACTAACGCACATCATTATGGTATACATTAGAAGAGAGTTAAATTTGGAATTCTTAAAATTACGGTGGGTACTTAATCTTATAAACCTAGTAATATTAAACAAAATATTAAATTTAACATCCCTAAAAACAGTGTTATGTTCTTTTTATTCTGTTTTATGTTATGATAGGAATGTATGATGGTATACATAGCACGGGCTTCCATTAGAAGGTTCAGTTGTTTTGCAGCCAAATTTATTCTTCCCGTTTTGATTTTGATATCATATTTGTCTATTTCTCTCTCTGATTTAGCCGCAAGTCGAAAGACATTTTCTTAATAGCATGCTTGTATAAATTTGTAAATTCTTCTCTAAATTTGCAAATTCTAAGTTCATCTCTGCTGCAATTAGTTAATAAAAAACATAGGTTACTAGTATGAAAATTGTAGGGTTTTATTATTAGCTTTCTGTCTCGATCGAAACTTGATCGATTAATTGACATCCCTATTTTTCTAAGTTTATTTTTAAGGTATTGCAAAATCTTGTTTTCCTTTCCAAATTTCTTGCCTTTAGTTTTCTATGCTATGTCACAGGCCACATCGAATTTTATGGAGAAAGTTGGAATTTTCCAAAATTTATCCTACCTGAACATGAACTTGAACTTTATTATTTTTATATGGGATGTTTTGACACGATTTCTCATTATTTTACATACACATATTTATATAGAGCGAAAGTAGAGGATGAAAAAATCTCCCCAGTGTCTCTCTATGACATTTAAAAAAAAATTGAACTTTAAGATGTTTTTTTTTTCAAACTTTATTTGTCGACGAGGTTTGAACCAAATTTTCTCATCATTGAACTCAAACTTGAAACCTATTTTTTATGTATCAATTTTATACATTTCCTTTCGACTATTCAGCTCAATCTAAGCTGGCAAGCATGATTGTGTGATCTCTCAAATCAGTCTTGTTTTGATAAAAATAAGCATAATTGATAAAAACTTGATTTGTTCACTCAATTCTAACTTTAAACCATAGTTCGCATACTCGGACTTGGCAGATCAAAAATTTTCCGATTTGGCAAAGCTCAATGGCTTGAAAAATTCTTAAATGTCTTAAAAGAGCATAAATTTTACAAAAATATAGTACAAAATCACATCATTATGAAAAATACAACAGCCAGTTGATATTTCGTGAGTACTATGATAAAGTTCATGAGTACTATAATAAACCTCACCGAAACTTGGTTGTTGTTGTTCGGGCTATCATGGTTAATTTCAGTTTTAGTGATTAGTTTGTTAACTTCGTAATGGTTTGTATTTCCACTATCAGTTTCTCTGTCATTGTCAATGGTAAACCTGAAGGTTTCTTCCAAGCTGGTAGAGGCTTGAGACAAGGAGACCCCTTTTCCCCCTTTTTATATATCATTATGGCTGAAACCCTTCGTAGATTATGCAATTAAGCTCTTTCTCAAAATATCATTTAAGGGAATAAAATTTCTAATGGTTTAACACCTATTTTCCTTAATACATTTGTGGATGATAACTTCTTACTTGGGAAAGATGCTATTGAAGAGGCAACTATCTACAAAAACATGTAATAGGAATATGAGATGGTTTTTACGCATCTTGTCAACTTTCGTAAGAGTGTTGTGTTTTTTATTAATATGGAAGAACAATTCTAGAACATATTGACCTGAATTATTGGTTGCAAGATGAATCCTTTCCGGACTCTTACCTAGGAAAGCCTCTCATTAATAAAAAATCAGACATTTCTATCTGGAATCCTCTTATAGACCGGGTGAGTAGGAAGCTTTCTACTTGGAAGGGATCCTTGTTATCTAAGGCTAACAAGATCCAAATTCTTCAAAGTTCCTTGCAAGGAACTCCAATTCATGTCATGTCCCTTTTCAAGCTCCATGCTAAAATCATTGTCTCGTTGGAAAGGATTCATAAAACATTTCCTTTGGTCAGGAGCTGAGGATCATTTCAAATATCCCTTAGCCACTTCAAACAAAGTCACCAAACGTAATACTTATGGGGGTTTGGCGTTAAAAGGTATTAAATTAATGAACGAGGCTCTTTTGGCTAAAACTACTTGGAGGATTACCAAGGGAAGAAGGTCTTTGGGTTAACATCCTTAAGAAGAAATATCTGTGGAATATTGATAGACTTGACACCTTTTTCTGAAAGATGATCTCCCTTTGGGCTCAACCTTCTGGAATTAATTTGTGTCATCTAAAGTTATTTTGGGCTAGGGTATTAAATGGAATATTGCGAAAGGAAACAAAATCCAGTTTTGGCATAATAGTTGGCTTGAGGACAAACCACTTGGAAATGATGAACATTGGAAATTTGTGTGAAAGGAACGATAAGAAGATTGTTCCAAGCCGCGATCTCAGATGATAATAGCACACCACATTAGCTTTACAAAATAGAAGAGCTAAAATACCATATATAGAAATCCATCATAATCCATAATGCTCAATACATTACAATACAATGACTTGAATTACTCAATAAAAATATGTACATATAGGAGGAGTGAAGTGCAACTACTACCTAAATCAGTGGTGAAGAACTCCCACTAACTGATACTGGTAGTTAAGTTAACTCCAAAAGACTAGTAAGCTAACTCCACACAACTAGTACACCTAAGCAAGCTAATCCAAGTGTAGGGCTAACACAAGTGTAAGAATTATCTTAATAAATAAATAAAAGGATAAATAATAACCTACACTAACACCCTCTTGTAAGCATAGCTTAGGTGGGAGAAAAATAAGGTGGGTCCCATCAACAAGGCTTGATGAGGTACCCACGTACAATAACTGGGAAAATTGGACACCACAAGGTACCCAAAACCAATAATAAAAAAGTAGAGAGAGAAAAATATAGCTGCAAGATATCCTCAGAAGCTCATCTCCAAAAACTCTTACAATGCTGAAGAAGTGTGGTGTGCACTGTGGTTTGAATCCACTGCTCGATCATAGAAATAAAAAACAACTGACACTTGGCTTCACCAGAATAGCTCCATGTAAGGAGACTGTCAATGGAGTGATGTCGAAAGTGCAAAAAAAATACCAAACATAATTTGATCAATTGCTACAAATAGGTGTGCCACAATCCAAGAACAACTAAGGAAACAAGGAAAGGACATGAGATCCAAATAAATAGGAGTGCTACGATCCAAGAAAAGCTAAGGTAACAAGGCAATGGCATGAAACCCGAAGAAGTAGTATCAACATGTAACAAGGCAAAGACACGAAACCCAAAGAATCAGTATCAACACCATAACCTCCCATATTGCTGAATGGGTAGAGTAACACCACAGATCTGTATGAGTTGCCAAAATCAACTACTCGAACATTAAAAACTAACGCCAGGCTTCACCAGAATAGTTCCCCCACAAGAGAGACTGTCAACATGCCAAAAAAAGTGTGAAAAATACAGATCCAAAATATCTCAACGGACAAGAGAGATATAAATGTATACACCCATAGATACAAGAATGCAATACCAAAAATTTTAGGATGTTGGGCTCAACTGAAATTACGTCCATAAGTGATTACAACACCCTCCCAAATTTGGCACTTTATAATTGAGTGCATGCAAATATTATAATGAGTAACGGTACCTTTTACATTTTAAATATGTGTTTAAAAATTTCACCAATGCGTAGATCTTGAAAAAAATACACAATTTCAAAAAAAAGATCACCTTAATCCAAGCTACAGATCATAAGTTATGAGCTGTAAAAGGTTTTGTTATTAAAATAATATTTTAATGTTGATATTTTTTTAAAAGGTACATGTGACACCCAAATGTACAAAGAGTAGAAGAGTGCATCCACACGATACAGGCTTGTGATCAAAGGATAAAATTCTACGCCCAAAACCTAAAATGTCAAAAGGGTAAATCATTGCATCTAGAGGGTACACATCAATATCTAATGGATAAAAGAATGCACCTAGAGGGTATAGATCTATGTCAAGTGGATAAAAGACTGCATCTAAAATAGAAATATCTAGAGGGTAAAATAATGCATCTGAAAGGTACACACTTATGTCCAATGGATAAAAGAATGCACCCAGAGGGAACAAATCTGTGTCTAGTGGATAAAAGATTGTATCCAAAACCAAAATATGAAGAGGATAAAAGAATGCATCTTAAAGGTACACGCTTATATCTAATGGATAAAAGAATGCACCCAGAGGGTACAAATCTGTGTCCAGTGGATAAAAGACTGCATCCAAAACTGAAATATCTAGAGGGTAAAAGAATGCATCTGAAAGGTACATGCTTATATCCAATGGATAAAAAAATGCACCCAGAGGGTACATATCTGCAACCAGAATTGACTGTCTCAAAAAATGGTCAAGATTACAATCGATTCTATGGTTTTGGCACCTTCCAAATCCAATGGTGCACTTCGTTTTTCATAAAAATGCATGTTGTAGAAAATTACTAAAAAATTACGAATAAATGAAAAATAAACCCTTGCTTGCAAAGAAAAACTTACAGATGGATGTCTACATCATCTATAACTATGATACCATGAAAGGACTGATAAGAAGATTGTTCCAAGCCAAGATCTTAGATGAAAATAGCACACCACATTAGCTTTGCAAAACAGAAGAGCTAAAATACCATATATAGAAATCCATCATAATCCATAATGCTCAATACATTACAATACAATGACTTGAATTACTCAATAAGAAATATGTACATATATAGGAGGAGTGAAGTGCAACTACTACCTAAATCAGTGGTGAAGAACTCCCACTAACTGATACTGGTAGCTAAGTTAACTCAAAAATAATAGTAAACTAACTCCACACAATGATAACACCTAAGAAAGCTAACCCAACAAGTGTAGGGCTAACACAAGTGTAAGAATTATCTTAATAAATAAATAAAAGGATAAATAATAACCTACACTAACAGTGTGTTCCATCTCTTTAAGGTGAATGGTAGAAAGAGGGTTCAGGATTACTGGATTAGGAGTAGAGAGGGCCTAAAGTGGATCTCTATCTTTCCTCCTCCTAATTTTACTGGTCCCATTCAACATTTCATTGACATCAATTTAAAGCTTTAGAATTTCCACATTCCTCAGTTTCAACATCAAGAGGACTCTGATATTTGAAGAGAATAGGATTTGGGACAATTTTATGTTGGGTAAGTGCACCAATCTGGGGGCCAAAAGGAAGTCTTAAGTGGATGTTTTTTTATGAAAAATAAAAAATCTTCAATTTGTATGAGTTATTTGAAATAGACACTCAAAATTGAAAGATGTTGTAAAAAAAAGAATCGTAACATTTTGAGTCTAGTTTCTAAGCTATAAAATTTTCTTGAAAACAGTTACGTTTTAGTGGGTCACATAACTAAAATACCAACAGGCGCTCCTGTTTTTGTTAAAAAAACATACTAGACAATCTTTCGTGCCCCCCCCCCCCCCCCATTTTTGGAGCATTATTTAGTATTTTTGAAAACCCTTTGGCAAAAAGATAACTAGGAGCATCTAGTTTGGGCTATTTTTTTTAATATTTTTTTAGTGAGTATTTTTTATAGAATTTTTCTAGTATATACATTTTAAATTTTCAAACATAACAGAGCTCCAACCATGTTGCCCCTAACTACCTCAAAAATATTGATTTTTTTTAATATGTATAGAATTAGGCCTAGTTTGGGCTTGTATATATTTTTTTCAATTTTGATGAGGCAAAAAAAAAGATACACGATGAAATATAGAAGTGTTTAAACTTCAAAAAATAACTACAAAAAGGCATAGTTAGAAAATAAATAATATGGAAACCTTATATTAGTCATAAAATTTGAAAAATTATATTTTTAGAGAGAAGAAAATTTGCTCTATGTCGTAGTCATATTATTATTAAATGAATCGATTGTTTTAATTTGATTTATCATGGAGGAAGAGGAATTTCAACATTTTTATGTGAAACACATGATGTTTGTTGTGATTGTGTAGGTCTATGCCTCAGGCTTGGGGATCCAAACCATATCCAAGCCTAAAGGCATGCCTTGGAATAGGGGAAATGCATAATGCATACATGTTATATCATGTATGTGTTTTTCTCTTCACATCTTTTATAGCCCTCTAAAGTCCTTTCATCTTTTTCATGGGATTTCTATCCCCTTTCTGTTTGGTCTATAGATTCCTGTAGATTCTTGCGCGAATTTTGAGTAGTTCAACTTGTCTCGTACCCCACTATTTGTATTTTTGTAATTATGGGCGATAAAATATGACGTAAGTAAAAGAAGAAAGGAAAGAAATAATAAGACACCAGAGATATTGGAAGAGATGAGAATAAAGAAAGTGAAGTGGATGCAAAAACTTCGTGCAGGGCAAGGTACATCTAATATATCAAATGTACATAATGTTTTAGAAAATGAGGATGAAATACATAATGAAAATGTAGAGAATAATGATTTTACAATGAATATTGATAATTAATTAAATGATAATGTTGGTATGGATGAAGAAATTGATATGAATCCAAATGTTAATCCTAAAATTTGTATGGAAACATTGAACGAAGAAAGTAACCTTGTTAACGAATCTTCACCTCTAAGGACACCTTCTTCCATTTTGTGAGTAAAACCAGTTCACTTATTTGAAATTGATGAAAATAGTATAAAACCAATGCCTAACAAAATGTCTGAAAGAAATGTGAGAAGAAAAGCTAGGGGAATTTGGGATAATTACTTTGATCATTTAAATGATACACAAAGATGTCAATTATTTGTTACATTGATAAAATTAATTAAGATGAGACCTACAATGAAGGCCTTGGGGTTAAGAATATCTAATGTTGTTGATCAAAATGTATCAATTATTGAAAATATACATAAAGCATGCCAAATTGTAGGTGTCAACAAACACACCAAAGATAATAATGCTACACGATGCGCACTTACTAATCGTATAGTAAGTGACAAAACAATTAATAAAAATTTTATTAGAAAAACAAGCATAGCCAAATATTTTTTGAAATGAACAAACCCTTTTATGTGAAAATCAATCATTCACGTACCACTTGTAGTTGTATGCATCATGTTGAATTTTCAAAGCATTATGATGTTTTTTTTTTTTTATCAAATATGTTATGTTTTGCATACTGACATAATGTTGTAGGATTGTGGATTAAATGTCCTACCAAAATTTGCAAGGAAATTTACTCATATGATATTTTGTGAAAAATCAATTGGATATTTTTTTATAACAAAACATGTTTGGATGAAAAGTGCAATGTATGTGGTGGCTTGCCAAAATTAAAAACTTGTATCCATAAGGAGAGTACATACTTAATAGGAAAATAATTAGTTGGTTTCAAAAAATATAAATCAGTGACATATCAATTAAAATATGAAAAGAATCCAAGAGATGTGAGCTTGTTTACCTATATTAAAATATATGGTCAAATTCATAGAGGAAATTGTTTATGAGTATGCAAGACACACACATAGAGCTTGATGGTTGGATGAACAATTCAAGTTAAGTTGTTATCCCAATTTCCCCCCAAAAAAATTGGTCAAACATGACCCTGCACAGAAGAAAATTTAAGGGTCGGCTCTATCCTGTGAGCCCACATTCAAATCAATAATCAGGGGGTAGGTGGGCTCTACAATGGAAGAGCAAGGTTGACAAATGGGGCCGAACGATGTCAAAGGAGATCAGAGCTCGACAGAAGAATATTGAATTAAGGGGCTCAAAGTTTTGGACTTCACATACGATTCAACTCGAGGCCTGAACTACCCAAGTATAAACGGACTTGCAGAAGGCACCATGCATCAGCTCGACACAATTCCAAAAGGTACAGGAGAAACAGGGTCTCCAAACAAGCGCGCAACTTCCAAGTGTCTAGAACCCAACATAGTCACTCCTAAATAAGCAGAAGGGACCCAACCAAAAAATGGAGAAAGAGGAACGGGCCCAAATTGGTTAAGTATAAAAGAGCCAGCAGAAGGAGCCATGTGTCTCATTGGCACAATTCCAAGGGAAAAATCCAAAGTGGGGACCCTAAATGAGCACAAGGATTCCATGTGTCCCAGGTCCAAAAAGGAGACAGAGTCGACAGTTGAAAAGTCAAAATGGGGCAGAACTAGTGGAAGGTGCCACGTGTTGACTTGGCGTAACTTCAAAGATTAACTCCAAAGGCAGTCCCCAAAACTAGCGCTAACTCGCCACGTGGTCAGAGCCCGAAGATGGAATCGGCCCCAATCGGTTAAGTATAAGAGGGTCGGTGGAAGCCTCCACGTACCTCAATGGTGTAACTTCAAAGGTGCGACCCAAAAGGTAGACCCCAAATGTGCGTGAGCCTGCCACGTAGTCAGGGACCGAGAAAAGTAGTAGGCCCAAAATCAGCAAAGTATAAAAAAACAAAGGCAAGTCAGCGGAAGGTGCCACGTTTCGACTCAATGAAACTTCGAAGATCAACTCCGAAGGTGGTCCCTTAAATTGGCATAGGCCCTCCACATGTCCAAAAGTAAAAAAGGGGACAGAGTCGGCCTCTTAAATTGAGTAAGTATAAAAGGGATGGTGGAAGCCTCCATGTGCCTCGTCTATGCAACTTCAAAGGTAAAATCTGGGGGTAGGTCCCAAATGTGCGCTAAGCCTCCACATGTCTAGGATCAGACATATGACCCTGCCAAACAAAAGGGACACGTGGCCATGTTTTAGGTCAAAGCGGGAAGGTGGGCCATGGAAGGATTTTTTTTCCAAAAGCAGGCCGACAAACCTGGGGATGAATTTTTTCCAAATGTAAAGTTGTGGGGCCATGGAGGAATTTTTTCCCAAGTGTAAATGCAATCCGGTGGGTCTGCGGGGTGTTTTAGAACTTTTTCACTTTTTGCAAAATGGCTTTGTTTGCAAGTGCAGGCCCGCGAGCCCGAGGAGGTTCGTTTGCTAAATACACAAAGTGAATTTTGGGCCTGTGGGAGATTTTTATAATTTTGCATTTTTTTCACAAAAGGAGCCAAAGTGAATTTTGGGCCTGCGGATCTATTTTGCTAAAATTGGTTTTTTGCAATTTTTATATGGGATCGATTCAAATATTCGAATGGGCATATCTTTCAATCCAGTGCTCAAAATTCAACAAATTTGGTACCATTGGAAAGGTATTGACCTCATCTACACCATGGAAGCATAAAACTTTAATTTCGACAAGGTTAGGTTGGTAGAAAATAGGAAAACATCTTTCATTCCATTAATGTACGATCCGATTGCTTCAACAAATAGATCATATTTGATTTGATCCACCATTCTTCCTTCTTCAGCATGCCAAATAGACATGAAGAGGCAGATTTGACAGATATTAGGTAGATTTGTAAGGGCATTGATGGCTGTTAGTTGAGATTCCAAATCAGATTTCCCACCTCTTTTCTTCTCCTCTCTTCTCTTCATCTATAAAGCTAAGAGCTTGGCTCATTGTAAAGGGTTGGGCATTTTGGTTTTGTGCCATCGCTTCGTCTCTAGTCTACAGACAAATTCGTGGAGTCTAAACCTTCTATTAAGACTGTAATGCAAGTTTTTTGCCTTTTGGCCATTTTAATGCTTTATATCAATTTGTGAAACAATAATACATGTCTGTGGATGATTTCAACTCTCTCTTGTGTTCATTTTTGTTATCTAATCTTTCATTTCAATATTGGTTATCTATGCATGGTGGTTGTATTACATTTTAATGGTCTGTGTTTGATAGCAAAGTAGGTGTTCAACATTCCTTTGGTGCATCACCTCTGTTAGTTTAGGTTTAATTTCTTGCATCTTCTTAACCCTGTATCATTGGAAAGTTAGATCAGATTTTAGAATAGATCCTCTGTAAATTTCATGTGTGCACTTGAACAGAGGAATAGGAACCGACCTTCATTCAGAGAGCTCTCTCGATTTCAAAGTCCCACACTTTGAGAGATGCTCCATGTTATGAAATCACATTGAGAGCCTCAACCCATCGAGTTGTAGAAATTTAAGGGTGTTGTGATTTTGCACTAACATAAGCAAGGACACATTCCTACTTGGTACTATTGTTTTAGTAGTTGAATTTTCAGAGAATTACACATTGCAGTTATAAATGGAGGTTCAGTCTCAATACTATAACTTAGTACAAGTTGTTATTTTTGTGCATATAACATTCATGTACTCTCCAGAAATTGAGAAAGATCGAAAAATATTAAGAGAGTATCATTTCTACATCAGTGATGATCGAACACATTCTACAGAACATGTGCAAGGGTGTTTCCAGGTGCTTTATGTGAAATTGAATGAGAGGAACATTTTTTTCAATCAATATTATATTTGGTTAGACAACTACACATCACAATTCAAGAATGCATGGATGTTTTATTGGCTAAGAAGGATGCACAAAGAAAAAATTGTACAAATCCAGTGCTTTAATGAGGCAGGACATGGGAAAGGAGAGCATGTATGAAAATAGAACTTGCAAGAGAAGAGTTAAAGTTCAAGGATGGTGTTAAAAACATTATTGATTGGTGTGTCAATAACATGGGCCATGAATCTAAAGATAGTTCAATAGTTCGTAGATATTTCTAGTTGATAGAGGAACAACATTTGGAAAAATATGAAGATTCTATGATAGTTGTAGGATCAAGTGATATGCATTCATTCTGTAGTTCAAATACAAGTTCTTGGACTATTTATACTAGGTGCATGGAATATTTTTTTTATATCATTAATTGATTTTGTATGCAATGAATGTGATTCATAGCAATGGGTAGACAAATGGACCTGCATACCTCTAATTCCAATCAACACATATCAAGTTCCACGAGAATTACAACTGACATTGTTTTCAGATCATATGACAACATCACCTGAATTTGAACAAGTCTCTAATTTAGTGCAACAAGGTACATATGTATGTCATGCTTTAACTTTATAAATTATTAAATGATAAACTCTTAATGTATTTTAAATTAGACTTAAGTTTTACTTTGTGATGTAGGGCACATTTTTGCATTTATTGTGACAAAAGTTTGTTAGGAAAAATGTTAGTGTTTACATTATTGATTGTGTGCGACAAATTATATAAGTTAGAATATTACTATTATATGAGATTGGGTTGTTAAATAATTTCATGTAAATAGGCTCGTGAATAATTGTGGGGAGAGTTCTTATGACTAACTCCTATTTTATAGGAGTTAGATAGCCTATTTATTTGTATCTATTCTATTGAATCAGATGTATCAAATTATTGTTGTGTAATAGTTGAAGATTGTTTGTTGTGATTTATGTGTTTAATCTAATCCATTCTTATCATTGGTATAAGAGTAGTATACTATCTTCGGAGGTAAACAAGGTTTGTGATGGATTTTTAGGCTACTTTAAAGGGGTGTCCATATCATCTTTTGCCCCATTGTATGCATCTAGTGAGAGTGGAATCTATGTGTAGATCACTGCATAAATCACGCCTACAACAATACTATTTCATGCATAGGTCCCTCACATTGAAACACACTCATTATTTGCATCTACATTGCTTCAAAGACTAAAAAGATAGAATTCATGTGGAGATTCTCTTGTGGACATATCTATGGGTGGATCTATCCAATCGTGCAACTTGGAAGATAACATTTCTTGTTCGCAAACACTCATTCTCACTCTATCTTTTTACTTCTTCATTATTTTGGTAACTATTTTTAATGTGATTTAGAGTCACATGATCTCTGCGTTGACCTTCACGTGATTTGTAGTTGACTAAATATATGTTCTGTGTGCATATTCAAATCTTTTTTTTTCTGTATCAACTTGACAACCGTGATCCAATGTTCTACATTGAGCTTGCAACTTGCATTGAGTAGTCCTCTTGATAGTTGACATCATTTTATATTTGGATAATACACTGTGCATAATCAAAATTGTTCCCTCAGTCTGATTTGTATCCAAATCGACAAGGGTAGGAGCATCATCTTAAATAATGTGTGTTGATCTTGCGTGATATTGGGCCTCTATAAAAATAGAAGTAGATGAACTTGGATTTGAAATATTTCAGTTTTAAATTCAACATTCCTCCACTAGTCATGTCTCAAGATCTTTAACTACACAAATTAGTATTTGCTACTTGGTAGATCTTATGAACTCTTTGAATCTGCAATGCAATTAGAGACCCCTATGTGTAGATCACTGCATAAATCACGCCTACAACAATAATATTTCATGCATAGGTCCCTCACATTGAAACACACTCATTATTTGCATCTACATTGCTTCAAAGACTAAAAAGATAGAATTCATGTGGAGATTCTCTTGTGGACATATCTATGAGTGGCTCTATCCAATCGTGCAACTTGGAAGATAACATTTCTTGTTCGCAAACACTCATTCTCACTCTATCTTTTTACTTCTTCCTTGTTTTGGTAACTATTTTTAATGTGATTTAGAGTCACATGATCTCTGCGTTGACCTTCACGTGATTTTTAGTTGACTAAATATATGTTCTGTGTGCATATTCAAATCTTTTTTTTTTCTATATCAACTCGACAACCGTGATCCAATGTTCTACATTGAGCTTGCAACTTGCATTGAGTAGTCCTCTTGATAGTTGACATCATTTTATATTTGGATAATACACTGTGCATAATCAAAATTGTTCCCTCAGTCTGATTTGTATCCAAATCGACAAGGGTAGGAGCATCATCTTAAATAATGTGTGTTGATCTTGCGTGATATTGGGCCTCTATAAAAATAGAAGTAGATGAACTTGGATTTGAAATATTTCAGTTTTAAATTCAACATTCCTCCACTAGTCATGTCTCAAGATCTTTAACTACACAAATTAGTATTTGCTACTTGGTAGATCTTATGAACTCTTTGAATCTGAAATGCAATTAGAGACCCCTATTTATGAACCTATTCGGTGAGCAGACTTCAATGCATCTGCTACACATCCGGATCAAGATCCTCCTCATATTACTTGCATATCTTCTCACATCAACATTTTCACAATCTCGGTGGTGCATCTAACATCCAACACATGACATATCAGGATCTTTTCGCATACAAGGCTTTGAGACATCATTGGTCCACATCATCCATTCAAACCATTATAAAAATACTCATTTCTTCTTCCAAGTAGTATCTAAACATGAGGTGTTCTCTATATCTTCCATGTAACATTCCGTACAAATTTGAGTTATTCCGTATAGGATTTAAATTCTATAGTTTGTTATTAGTTTAGTGAATTCATCTCCTTATAGCTTTATATGTGCTAAAAGTGTAATGCACATTTTTCTTCAACACTGATTGAACTATGATTTCAATTTCAGTTGATAATAATATTGAACCTTGTTGTTGTATTCTAGTTAGCATATTGATAAGATATGCAAGACATCATGATTAATATTGTGTTCTGATTGTTATTTTGACTATATGGCTAAAGTGTGGACTTTGATGTACCTTAATGTATATGATTTGTTTAGCATGATGTGATACAATAGAGTTATTGTGAGTACTGATATGTTGTGAATCATAATACCATCCATATGGATTCTTAGAGACATGGATAGACATTCAATATGGAAGATAATGATGTGTTGTTATTCTAGATATATATTGGCATTATGAATTTTCTTCATATTCACCATATTATGATGTTCGAATTTATTTTACGATTTCTCTGATACTGAAGAAATAGTGGAATTGTAAATATGTGTGAAATTGTGAATGAGTGATAGCATTGCTTAGTTTAGAGGATGTTGATTTTGTGATATGATGATGTTTACTGATATATGTACATATATTTTATCATCGATGCATTTGATGCGGTTTCCAGGACAAAGGAGGTATTGTTTGATTTTGTAGGTAATTATATCTCAAACAAAAAAGGGGATAGGAGACCGATAGTGAAGGAATTTGGGGTATTGGTAACAGGTCACCCTGGAAACTCATGTAATTGTATGTTGGGTGTTGTTGCTAGACTATTAAGAGGTCCCCATTGGGGAGGTTGACCTCAAATTTGACCTTGGGTAATTTTTTGTTTTCCCTTTTTGTTTTATTTATTGGTGAGTATTTGAATTATTTTAGTTTTGTGAGTTACCTTTATTAGTGTTAGTTAAAATGATCTATTGAAGTTAATTAGACTTAATTAATTAGTGTATTTTAGGATGTGACATAAGGGGGTAATTAATGTGAGTTGGTATTCTTGGTTCGTATTGGATTTGAAATAATTTAATTACTTTTAAGTGTGGTGCACTCAACCTTGGATGCAATTTTCGGATTTTGACTTTCAATCCAATTTTGGAGGCTTGTGGGACAAGTTAAGCTTGTCCCACACCTCTTAAAGTCACCCACCCACTATGCCTATGATGTGAGGGACTTATTTTAGGCCTTTTTGTGTGTTTTTAATGGAGAAAAAAGAACAATTAATTGCACTTTTCTTACAAGAGTCTTTAATTGTGTCCTTTAGGGGTGTGAGTTTGAGTTGGAGTGTGTAAGAGGGTTGTCATTCCCTCAACCAAAATTTTATTGTTCTTTGGAGATTGGGTTTGACCTTATGATGTGGAATGGAGGATAAATGATGTGGCATCCTGCATGGAGCCACATCACCTCTCTCTCCTCTCTTTCTATTTATTCTAATTTGTTTTAGGAATTGGGGGTTACTTATTTTTGTTTTTGGACTCTTGCTTTCGGAGGGGAACTTTCTTTTGGAGTTCTTGTTGGAGTTGGAGATAGCTTGTGATTTCTTGGACTTGGAAAGGTTGGAATCTTGCTTGTAGATTGGAAACTCTTGCAATGGCAAGGTAGAGCTCCACCCATGTTTTCTTTTGATAATTTATTGTGCATATGTTTGGGAATGAATTGTTGTATGTGTGATTTTGGGAAGTAAAATGGTCCTTAGGTTGTGTAGGAGAATATGGGAAATGGGTATATTTTGTAGGGAGGCATAAGAGATTTTATTGGGCATTTTTAGAGGTAGTTGGGTTAGGGTGTCCCACCTTTTGATAAGTAAAATGTGTTTATCTTGTTGTTTTATTGTGGGAGGCATAAGAGTGAGGTAGGCATAAGAGTTTGTTTTCTTGAGGGAGCCATAAGAGTTTGTTTTAGTGAGGGAGGCATAAGAGTTGGGTTTTCTTGGAGGGAGGCATAAGAGTTGTTATGGGTATTGTGATGGAGTTCTTGAAGGCTCAAAGGTGGAAACCCAAACCCTTTTGAGGCATAAGAAGAATCTCCATGTTCCTTTCTCCTTCTTGGCTTGTGCATTAAGCCTTTGTACTCGGGAGCTTGCATGTTTAAGTGATCTTGATGTTGTGTTTGTTGTGTTAAATTTCTTGTTGAATGTCTTTGTGGAAGCTATGTAGAGTTTCCAATGGTTGTCTTATACCCCTCATTGCTTCATTTTTGGGGCTCGGGGGCCAATGAAGAAGAAGGATTATCTTCCGCATTGGAGTTTTGGTTGAGTGGAGAGTTTTTCCTACTCCCCTATTTTGTTGTGCTTGATTTTGATGAATATGGTGGATTTCAAGTAAAGATTGCTTCATAGTTGCATTGGAATAAAATGAAGAAATATCATACCTTTGTAAATTTGTGCTCATGTTGATTCTACTTAAAGGGGAAGGCTTGTAAAATTTCATTTTAAAAGTGAAGCTCTTGGTTATTTGGTTTATCAAATTTGTGATGTTAGCCCTTGTTGTAAATGAAAGTGGAGAGCTTGAAATTTATTCCCTTGTATTTGTTGAAAAGAGATACTATTATATTGTAAGAATGAGTCAAATTCTTGAGAAGTATTTGCATTGTCTATCTATATGTGATTGAATTTCTACTTTCATAATTTTATTGTTATATGAGTATATAATTATTTTAAGGTCTATTATGATTGTAAACCATTAAAAAAAAGAGTGATATTGAACTAAATAAATGTAAAATATTATTTTAAACTTAAATACTATATTTTCCAATTAAAACAAATATTTATATATATATATATATATATATATATATATACACACACACACACACACACACACACACACACACACACTAGACGAAATAGAAACTTGGAAATGGACTTGAAATGGAAATGGAATTCTTTTCCACCTAAGTTATTTTATTGTCTCCAAAGTGGGATTTGTATCATTTCAAAAATATTGATGATCTTGTTAAAATACACTTTTTGTTTAAAATGGGTTGTCATTTAGTTATTGTGTAAGAAAGGAAATAGTTTCTTGTTTCCATTGAAAAGAATGCATATAGAAGTATTGAAGTTATAGTTATATTTTTTGTTATATTGAAAGAACGAATAGAGAATGAGTTGATGTTTTGTAATTTGAGTATGAAGCTAGAAATGTTATCAATCTAGCAACCATTGAATGGAAGACACCTTAGTTCAATCTATCATTTCTTAAAAAAAAACAATTTAAGTTGAAAACTGTTATAAAAATGCATTATTGGAAGGTTCTATTTTTAGAGAACATAACCACAAGGGTTAAAATTACAAACAACAAGGGTGAATTACGTATCTTCTAACTACCAAAAACCATAAGGGTTGAAATTACAAACAACAACTATTACCATTGGAAATATTGATCAACCAATCCTTTCCTTCTAATATATCTACAAAATATGTTGCCTCCATGTCTTGCTAACTGAACTCGTCTTCTCCTTCTAACGATTGACATCAATGATAGGTGGCTGTAGAAAAAAATAGTTTCAAATTGGTTCCACATAGTGTTTTCCCCACCCCATTGACTTCTCCACCCTCAAACGAATTATCTAACTCCTCTCACCCTCTCTTTTCATTTCAGTCATTTCAATTTCACTTCTTCAATACATCCCCTTCGGCATTTCCATTGTACATTTCACATAAAATTGTTAGTTTTCTAGAAATTTATCCTCTTTCCTAGTGATTTTGTGCATGATTTGTGTGAAGTGAATGAAGTTTTTTTTTAATATAGAAAATTCAAAGCTAACAAGAATGTTGTTTTTTTCTAATTATTATTTAATATTTCATTTACTAAAATAAATTTAACCAATTATAAAAATTAATTTAGAATACAATTTATATCACAAGCGATTTATTTAGTTAACCCATGTGTTGAAAACTTATAATATTTTAATGCCTTTTAGTATTGAAGTGTAATTTTAAATTTCATTTTTTTTGAAGTGTAAATTTATAATCACCTTGTCTATGACAAGATGAAATACATTTTAAGGTCATTGACGACTTCAAAATTGATCGTTGCACTCCCTACTATATATGAAGGTGCATGAAACTTTTATGTAGAGAATCTTTAATTAGAAATTATTTCTTAAGATTATATTCTAAACATAAAATAATTAAATACACACAAAAATATCATATATATTTTAATACTTAAAACATTAAGCATATATGCTTAACTCAAGATTATGCATATGACAGAAAACCAACCCGGAAAAAAAAGAAAACACCCGAGTTTAATCTTTGTGATGTAGATTTACATTACTTAAATCAATATTTTATACAATATATAAGTTTGGTCTTTGTGATCATTGTGATATGAGCTTACAATATATCACAAAGACTAAAGACAAAAGTAGGGTGTATATATACATATCAATTTAATTTTTTTTGGTCTTTATGATGTAGAATGTGAACTTACAATATCAAAAAACCAAACTGGAATGATATTTTATACACACATCACAAATACCTAACTCCCTTCCTACAGTGCCTCTTGAGTGGGGTACCACTACACTCAAAAATAATTTTATCTTTTAAACATTACTTGCCTTCGAAATTTCTTTTCCCATAAACTAGCAATCACATGTGTACAATGCAATGTGAATGCCGAATGGTATGTGTTATTTGATTTAGAGGGATAATTATTGCTTTTTTAGTTGATGTTGATAAGGGGTGTGATTGATTTTGTAAGTGTAGGAATATAGATGAAGCATTACATTTAAAGGTTATATCTCTACATTTCAAATTTGTTACAAATTTGTACATATACATTTGCAAATCTTATATCATGAGTGATAGTTCATTAATTTTGTAGTTAATGTGGTTTGTAATTATTTTGGGGAAATCATGTTTATGTTGCAACGTGTTTGAGACAGTGGTTGCATCAGTTGTTTGGTTGGTTGTTTATTGAAAAATCCATTTTTGTATTGTTGATAACATGTTTATAAGGGGTGTGATTGATATTGACAATGTAGCAATATAACTGAAACATTATATTGAAATGTTCTATGTATACATTTAAGTTTGTTACAAAATCATACATATGCAGTTGAAAATCTTATATCATGATATATGAACTAAACATGAATACATGAAGACATTTGTACATTTACAGAATTTATATCATGAATGGAAGCCTTTTATGGCCAATTTTATTTTCACTAAACATGAACCCATTTGATACCCCTTGAATGGAAATGTCACTTTGGATACAAGAAGTGTTGAGTAAAGTAGTAGTGGAGGTGCTATCAAAGTAGAGGGTAGTATTTATGAGAGGTTGTTTTGGTTAAGGGATAGTAGTCTTGACTCCTCCTTTCTTCTTGCTCCAAGTGTTGGTATGTGCACCATTTTTTAGTACCCTTCGAATGAAAAAGGAGGTGAAATGCGCAAATTTGCAAGTGAGGGAACTTTGGAGAAAGTTGTGAATGTCAGACCTTGCCTTCTAGTGGTTCTAATGTTAATAGTTTATCTATGAAAAGTAAGTCTCTGGGACTTGTGGATAGTTAATCATCAGGAAATTTTATTAGGAAATTTTCTTCATTTCTTTGGTGTGGAAGGTTGTGTTTGATCAAACTTTTCTCGAGGGGAAAAATTGGATAACAATTTGGCCACTCACGGGATCACCTGCCTGCCAGTTGTAAGATCAGATGCCTTGAAGTATCCATTTGGTACGGAGTTATGAATGCATGGAAAATTTTAGTGGCAAATTTTTCGTAAACTCATGAAAATCGAGGATTATGGAAATTCAAAATGGTGAATATTATGTTGTTCAGAGCCGACTTATTCACCAAAAAATTCAGCTGACATGTCCCTTATACTATTCCTTTCACCTATATTTTACACATATATAAAAGGTTATGAATGTAATTCGCCACCATTTCGAATCATATAGTCCACATATTCGTCGAAGTAAACATATCAGCCATCAACATTGAATTCTAAAATCCAAGCCGTCCAACCGTAGGGCGTCCAACTCTAAGCCGTCTAGCCTTGATCCGACATACTCTATAATCTGAAATGTCCAAATCTATTCCGTACAACCTAAGCCGTCTAACCACCTAGCCATCCAACCCCTAGCTGTCCAACCCCTAGTCGTCCAACCCCTAGCCATCCAACCCTTAGCCATCCAAACCTTAGCCGTCTAACCCTTTACCATCCATTCTTAGAGCCTTGGAACATAAAAGCCACTCGTAAGGCCCTAAACAATAAGCAGACATGGATACTAGAAATTAGGGCAAAAAGAATACAAATTCAGTAAGTTGAAAAAAAGGTGCCAATACTTTGCTTGGATATTTTGGAAAATCACAAAAAATGAAGTCAGTTTCTGCTTCAACTGAAAAATATCGTTATGTGGCAAGTGTTATTTACTGTTTATTTTATCAAACGGAATTTAATAATTATGTTTATGATATTGTACTTGGAACTCTTTGAAATTTGTACTCAGTAAAAATTTAACTATAGATAAGATTACTACTATGTAAGTAACAATTTTATAAAATTATTTGCAGAATTTTTCAAAAGTTCCTTCAAAGAATAATCAATTTATAAATATTGATGATCTAATATATGTTGAGGCAAACATTTCATCCCTTGATGAAATAGAAGTGCAGGAAAATTCATTGAACTCCTAGGATACACTAGTAGAGGAAGCTTCTACTCCAAGGTCTATTTCCAGAAAGAGGAGACATGAGATTCAAAATATTTCTGCTGACAGCCCAGATGTAGAAGTTGAATCCCAAGGAAAAAAAGAAAATATGTTGGAAGAAAGATGGTAAATTGGACAATTGGAAGGAAATTCCTGTTCAGATGGGCTACAAAATATCCTTTTATCGAACCTGTGCACATTGAAAATTGTAATGATGTTCCAACACAATGTCGATGAAAAATATGTGGTTGGAAACAGGGGAAGGATCACATGATGCAGCTCAAACTAGACACAATTGAAAAACACTATGGGAAAATATAAATATCGCAAAAGCTCAAGGATGGCAGCATAGTCAGAACACATAAATGGAAAGATGCAAAAGATTGTCTACATGTCAAATACGCAGAAGAGTATGAAAAGGAACAAAAACGTATCAAATATGTAAATGAAAAAGATGGGACCATAGTAGAAAAATTGAGCAAAGCTATAGAGGCAGAAATGCAAGAAAAGGGTATTCAATTTGCAAATGTATTTCATATAATGAAAAGGGGAAGAACGATGTATGATTTTGGAGAAAATATAATGTTGTATCAAGTTATTAGTTTAAAGAATGTTCCAAAATCTCATTGGTTAGATACCAGCGGTTGGGAGATTGTAAAATTTCAATCTCTGGTAGAGAAGGAGGATTTAAAACTATGTGTTCAAAAGACAAATTATATTTCCCTTTCTTTAGATGAGTTTACTGCAGTCGATAATACTTCATGGATATGTATTCATGTTTACACATTTATAATGAAATGAGGACTCCACACCTCTTGGAAATTCATAAAATGACAGAGAATTGCAATTCTAAGAATATTTATAAATTGGTGGTATCAAATCTGAAGGATATCGCCAGAATGGATGAATCTTCCATTGTAAAAAAATTAGTTTGTGTCGGAACCGATGGTGCAACTGTAATGCAGGGAGCCAGAAATGGTCTGTGTATTAGACTTCAGAAAACTATTGCTCTGTATATGGCTGTTGTCCACTAGATGGCTCACAAAATGAATCTCACCTACCAAAATGTGAGCACATTTGAAAATGTAGCTAAAGTGGAGGAATTTATATGTGATATTCATGCATATTATTTTTGCAGTCCTAAGAGATTTTTAGAATTTCAAAAATTTTCTATTGGACTAACAGAGGGAAAAAACATCTCAAAGATGTAGATACCATATGGATATCTATGTACAAACCTTCCTATAGAATATATGATGAATATCCTTCACTGACAGGATTTATGTTTAAATACCACATGGATGTAGATAAAGCTAAAGATCTATTGTATCGTCTAACTGACATAGAAACTTTACTCACACTTTGCACTATTTTTCCCATGTTAAGGGAGCTTAATATTTTAACGAAGCATGCTCAAGATCGGTCTTTCTACATTTAAGAATTTATAATACTCAGAAGACATGTTTGCTAGAGTCTAGAAAGTTTATATATTTCTGATGGGAGTTTTTAGGGTGCTGCTTTTGAAAACTAGAATGCATTGAAAGATTTGAAAATTTCTAGGTGATTCTTAAAGTACAATATAAATGATCATCTATGTATAACAACACATGGAAAAGAGATTCCACTTCATATGTACCAAAAAATAATTGATATGGCTAACTTAGAAATAGAAGAAGTAAAAGTGACACTAAATTTATATGATGCAGTATTAATCAAAACTAGGAATAAGTTGAGAAAGATATCTGAATCATTAGCTAAAGAGATCCGGGAAAGATTCAAAAATGATAAAATACTTGAAGCAATGGGATTTGTAAATACACAATTTTGGAATTTGTCTAGCAGAAAACCTTATACATCTATCAGTCCTTTATTTTTCAAAAACATGAGTGATCTTACTTATCATTTTTGTAAGACTGTAGAGATAAATGGAGTTTCTGTAGAAGGAATTTTGGAAAGAAAACTACTTAGTTCACAGTCAATGGATTTTGCTAATACAATGATATGGAAATTTAAGCTTCTACAAAATCCACAGGATTACAGTGCCATGAAAAGGATTTGGAAGGATATATGTTCTATTAGTATTCTAAGTGAAGATTTGAGTGAGTATATTAAGTTGTATGAGCTCTTTTAAATAATGATTTTGGATTCTATGGAAGATGAGAGGGTTTTCGGCGCACTATCCTTTTTAAAGTCAAAAGTTTGAAATAGGTTGGATAGTAATCTAGAAAGTTGTCTCAGATTATATGTATCGAGTTACTCAGTAGAGTCTTTTCCTTATGATAGAGCATTGACATTGTGGAATTCACTAGTAGACAAAAGAGGAGTAAGTAATATTCTTCCTGAACCAGGGGATCGAGACACATCCACAAACCATGTTGCAGTTGATTTCCAAGACACAAATGAAAGTGTTGTTACAAGACTGTTCGAATTCACATAGATTTCATTTCTTCTATATGTTATATAGACTACTTATGTACTTCATTAAGTGATTACAACTTTCAATAAATGCAATATTATATTTGTCATTATTTGATCCTTCGTCATTGTAATAATGTCATTATTTTGTTTTAATTATGCCATTTGTTTTTTTATGTTTGGTTTTCAAATTTAGACTAAAATAAGAACACATTCATCTTTTATATTTGTTAATTTATTTATTTTACATCTGCAACAATTCAGAAATGTAAAGAAACAAAATAGTTTACATTTAAGCAACATTTATGTAAACAATAGAAAAGAAACTTATTTTGTATTAATATATAGTAACATTATACAATTCTAACTTCTAAAGTTCATATGAAATTGATTTCTCATGTGGCAGATTACTTTATGAAAAAGTACAAATGCATAAAGCATTGTCAGCCAAAACAATTCAAAAAAGGGGTTGTTATAACATCTCAAAGCTTCCTAACAAGTTCTGTCATATAAGGACACATTACAAGGTCATCCTCTTTTCTTCCTATGATTCAAAATCATAGTTGTCCTTACATCTACCACACAGAATAAAAACTAAAAAAGGGTTGGCCACTATCTTTTAATTCCTACGCCAGTATCGGAATTGTGACAACACACCTGTCACATGTTGAACTTAACTAACTTATCAAATTTTATGATGCAGGTGAAGGTTTTTATTTTTCTTCCATAAGAGATGGAGGAATAACTCTTGATGCCTGAAGATATCTTTCTCCAGTGTTTACATTTTCTAGTATACTCAGCTCCTCCCTCGCTATATCTCCTGCAGACAAAAGTGTTGCATCTGCATCTATCATTTCCTTCAGTAAGACTTCTGGATCCATATTATGATCCTTTATTATCCTTCTCAATGTATTATTTTGTTTATTAATAAAAATGAGTTTTTCCTTCAATTGTATAAAATAATTCAAGATTTTGCTAACATTCTTTAAATGTGCTTCAAAAACAACTGCTTCTTTCTTTAAATTTTCATATTTTGCATGTAAAATAGAAATATTAAATTTTTAGTCTATTAGATAATATGAAAAAAATATATTACAGTGGTTATAATATCAAATAATTTTTAGTTTTTCATGTAAAAATAAATGCCAACTCACAACAACTTTCTCTTTTTCTGCATTTTCTATTAAAACATTAGTCTTGTCTTTAGACTATTTGTTGTAGTAAGCCTGTGCTTCAGCATTGAGATTTTCCAGCTTGTTTAGCATTATGACTACAATTTCATCATTGTAATAATTACTATATGAAATTATCCCTGATTGATATTTTTTTAGTAAAACATCCTGCCATGCTGGTTAGCTCTCTACGACAGTGAATAATGAATGCCTTTGAGCATGATTATGGTATCTAATATTTTTTTCTTTTATCAAAATTTTTGCTCTCCTCTCCCAAGACCACACCAAATCCACATCATACATTACAACCTCTTGAGTTATTTCCCCCATGATATCTAATATCAGATTTTCTAATATAAAGTGTGTTTTTTCATCATCTGTTTGTGGAGCAAGCCCTTGGGGGAGGAGGAGAGTCACTGCCCTATATTCCATGCACATTTTGTTGTTGAGGAAGAGTAGATTGAATCATGTCATGGGTGTTAAAATAGTTACTCTCGGCTGCATCCCCACTATCAAAGCCTAAATACTCTTCATCAAGGGTGATGTTGTTGAAAAGTTGTGTGGTTGTTACACTTAAAACACCACCTAGTGACAACCCAGGAAATTTAGTTGTAGCAGGATGAACTATTCCTACTGACTCTGCCGAAGACCTAATATTATTTCCTGAAGTCCTCCTTTGTGTTTGTAATTGACGTGTTGGAGGAATTGGTGGCCTCCTTGCAAGCGGAAAATGACCTGAAGCCATATTATCTACATGAAGCAAAAAACAAATTGTTAGAATATAAATATGGGTTTTGTAAATGCTAAAAAATTGTAAGGAAACAAAACATGCAAATCAAACTACCGTAAAATATACCTCGTATAGATGGAGACACAATCATGATATTTTGATCTCTAGACCTAGAATGAGTTTGATCTTCATCATTCATCTCAGTAGTTTCTGAATACAATACATGTAGAAAAGATCAGTAGAAATATTAGAATACATCATCTATAGTAATTGTTTGAATTTGTAATTTATATATAAAGATAACTTCATTATTCATACCTGTAGTTAAATGTGATGGTAAACGTGTTGTGCATATTGACCCCCCTAGGTTGCTTTTGACGAGGTCTTACTAGTGTTGATTCTGCTGAATCCATGTCAGAATCATCAGAGACCTCTGGAGGGGTTTTACCTCTAGAAATTACCTCCTTATGAGATGTTGCAGCTATAATTTTTCTCTACAAAATAAAATCATATAATTATTATTTTATTTTAAATATTCAAATTGAAATCATTATAACAAGTAAATAGTATAAGTAACTGTTACTGTTGTTCTTCAAGACTAGGACCAATCATCTTATCATTGATTGTAGTAGGAATCGTATGCTGTGTCAATTCGTAGTAAGCTTCATTATAGAAAGCAACAAGAAAATACAATCCTCGATTTATCAGTTTGATTGGCTTTGTGGGCATGAGAGATATTTGATTTTATTCTATTGGACAAATAACTGCACCTATCAAATTGTTGACCTGCTAGTGTCTGTAATAATTACTGAACTACCCAATAGGGAATGTCTGCACATCTTCCCTGTAATACAATCCTGGCTTGAAAAAGTGAAGCAACTGCAATAAAGAATTTGTTTGTGATACCTTGTAGAAGAAGGCCTCTTGATGAATGATTAAGAGGAGCTGCAATTACAGAAAGGAAACATTAGATCCTTTGTGTGGTCGAGTAATGTTAAATTTTTTTTTTCAAATAGTAAACTTACCATCAACTTGTACATTGTAATGAGACTCCAAATTTTTTTTGTCTTCGTCTGTAAGAACAACCTTTGTAGTAACAGGTGGCTTATTTTTGAAAGGTAAACCTGTTAGTTGATGCACGTCCTCGGGTTCAATAGAAAAATAAATTTGATGACGTTTCAGATGCATGACAAGAATGAAATTTTTTCCATATTTTTCGTTGTAGGAGGCGAGTAGGTAATCAAGGACTAATGTATCATTGTCGAATTGGGGCATGTTCACAAGCCCAGAAAATTCTGATTTTTCCAGCCAATCCTTTGGAGAATCTTTTAGTCTTAGTAGAGCTAAAATCTGTGGGCACATGAGGTTTTTGTATTGAAATTTGGGTGTAGGAATAGATGTGGTACTAGCCATTGCTGAAATTAGGGAGAAGTGAAATTTGGGTGTAAAATTATAGAGCTCAAAGCACTGGAAATTTACGGATAAAATTGAAGAAATGAACCTTGAAACGGTATTTATAGATCCCAGGGGTATCGTTAATGAACATTAAATACATTGGTAATAATGCCCAACCCATTCCATCCAAACCATCGTTCTCCCAACCCGCCCATCCAACCTACCCATCCAACCCTTAGCCGACCAACCCTCACTCGTCCAACCCACCCGCCGCCCAACCTCAATTCATCCAACAACTTTACCCCTTCCCTTCCCATTCGTCCAACCCCCACCCCGTCCAACTCATATCCATCCAGCCCACCTGTCCAACCACTGCCCACCCATCCCCTTCCCATCCAAACCCTTCCTTTCTAACCCTCACTCATCTAACGCACCCATCCAACCCCCACTCATCTAACACCACTCGTCCAACCGATCCCACCCACACTCATCTAACCCACCCATCCAACCCCCACTCATCTAACCCACTCGTCCAACCCCCCATCCAACCCACCCGTCTAACCCACTTGTCCAACCCACCCCGTCCAACCCACCCATCCAACCTAGCCCATCCAACCCATCTGTCTAACCTACCCATCTAACATACCCGTCCAACCCTCGTCTAACCTACCGTCCAAAAATGTGAAAAAACCCATGGACGGTGAAAACCTTTTTAGACTCTGGTGGACCCTCCCTTTGTTATACATTTTGAATCGAAACTTTTACATGACCGGATCAACTTTCTCGAACCTTAGACACGTGGAGGGCCAATGGTAATTTGCAGACCACCATTGAATTTTTCCTTCGGAGCTATGCCTAAGACAACCCATGCTCTATGAAATCGCCTCGTCTAACCTACTCGGCCAAAAATGTGAGGGAACAATGCTCTTTCGCCTTCACCACGAAACATTTTTTTAGAAATTTTCCAATGATTCAAAATTCATTTTATGAGATTCGCCAATGATTCGAAAGTAATTTTTCAGAGGGTCTTCTTAAAATGAACCCTGTATGAATGATATCCTGATATTGATCTTGAACCTTGAATCTTTCCCCGACTACTTGCAATCATTAATATTACTTAATTTTCTCAAATTTTGCCAAGAATTGAACTCCTTTCCCTCTTAAAACCCCAAGCTCAACCATGAAGCTCTGTCAACTTCCCAAGTTTTTTTTTCTCTAGTTGTCCATTTTACCAAAGGGGGTAAAAATGGATAAAAATTTGGCAACTCACGGGGACATCTGCATTCTAGATGAAGTGATCAGTGGCCTTGAAGTATCCATTGGGCATGGAGTCAAGCCTAATAAACACAAATCTAATCTAAAATTCTGAAATCTAGTCCCTGAACCACTTGAAACACTACTAGAACTAGAGCTGATCTCACCAAACACTACCTCAAATGGACCATGCATGAGAAATAAAACACCACAGCACACTATGTACAAAATATAAAGATCATACATGCCCCAAGTGGAATATGCAGAGTGTGCACAAGCACTTGTTCTGCTGAAAGCAAACCTACCTACTTTACGCTAACCGAAAGTAAAGGAAACTTAAACAAATCCTGTAACTGGCAGGGAGAAGTAGCTTCCCTTTCTCAAAATAGGAAGCCATGTATATGATTTGGCATTGAACATGGATTTTATTATGAGTGAAAAACTAACAAGAGGCTGATCCTCCACCCAAATCATCAAGGAATCAACTAGAAATAAGACAAATACCTCTTTTAGTTGCTCTGCATTTGGATTGAAGAGGCATTGAAGCTAATCCTTGGTACTTTGAAACTCATCCTCATGCTCAAAAGTAAGCATGACTGGTAGCAACTTTGAATCTTGTTCCAATAAATCCAAGTACTTGATTGGGAAATGCCTGATCTGCTGAATTTTCCCATTGTATGGAAGCCCAACTTCAATACTAAAGTCTTCTTGCAAAAATTCCTAGCTGGATGGTACGGAAGAGGTGAGATCTTCATGCTCTTTTCCTTCTTTATTGGAAATATGGAACACCTCCCCATTCTGCAGCTCAATTTTATTGATTACAACATCTAATGAAGTCACTTTTTCATCATTATAATATGTTGCAATACATTGCTAGCTCTGCAGTTCCTCCGTTGTTGCTTGAAGACTAACTTGCTCTTGGATAGCCTCTTCCTCTAGCATGAAATTTTTAAAATCAAAATCTTTGATCCGCTACTCTAGAGAACTATTTGGGGTAGCAAGGTCTTCTTGATAGCTCTCCTCCATCATGGATTCATCAATCAAATCAGGCCCTTCAAATGAAAGCAAAAAATCTTCAATAATACTTTCTTCGTCAAGTGGCTTCAACTCTGATTTGATCTCTTTCAGCTGCTCCTCTTCAATAGGACTTGGAGATGATTGTTATTCCTCCATCTTGACTGATTGTGTAGTTTGGATTAGATCAACATCCTCTTTAGATAAAGTACCATTATGGACACTGCATTCAGAGCATTCAGAGCATACAGACTGTTGTTCTTCTTGTTCCACTACTACTACAAAATTAGCCTTAGCCACCACTGGATCTTCAACTTTGACCTCCTCCATTGGCTTAACCATCAAGGGGATTTTTTTAATCCCCAATTTGAGATCCAAGCTTACCAAGATTTTGATCATTTCTTTTTTGTTTGAATCTCCTTCCTACTACTCTCTTTGACTAGTTTTTGGAATTTCTTCCATACATAGAACTGGGAAGGCAAGAGGAGGAGTGGATGGGGTTTCAACCGGTTTTGTAATTGTTTGTAATGGTGGGGGAGATATAAATTCTTGTTTGTTTGGAGGGAATGACTATTTGGAAGAGAAAATGGTAGAGGAATTGAGATGATATGGAAGATTAGAAGATGGAAAAGGGAAATCATCACTTGGGGCAACATACAATGGGCTTGAATCTTGACACTGTTGAAATGATATTGATTGAGAAAGAGGAAAATAACAGTTATGAGGTGGTGGAATTACCCATTGACAAGGTTGTCTTGCACTTTTCTCGTATGCCTCAATATCCTCAGTCCATTGTGCAAGTTGAGGTAGCATTTCAACCATGAAGTCAAGCTTCTCCTGCAGGCTATAGTGTCTTGAAAAGAGCCTTCCCATGGACAAGGTGCCCTGCAACCAATTCTAAAATCTTTCATCTGTGTTGTAGCCCTTAACTGAACCATGCCAACCTCCATCCTTTGAATCTTCTCTAGCAGATCAACATTCTCCATTTGATTGTTTTCATTGTATGCATACCCTTATTCCTGATATGTTCCATAACCAAACTGGTTTTGACACTGCTCATATGGGTAAGCATAATGGTTCTGAATCTGATCATAATGCTGATCTAGAGGAGTTGTGAAATACATTGGAGGTGGACTACACTATTTTTGTTGCAGGTGTGAATTCCAAGATGGAAATGAAGTCATGATTGAATAACTTCATGGAATGGAAGAAGATGAAGGATGTGGAAAGAAGAATGGGTGGAAATGGATGGAAGGAAAGTTTGCAACTCAGAGAATGGGTTGTTAACCAAATGGAGTCGTTAGATGTGCTTTGCATGTGCCTCTAAAGGCTAAATCTTACCAAGAACACATTAACTTGATGAAATGAAGTGGTAAGGTGCTTCAAACCCCCCGTCCCACTGGGCTTTCCAAAACTATTGATGTGTAATCACAACACCTATGAATTTCTTAAACTCGATGGGTTGGGACTCTTAGTGTGATTGCATAACATGTATATTTTCCCAAAGTGTGGGGCTTTTCAATCAGGAAAGATCTTCGGATGAAGGCTGGTTCCTATTCCTCTGTTCAGGTGCACACATACAATTTGCAAGGGTATACTCTAAAATCTACTCTAATCTTGCTAAGGAGACATGGTCAAGAAGATACAAGAAAATGAACCTAATTAAAAGAGGTGATGCACGAAAGGAATGTTGAACACCTGCTTTGTAATTAAACACAAACCATAGAAATACAATACAATCACCATGCACAGTTAACCAAAAAACTGCAATGAGAGATCAAGAGGATGCAATGAACACAAGAGAGGGTTGAAATCATCCACAAAATTATTTTTATTGATCTAAAGATTTGATACAGTCCATTACAATGGCCAAGAGAAAAAATTTGCATTACAATTTTGATGGGAGGTTTGAACTCCATAAGATCACTGATAGATAGAGAAGAAGGGAGGGTGCAAAGCAAAAATGTCTAACTTTTAGAAAAATGCCCCTCCTTACAATATATAGGAAGAATTAGAGAAGGAGATGAGAAGAATTTTTAACTCCTACTCCAACCACCCAATAAATGTATTAAATTCCCCTGCAACAATGATGGGTTCCATTCCAAAACCCATGCCTCCATGTGTTGTTCCTTATTGGGCAAGAAAGGAAGCCCATACTTCATTATGGTGGTAGGTGAGAAGCCTGACAACCTAAAAAATGGTAGACTGTATTTTTTCATGTTTTAAGAACTTATTCCCACTAATTTAAAGATTTCCAGTCATAGTTCAGTAGCAGATGTTGATAGCTTTCCAAAAATTCCTCTCTTGCTCAAATCTGAGGTTTCAGTCAAAATTTATGATCATCTGAAGGTCAAGGTCGGGCATTCCTCCAGGCTCTCACAATATTTTAAAAGATCTAAGCATTTAAAATTCTTGGTGGGCTTCATGATTCATCTTTCATTGAATTGACATTTTTCCAATCTTTTCCAAATTGCTTTGGGTTTGGAGTCTATCCGTGAAAGATCCACGTGGAAGCCCCACACATTCTTAATATTTTTTTATTCCTTTTAGGGTCCTAGGAATGCGACGTGTTGACACTTGGCACCATCCACGAACATGTTACTTTGTTCCCTTGGGTGAGTAAAGGTCCCCACTATATATAATGTCAAAACCCCTTTTCAGGCGGGACCTTTGTAGTTAGCTCCACATGGAAACCCTGTGGGCTTCCACTGGACTTTATCCCCTCCTTTCACTCTTGAAGTTGCGTTGGTTAGACACTTGGCATTATCCACGAGCCTGCTCTGCTATCTTTGTGTTTTAACTAAGTCCCTTCTATTTAGGAGCAACTATGTTGGACGCCAGACACGTGGAGGGCCAGTGCATGTTTGGGGACCTTCCTTTTGATTTTACCTTTGAAGTTGCACTGATGAGGCACGTGAAGGCTTCTACCGGCTCTTCCAATGTTTAGAATTTTCAGTGGCCGGTGCAACTTTCTTGGGATTTGACCATGTGGAGAGCCTACGCTCATTTGGGGACCTGCCATTGGATTTTACCTTTGAAGTTGCGTATGAGGCACGTGGAGGATTCCACTGGCTCTTTCCATGTTTAGACTTTTCAACGGTCAGTGCAAATTTCTCAGGCTCTGACCATGTGGAGAGCCTGCGCTCATTTGGGGACCTTTCTTTGGATTTTACCTTTTGAAGGTGCGTTGAGCTGACATGTGGCACCTTCCATGGTTTTGTTTCTTTACTTCGAGTCGACTTGCTCTGGGATCGATTTTGAATTACTGAGTTAGCTTTATTCATTTTTTAAACTGTTTTTTTCCCTGAGATCCCCGCAAATTTGAAGTCTAAAAACCTTGAGCCTTTCTCCATTTTTTCACTTGTGCTTTGGTCTTCTTCAACATTTTCATTAGCCATTCATTTTCCCACCTTCCATTGCCATTGCCGAGCCTTATTATAACCTGATTGTTCTTTGAAATGTGGGCTCGCATAACTGAACTGACCTCTTCATTTCTCTGGTGTGGAAGGTCATGTTTGATCAAAATTTTCCCAAGGGGAAAAATTGGATAATAGGTAGCACATCAAATGTAGAGCATATTCATGCATTGGAACTTCTTTTGTGCGAGGTTTTTGCCACATTGTTTTTCCTGCTGGAAATAAAGTTAGGAAATCCATTGAGAAAAGGACTTCTGTATTGCATTCATTTATTGTTGAGAGCCCAAGATCTAGCCATGGCATAGTAAATATGAATACATTTGATACATTCAATACCGAGGTGGATTCATGAAGGTTGAGGAAAGTAGTAGTGGAGGTACTATCAAAGTAGAGGGTAGTATTTAAAATGGGTTATTTTGGTTATTATGGCAGTAACGTTGATGTGTTGTAGAAAATTTTGGTGATTGTTCCTGTAGCACCATTTACGAGGTCTATTTGAACCCATAAATTAGCAATAAGCATGATTTTTTGTTGTTTGCATAACAGAACTTTAGAAACTATAATATCCTCCTTTACTAATACTTGTAGAAATATAGCCATCTAACACATGGACTAGGTTGAATTTGGGCTATTATATTTGAGACCATGACCTAGACACAGTATGCAGAAACGAAAGGGAGTAAGATTTTCAAAATTTTGGGCCTTAGAGGAAATGTATTACGGGTTTTTGTGTTTGTATGTGTTAAGTTATATGCTATCTATGGTGATTCCCAGACCCAATTGATTTTTCGTAGTGTCCAATTTAGTAGATTTCAAAACTTGACTCTTTTTCAGTGAACTTTTTTAAAATCTGTGTTATTTCATTTTTTTAGGGTTTTAACGTCCGATCAGCAGCATGTAAGATCTGGTTTTTCTTCCTGTGCAATATGATATTGGGTGTATGGTGGTTGGTGACACATTTGACAACATTTTTGGGGTTCTTGGGCTTATGATGTGTGAGTTTAAAGCTCCATTGGTGAGAAATAGTTCAACAAGGTGCATGTGTATTTTGTGTGTGTCAAAGATTTACGGATTTACAAGGTATTAACATGTGGAGAAATAGACTCCTTGATTTGGGTGGGTGCGTATGTTGGTTATAATTTTGAGTAGATGAGGCTCCGAGTACAAATTGTATTTCATTTTTATTAGGATGTCCAAGTTCACTGCTGGGTTGTAGAGAAATTATCTAGTAGGGAATAGATGTTTTTGTTAGTTTGATTGTATTTAGTAGAGGTTTTACATAAATGCAAGGAATTGAGATGTCAAGAAACAATGTGTTTGATACTTGATTCTAGACATGTTCCTTGATTTCGAATCTGGATTGGTGAGTTTCATGGCTCAAAATGCCAGCCCATGTTTATTAGGATTCTTGAGTTCATAGCTCAACTATAGATAAATTCCCCATCCCAGAGTAGCTGTTATTATTTTTTTGGTTGTATTAAGTAGATATTTTACAAAGTTTCCTTGCATTAAGATATCAAGACATGATATCGTTGGTTATGGGGGAATTTTACTTGGTTTTCATTTTTTCTTGGTTAGGATTATGTTTTAAATGTTACCCATGCTTATTAGGATGTCTGAGTTCAAATCTCAACTGCGGAGAATTTCTTCACTAGATTTTATAGTTGTCATACTGAGTAGAGATTTGCAGAATCGTGCGGTATTGAGATATGGACAAACAATACGCTTGGTTTGACTCTATGTGTTCCATTATTTTAGTTTTGATTTGGTGAGGTTCATGGCTTAAATGTTAATACCCATTTATTACAAAATATCCTCCTGTAGGGATCTATCGAACCTAATCTTCATTTCATGCAAATCCAGAAAAAAAAATCTTCAAAGTTTTTGGCAACAAGTGTAGGATATGAGACAAATCACAGGTAATCTCAGTTCTCCTTTGCCATTCATAGTTCTAAATAATGCATTGAATATTCTTTCTTTGAATGATTGGAAAAATTCCATGGATTTTCTTCCCTTATAACATTTGTACATGGATGCAAAAGAAGAGTCTATATGTTCAATACAGTCTCATCACTCAGAAACTCATTCAAGTTTTCCTTATCTTTCCTCAGCAAAATTCAAGCAACATTAACTTCCTGTTGCAAGGATAAAGAAGATCATGAAATCTGATGAAGAAGTAAAGGTAGGATCATCCTAGACCTCCCTTAATTTATTCTTTGATGACAATTTCAATCTTGATGTCAGGATTTATCTCAATAACAAAGAATTGATGAGCAGATGATAAGTGTAGACGTTCCAGTCTTATTTTCAAAGGCCTGTGAGCTTTTCATTTTATAGTTCACCTTGCGTTCATGGTTACATACTAAGGAGAACAAGAGGATTACATTGCAGAGAAATGACATTGTAGGAGCTGTAAAAAGGAGTGATATTCATAATGTTTTATGTTACCTTTTGACTTGATAGTAGCCTAAAAAATCATCAATGACTTGCACCATGGAAGCCTTTTCTGTGGGTATAGTTGTCGATGCATCTTTAAAGCACCTGCTTATCAACATTGAACATGTGTTTCTCAATGTTGTTCTTCTATGCTAGTACCTACCAGTATACTTCCATTGTGCTCGCTAAATCCACTAATTAAAGGGGGAGTGAAGGGCTAGGTCCAAACACAGTCAAAATGCAATTTTTCTGGTTGAATGCATTTAAGTCCATTCCTTCTTTCATGTCCAAGCCATAAATTAAAGGAGGAAAAATTTGTCAAGTTGCAATTACCTAGGACATTTCATATGAATAAGCTACATTTTACATTGCATATATTTAAGCAGCAAATCGTGTAAATTTAGTTACCAAAAACTACCATTCCCAAACTACATAAAATTCATGAATGACAACCCAAGGAGCTGCAGTTTAATGGTAACTGGGGAACTTAAAAGAGCATAACGTATGCTTAAATCCCATTCATTTCAATAAGGCACCTACTAACTCCAACCAAGAAGTGGCAAGGTTGTGGTTTAGAAACTCAGTAACAACCTAACTCACACTTACAATTTTTAAAACATGACCCACTTCTTGGTGTAATTTGGAGCTATCTATATAAGGATCTCCATTTTGTAATCTTATCATTCATTCATCAATGGCCCACAAAACCCAAAATGTCTATAGATAGTGTTTTCTCTCATAAACTTGATTACTTAGCATAACAGATTGTAAAATGTAAAGTCTCTAATGTAACCCATATTTACAAATCTGAAAAAAATATGACCCATATTTACAAATCTTAAGAATAAGCCCCATATTCATAAATATTTAATAACTCATTCCAAACTTGGCTTGCAGGATGTGAAAGGAAACCCATAACCTCACTCAACAAATAATGTTTTTCTAGAAAACAAAAATATTACCAATGAAGGAAGTGGATTTTGGTTTAAATGTCAATGAAATATAGGAATGTCCGTAGAAAACAATTTTACACATTAGAGTTATATTCAACATGGTTGTTTAGGATTGGAGGCATCTTTGACGAAGCACCCAATAGCACATGAGCTTCAAAATTTCATAGATAACATTTCCTTTATTTTCTTCCTGTAAACTACCAAACTTCCAAACTTATAGTTAAGTAAATATGGTGTCAAAACAACATGGTATATTTTATAATATTTGATGTTATGCATATGCAAAGCAAATTTCAACCAGAAAATAGACAACATCAAGGAACATGGGATAATAACGCTTGAATAAGAGCCACATAATCATGATAGTGTCAATGTGAAACCGTATTCAAATCTGAAGGGTTAGTTTTAATTCATCAACTGATTAAGAAATGTTAGGCTAAAAAACCTTATGTTGGCTTCCTAATGTTATGTATTGGGATATATGGTAAAACTATGGATGCAACACCTTCCTAATGTATGTATGTATATATATATATATATATATATATGCAATTAACTCTTCTAGTTAGATAGTATATATATAGTTATATGTATATATATATGTATGTATAGTATATATATATATATATATATATAATATATATATATATATATATATATATGTATATATATATATATATATATATGTATATATGTATATATATATATATATATGTATATATGTATATATATATATATATATATGATAGAACAACATACATCCAATAAAACCCTACCTTTGCCAAATTTTCACCTTCCACCTGTTTGTAAGCTGGTATATTTAGTTTAAGCATTATAAGACATTTTCAATATCAAATCAGTGATGGGAGATTTGGGGGAATCATTAAGACTTGTAAAAGATTTATTCAATAATAATAATTGTATCAAGAATTCCAAAAACTACAAGAAAAGCTTCATGGGAAGAGTAAGCTTGGATTCAAATATTTATTTGGAATTTTTTGTAATGTAGGTTGGAAACAATCATATCAATCCCTTAATCCTTTTTGGTATTTCCTAGGATTTTTATCTACGTGGATGGTGAGGCCTTTTATTTATCATCCACACTACACTGTTGGACTACAAATCATTTGATTACAAAATATTTTTGATTTCCAAAAGAAAAAATATTCAAGGTTTCTGATTTGTGAAAGAACATGGCAATGAGTATCACAGATTCTCAAAAGAACACCTAAATGAATATCAAGTCCTTTAAACATATTGATGAATCTATTTATGGTTTCTCAATTTTCAAAAAAATCAATTCTATTACGGTTTTGGGTTTTCACATAAATATCAAATGGTCACAAATTTTCAAAAGAACACCCAAAATGACTATCAAGTAGTTCAAACATATTGGTCCATCTGTTTAGAGTTCTTAATTTTTGAAAAAATGAAAGCTATTACGTTTTTGGGGTTTCACATAAATCCCAAATGGGTGTAACTCATCTAATGAGCCATTTGATTGGAGACATTCGTAAATAAAAAAATCTAGAAATTTTCGTATGAATTGACATCCTTTATACAAAACAACCATGCTTGTACCAGTTATTTTATGGTAGGCTGCAAAAAATTGAGATATTACATCATTCCTTAGAGGGCCATTACTCACTTGGGTACAAAAGAGCAAGGCAAAAAAATTTGCATTAAGGCCACCATACATTGTTCCAATCATATGGCCATAAATTTTGCAAAAAACATTCCTCTAGCATTGTGTGAATTTGTGGTTCAAGCTTAAAAAAATCAATAGTTCTCTACTCCTCTCTTTCCATTGAATATTACCATTCTTTCATTCACTGCTACCATTTTCCACATGATACTGTTAACTACCAATCGGTCTAACCAAACTTATATGAACTTGGCTCCATTCTTTTGTGTCTTCCCTCAACTCCCACATACAACCCAAATACTTATTTACTAGCACTACTCTGTCATCACTACCAATCAAGCACCAATGGTGGATGTGAAAATGGGGGGCGTAATGTTGTACATGCACTTTCATTGCCAACTACCCATCCCAAAAAAACAATTTGTAGGTTTTGTTTACACTTGTAAACATTTTATGGTCCTTGGGTTATAATATGTACATCTACTCTAGCGTTGGAATTTTGGTCCAAATCCTTTCCTTCATATTGAACTCTACCATCTCACCACTTCCAAACATGTTCAACTAGTAAAATCTTCCATCAGAATAAATACCTGTCCCAACTAGGAAACCAGTTATAGCAGTCATAGTGACATGAATTTGTGACCATGCATCAAAATCTTAATCATAGATCTCAATTTCAACCTCTCCAGTATGATTTACTTGAGCATCCTCGTTGTATTCATTTTGACCAAGTAGGATGGTACAAAGTGTTTTGGAAGGCTCAAAATCCATTGCAACAAAACTCCATCTTGTTATACTTAGAGGGTATGGAATACTTCTCCGTGTGTCAGTGTTAGATTTGTGAATGCTTAAAGACAAACAACTACCCCCTTCTCCCTCAATGCAACATTATATGCTTTTTCAAGAGGTCATTATCCACCTAGGTGTATGATTATCTAGATCATTAAGGATATGTATGGGAACTCTGTAAAATGCTCTATCTGCAAGGTCTATAAGCCATGAATGCCACCGAAACAATGGATCATTGTGCCATCCAATTTGAAATAAAAATGCAGGGGTAGTAACCGGTGGCATATTCCAATAAATTAATTTAAAGCCATCCATGGAAGAGAGTAGGTGATTCCATAGTTTGCATACAGTCATCAACCTGACAATATATCTTGTGGGGAAAAAGTGCAGTTGTGTCACTCACTCAATAAATCCAGTAAGACTATTGCTAGAAGGCATCTAGTTCCCCAAAAAATCATGAATTCCTTATAGGAAGTGACCAAACCAGCTACCATTCACATAATCTGTTAATCCAGTAATGTATGAAATAAGAAATTATACATAAATTGTACTCGCACTTTATTCAAACTTAAATTTTATTTTATGATCTTCTCAATAACAATTATACATGAATTGCAATTCAAACAAAAATTTTATTCTAAGAACCTCTCAAGATTAATTAATTTTGATAGATAAAGAATAATTCTTTTATATCCATGATCAACACTCTGATGTGGTTTAAAATATGGTGGACTCGTACATCTCAAAATTCCAAAGCATTCGTCCATATCCATACTGATCGTATGCACATGAGCTTTGCAACTAAATACAAGAAAACAATGTAAACCCTTTGAGTTTTGATGCCTATGAACATGAAATCCCATGTATCATATTCTCCATCACAAACACGAGCAGTCCTAGAACTTGACTATAACAACATGGATGCAAAAGGATCCCATAATCCATTAAGAAAACTCATGCAAAAGTTATAAAAACTAATGCTTGTTGGAATGAGTAGATTGAAGGATTGAGGCTAGAATATTTCCTCTCCAAATTCCCTAATCATCTGAAAAGTATCAAAGATCTAGAACAAAAATTGGTAATTTAAATTTGATGAAGCGGGGATCAAGCAATTTAACATGCAACTGCAGCTGTTTCCGCTAAAAACAGGAAAAACAGGAAAATACCCATCAAATTTAATAATGTGTAAAAAATGTCTAGACGACTGTCAAATTTAACATAGTTGTAGAAACATCCGGAAGGGCCTTTCCCATCCATTAAGAAAACTTGTGCAGAATTTATGAAAACCAATGCATGTTGGAATGAGTAGATTGAAGGATTGAGGCCAGAATATTTCCTCTCCAAATTCCTCAATCATTTGAATAGTAGCAGAGAGCTGGAACATAAATTGGTAATTTAAATTTGATGAAGTGGGGACCAAGCGATTCAACATGAAACTGCATTTGTTTTTGCTAAAACATGAAAAAAAGACAAATACCCGTCAAATTTAATAATGTGTAAAAAACGTCCAGACAACCATCAAATTTAACATAGTTGTAGAAACGTCCGAAAGGGCCTTTCCCATAGGGGTACCCCTTCGGCGTAAATATATATTTTTACATTGTTTTGACTCTCGAGTAATGATTTAAAAGTATTTTTAATTATCATTATCTCATTCATTTTCCATTAATGTAGGGAATTTTTTATAGAAGAATTTTTTTATACGTTAAATCAATTCTGGGCCAAGAAATTGTCTTGCACATGTAAAAATCACCTTATAGTGTTGAAGATTTAAATTTTTTCCAATCAATTATTTTCTTCCTTTCCTTAGAAGGTTTAATACCCTCAGAACTTATGTTGTGTTATATCAAATCCAGTACGTTGTCCAAATTGTATGGACAATTCTAGGTTATTTTGAGACAAACAAAGTAGTTTTTTCACAATGGGATTTCAAAAATGGATTTGGGGAATCCATATGGCAATGTTACAAAAGAGGAAAGCAAAATGGAAAATTATTTGGGTGGAATATCTACGAAGGATTTTGGGGCTTCTATTAAAAATCAAATAGATTGCTCGCTTGGGTTTTTGAAGGAAGTACTCCGCAAAAGTGTAGATGAGAATGTTTTTTTCTCTTTGTTGAGCATATCATCTTGATCTTAGTCACACTATTCAATTGACTGTTATTTCAAGATAAAGGGACCAAAATAAAAAATGGATAAAATCCAATCAGATCCATATTCAGAACCCAATTAGAATGCTTACTTTTTGTAGCACTTTGTATAAACCCCTTTTAAGTTTCAATCTCTAAAAATTGTATGAAAATAGTGATGCATGAACAAACTTCGATAATTGAACCCCTTCAACAATTGGTCATATGAGAGATACATAACTTTTATTTGCGGATTGAAAGCTTTAGATTGAGAATTCATAAGATTTCTTATGTTTTTTAGTGCAAAGTGCTCTTTAATTTACAAGTAGGGAGTTTTACAAATAAAAACATAAAAGTATACCATAAAAGGCCCATTTCTGAAAGAGATTCCTTGTTTTCTTAATTAAGATATGATATGCTTACCCTAGATTCAAGCATATGATTTCTTGAAAATTCTAGATGTGGAAATTGTGATGTAAAATAGTGGCCATATACAAACAAAAATGTTATGAACTTCAAGCATGTGTTAGATCTAAATGCAGCCCCAAACAAAGCAATCAAAGAGATAAATGACTAGAAGAAGATGACAATATGGCCAAGAAAAAGAAGGCAATGCTGATATTTATGAACAAAGTAACATATAGATAAAGCCTTGAGAAAAATTATTTAATTTTTGTCTATCCAAATGCAATTTCTTAATGCAAATATTCACCTAGGAAAAATGATGTTATTTTAATGGCACTTTCTTGGCATATGACAAAAATTCACAAAATTGCTAGATATTTTTAAGAATATGGCTCAAATTGTATCTTCAAACTCTAAGATGACAAAATATGCAGATGAAGAGCTGAGACTCTACCATAAGAAAATTGAATTTACTTCCAAGTTATGCATGAAACGATCTTTATCTAAACTTGAATAAGAATTCTAGATGTAAACAATGGAAATCGACAACAAAGAGATCAAAACCTAGATATGGATATGACGGGACATAAAAAGTAAATAAAATTTATTATTTCGTTGATACAATGGATGTGAGTATGTAGTCAACAACATGATATCCACCATATTTTGGAAAATAATTTTGACATAATTATTACTAACAAAAACATCCATAGGTGCTTGTGAGAGGCCGATATGCATATACAAAGATTTATAAGAAGTATTAGATTGGGAATAATTGTACTTTATATGCACTTTATTTTAAATCAAAATCTAAATTCAGTTTCATTGTAAATAATTAGTAGTAGCTACTATGAATTTATTCATTCATTTGTGAGAATGAATTTTCATGTAGAAAAATAATTATTTATTCATATAAACATCACTCATGAGTGCTCATTGTTGTAGACACAACCACGAAGGCAAGATCAAGATTGGTCTATACTCGGATGTGCATTAATGTTCCTCTAGGAGCTAAGGTGCCAAATAAAATTTCCTTGAACATCCCAAACCACAAATGTGAACAAGAGATTATTTTGGAGAAGTTGCAGATTATCAATGAAAAATGTAGGAAAGACAGTTATGATGCCACTTTGTCCTGCCAAGGTACTCAGTCTACTTTGATAGCATTTATAAGTCTTTGAAAGTCCAGTCTAATTTATGCATTTACTTAAAAGTTTTCAATGTCTTATGAACTAAACATTTTGTGCATATCATGCAATTATCGACAAGACCACATCTCTTGGAAGCATTTATTTCAAAATATTGAAAGCCTTGCTAAAAACACCATTTTCTTCATATCCGACAATCATCAAATTCTCTGAGAGTAAATTTAGTCTAGATTATTTGCTACATGGTTTATGCAAATAATTCTTTGGAAGTCCAGTCTAATTGTTGAATGGATGTTGCGGAATATGTACTCTCACCAACATCCGCAACATCATACACCACAAATACCACCCTTAGTTGATTTCATTTCATTACATCTTAATGTTTCCTTATCTTGGACATGCCCCTTTATTACAATTGGTTTTATTTAACAAAAATTATAGAGAACTAATAGAGCATTCAAAATAAATATTTTGATCAATTTTAATACAAATATCAAACACTATCAAACACTAAGTTGTCACATGCACATGCTCCTATAAGATATTTCTCTGAAAACCCATGAATTTGATTTTGTATTTAATATATGCTATCATTTGTCTTTGAAATTTAGGCTTCTACTAAAATGACATTAATAACTTAAAGAATGCATTCAATAATTAACCATATATTGTGTGTCCTTTTTTTTTTAAAAATTACAAAAATGTATGAAATATGCATTTTAGAAATTCATTCAAAGAAAATGGGATGTGTGATACACCACAATACAATATGAAGCTTGTATGTTTTAATGTTCTTTCATGGTTATTAAAAATATTATAGGAAGAAAATATTAAATGGATTGTGTTGAAAAATGAGGGCAGCTTTGGTCAAGGGTAAGAAGAAATTCACTTAATTCTGCATTGCCAATACAAATTTCCTGTTTACAACATTGAGACCACCTCTTTGATATCGAAGGATGAAACTTGGATCAAAGTTTCCATACATTAATTATATTTTGTAAAAAAATAATACTATTATAATTATTTGTACAATGGCAAATTAAGGGCCATGATCATGTTTGAGGTTGAAGCCCTAGGGCACATCCAAATGTAAGTGAGTAAATTTCGAAGATGAATTTTGGTGGGGAAGAAATCCCTCCTTTGCAAATTTTGATCTTTTGGTAAAATATGTAGATGTTGTACATCAAATTCAATATATATATGGAAGTGAAAAACTTAACAAAAAATATAATTAAAAGGTAGTTACATAGTCAATTTTAAAGTAATATAAATCTTAGGAAAAAAACAAAACCGAGATAAAAAGTTAAAATCTAGACAAGGATAAATATTGCATGTGGCATTTTCCATGCTCTAGGCATATCCTATATGTAATGCCCGTCCTTTGTTCACTCCAGGCAAGCGGCCTGTCCCAACAGCACGGGGCTCCAAAAATGATAAAATACATTTTTATTTGGCCTTGGTAGCTGGCAGTGGTTGAAGCGTCTCTTCCTTTTATTAAATTTTCGGATTTGCAAATCTCCTGTTGACTCCTTTGTGTCACGTGGTCTGCCTGTGATTTCTGTCCAAAACCACGGATGCTTGCTGTGCTCCATCAATGCTGAAACAGATGTATTTGCTACGTGTTCTGGGTGCGGCTTCTCATAACCGTGCTATGCAGGCAGTCCAATGGAGTCGCAGGCTGTTCTTGCTACGTTTTTCCAGCTGTGGGGTCGTGTATAGTTTAGGGCCGAACATTTTGAAGTTGAATGCCTTCGCATGGTGGCAGCCTCCTGTTCCTTCCTCCCTACTCGTGGAGCCCAGAGAGAGTTGTGCGACTGCTGCCACAGGGTGATCCTAAGGAGCCGTGGGTGTTGAATCCCGAGGTTCTGGTTACACGTGACAACACAGTCGTGATCAGTTGTAGCAAAATCTTCCAGCTGTAGTGGATGAACGAGGTAAAGTTTTAGTTGAGTTGTCCTTCCTTTTCATTTTGGGAAGTCGTTTCTGTCCTGGTGGCGAATCTGACATGGAAGAAGCTTGATCAAACCTTGAGGCAAGTTTTGCAATGAAGCTGAGAGTGCTGTTTCACTGCTGTTTCTAGCGTTGTTTCACTGCTGTTTCACTGCGTCCACTGTGGTTTTAGATGAAGCTACAAGCTAGGGAAGTTGGCGTGTTACCTCCACTTTTTTTTGGGTGCTGTGAAGGGTGTTCATGTTTGAGAATCCAAAGCAACAACCTGCCGCAATGATTAGCCAGGAAACAGACTTGTTGCAGTATAGTAGAAGCCCTTTTTGAGCGCTTCCAGCAAGCAAGGTGTCCAAATCTGTTGTTTTCTGTTCATTATTAAACGCATCCTCGAATTCGGGATTCTCCGTCAAGACATTGCTGTCAAAATCGACCTTGTGACAGTGAGAGTGTTCCAGTAGACCTGATGAAATTTATTTACAAAGATTCTCTATTGAGATCTTGCTTGTTTATGCTGTAACTCATGGAAGATAATCTCTTAGGCGTGGATATGTATCATGTCAGAATATTCATGAAGCACATTTTGCCTTGCAACTATATGAGCATCTTCTACGAGTCACTAAGTTGGCAGGCATAAAGGTCTCTGTTGGAATTATCATCCCCTTACAAGCTACAGCTGAAATGTTTGCACCGAGAGCTTGTTGCTGTCCCCAAATCTGATGAAGGAAAAAGGGTTTATCCATCAATACAGTAGATGCTTTTCAGAGCCAGGAGCTCTGCTATCTTTCTTGCCTTTTTGGGTTGTCGTCAAATCTACTTTTTATGGTGCCCTTGACGCTGGGCTATAGTTCCATACTGCTGTGTAGAAGACCTTGTGGGAATATCACTTTTGTGGCTACTTTTGCCTATCTCTTTGGCTGCCATGTTATTATATGAGTGGGGATGCTTGGAAGGAAGGAGGGATTGATGGAACTGGGGCTCTTGTGGTTTGGACTCTCAAAGTCTTTTCTTGTGCGGTCAACTACCAGGATGGGTCGTCAAAAGCAAAGGATAAAGCGGAAGGCGTGTGGCTGTAGTAGTCCCTGCTGGATGTTCACGACTGGTGGATGCGTTAAAACAGGCAAGATAGGCAAACCATATACATAATATGCTAGTATCTAATAACCTCTTGAAATGAAACTTTTTCTTTCTGGAAATTGTTTTAAATTTGTGATTTTGTGGATTTGCGTTCAGTACATGGTTAACAGTTTGTTACTTCTGGTTTTGCCTCTGTTGGTTGTTCTTGTTGACGTAATCAACCCATCTATATATATAAAACAAACAAATGTTCCCAGTGTATGCTTTGATTGATCATATGAAAAATATACGTATATATATATATACATATATAATTTTAAAGTTACTCCCTTCTGCAAAAATGTCGCTGTTTCTTTTGTGAACCTGGGTATGTAATCGCCCCTAGAATGTTGCAGCGTTGACTAGGATTGGTTTCCTGTTATGTTGTTGCCCTAGAGGAAAACATACAGTTAAATTATTATTATTATTTTTATGATAAGCGTGATTATGCACTTCGTGTATTGTGCAAAGTATTAGGACTTTTGAAAATTAGAAGTTCAATTTATATGCTTGTTAAGGAGGAAGTTTTTGGCAGAGAATATGTCCTGGGTTGTTAGAAGGGAATAAATTATTGATAGAACCCCATTTTGATTCTACTCTTTCGATGAGTAAAATTTGATAAAATTAATGACCTTTAGGGTGTTAAGATATGGTATGTTGATGATTCCTTGTGTGATCGATTCAATCATGTATCGACATAATACCTTGATGGAGTAAGGTAATATCTTTCACGGTTCGTGAAAGTTAAGATTTTCATCAACTACTTAAGGTAACATGAAGTTCCTTAATTTAGTCAAACTTGTTTTGTACTTCCTTCTTGATGAGTGACCTTTCATTGCAAATTTAGAATGATTGTGTTGGAAGGTCATGAATATATTTTGTTGTCAAAAGGGAAAAGAAGTTATGGAATAGTTTGTTTATGTGTCGAACGTAATGATTATGATTACATCGTTATAGAAGTTCGTTATTGGGGGATGTCTATCTTCACTGGTATGTTATGTGTTTAGTCTCTGCATAGGTTACCGTAAACTTAGTGATGAGATGTAAATTAAGGAGAGTTGAGAGACCCTTTCCTTTGTATACATCGTTTATGATATTAGGAAGTGAGTTGATGTCGGAAAATTTCAACCAAGCCTAGATTCATGGCTATGTTCCTCTAAAACGGGAGGATTATAAATCTAAGGTATTATGAAAATTGCAAGGATGTGTTTAGAATGCTAGATTGCCTACTCAACTTTGGTATTAATGAGGCTTGTCGCTATTCCGGCCCTAGTTATGTTCAGTAGGTAAGCGGTTAGGCAATACCTATTCCGGACATTCTTAGCGTCCTTTCCACTCATCCTTATTAGCTATGAGGTCACTTATTACCTAAGATATAATGGTTGCGGGTTTGAATATAAGACTTTTCATCCTTTAAACCTTTGATTACATGATGGAACTTTGTTTTTACCCTCGTAGTTCGTTATAGCCTATTTGGCCTATGGCCCTACGGAACGATCCCAAAACTATATTCCTTTTGGCAGCTAAGATCAGGTCTGGTTTGTATCTTTTGACTTCACCTTGAGAATGTGGATTGATGGGTTACACTTTAGATTTCAATCACGTAATCTACGGGATTATATGATTGAAATCCTAATACTCTCAACTCTTGTGTCTAATCATTTAAATTTCTTAGTCTTGCATATTTGATTGTCAAACTTCTGTAGTTTTAGAGGTATTTTCATAACTAAAACTTATGGTTTTCTTCTTGGTTGATATGTTGAAAATTATATCTTGTTTCAAAGGTTGTTGGAGTTAGTACTTTGATCCATTTCCTGAAATAGAATGTTTCCTTTCATGTTATTGTTAGCTAGTAGCTTATTGTTGCTATGTATAGTCTTATCTTGCTTAGTTCTCGCGAACTGACTCAGGTTATTAATTGTTGCAGATGGCTTACGTGGTTAGATGATGGAAAGACTTGTAGATTATTGCATCAATCTTGGTTATGATGTTCCTTCGTACAAATGTGTATTATGTTATAAAATTTGGAAAGAGCCTTTGGACATTTTAGAAGAAGGGTCAGTGCCTAGTAAATGTATTGTAGAGTATTGTTGTTGTAACTGTTGAAACTTTGGTTTGTTTGGTTTTCATGTGAAAGATGAAATTTGATTATCGCTTGATTAGGGGATATTCTAGTGAATTTTAACCCTTAGTATAGTAGTGGGGCTTGTCCCTTGTTATTACTCTCTTGCTCCCTAGTCATGGTTCAATAGAGATAGTATGTCCCTTTGATTTGTGCACCAAGTTGGAAAAGAATTGATATAACCTTGTTTTGTTTCCACAAACGAGTACTGTTAAACTTTGCTCTTGAGTTAAAATGTTGAGTGGTAAATCCTCAGAACAGTCTTAAGGTGAAATCAATGATTGAATTCTTGGAAGATAATAAGATTATAATAAATAGAAGGAACTTGACTAAGAAACTCTTCGACCTATCTTGCCGTTGAAAAAGTAAACAGTATACTTATGTCTATCTCTTCAAGTGAAGCCCAAGTGAAACCTTTAACAATTCTGGCTAGACTCTTCCCCCAATGAAATCCTTTTTTTTTAACCACTAATAAGATCTTAATGAAGAATCCAAGTCTTAGACAGTCATGTACTGTAAAAATAAAATAAAATAAAAATATGACCGCTTAAAAGGGATAAAACATATATGTTTAAAAGCACAACGTTGAAAACAGTTTGATGAAGTTAAGAGCCTTGAGAAATTAACTGTCTCCTCACAAATGAATAAGTTAATCAAGTAAATGAAGTAACCTCTTGCTATTCTATAATTGGTTTACACTGTAATTTAACATTATCAAGGTAGGGGAAAATTCTTCAAAGGAGACATGACTTTCAGATTCTCCTATCGTGATTCCTCTGCGAAAAGTAAAGAATGTAAAAACACTTACAGCTAAAACAGGAATCTAAAGAAACCTTCTGTGGGAAGACCTTGTTGTAAGACTGCATACTTTAGATGAACCATTGTGTCCTTAGTGTGTGCCTCATGTTTATCTGTAACCAATGTGGGTCCGTGTTGTGGAAAGCATGTCTTTAGTGGATTGTATTTCCTAGAGAACTTGTGTAGTGTCGTATTATCTTCAAGTAAGTCAAAAAAAAAGTTATCCTGTATTTCACTGTGTTGTCCTTGTGTTGGTAATTTTGGTGCGCTACACTTTGGTATCAGAGCGTAGGTTCATGCTCTTGAACCTCTGGGCCGGATTGGTGTTGTATGATGATGTTGCATGGTGGTGGTGGGGTTACATGATGATACTGCATGATGATGATGATGTTGCATGATGATGATTTATATTGGAAGAGTAATGTGCTTTAAGCGTGATGTGATTATTGTCGTAATTGTGATATTGTGAACGCACGTGATGTGTATGTCACTCAGTGCGTATTTGTCATCATGTTGATGTGTTGGGGATGAGAGTATTCTCTCTCCTTCTTGTGGATTCTATGAAGAGTTCACGTGTGAATTACTGTTTGTGGTGTGTGAAAATAATTATTATGTGGATGACGTAGTGTTGGAGCATTGTGGCATATTGTGATATGTGAGTGTATCAATGTGTTGTATGACTAGTTGATGTTAAAAGAACGAGTTGTATCATGATGTTTTTACCGTGTTCTGAAGAAACGTGTGTACCACCTTGTTATGTTGCAATGTATGTTATGTTGTGATGTACTATGTTCATCGTATATATGAGTTGTGTAATATGTAATGCTTCATGTTGTGATTTTGGGTCATACGGTGAGTGTATGAACCCTATCGTATTGTGATTGCACCTTGGGTGCAGAATGTGGTAAAGTGATGTATTGTGCCCTGTGAATGTATAATTGTGATCTACCCCGTATACCTACCATACGTGAGACATTATGGTAGCTATGTGTGTACCACCATGGTGTTAGTGATGTAGTTACATGTTATGTTGTGAGCCTTACACTAACCGACCCTGAGGGAGATCGATAGAAGTGTATGTTGAGAGTGAGGAATGGTGTACCATGGGTCAATAACTCGAGTCAAAACTCAGTTTAGTATATTACATGTGACTCTTTCCTCTCTCCCTATGTGGTTGTATGTATGCAACCTTAGTGTATCTATGACTATGTTTAGCCTTGTCGAAGGGTGGCGGGATTGATATATATATTTTACGAGCTGAGGCTCGATGTTCCGAGTGCCAGCAACTCGTTGAGTACCCCTTTGTTGGCCAGATAGGGCCACACAGTTATCGTAATGTGACATTATTATAAGTTGATTTTATTCGTAAATTGAGCTTTTTATTTTATTTTGCAAGGACCAGCATCTTTTCTTGATTGCAATGCTTTACAATTTTGGGCATTTCCGTGGTTTGTGGCACTAACATGGGGATTTGATACTAACTTTGGCCATTTGGTCATTTATTATTGCTTGATTTTGGGGTCTTCTTTTAAATTGGGAATTTTTACCGCCTTGCCCAAGGTTTGTACTTTGCCACTTGGCACTTTGACTGGATTGTTGTGCTGGTTCTAATGTCGTGATGTGTGGAATAGGGTCATGGGATGCACCATGGATTGGTTGGACCTATGGACCCGCTTCGTTGTATGGGGGTACGCCCCAAGGGGTAGATATGACTAGCGGGTTATGGAGAACTACGCGTTATTATGTCACTTGGGTTAGGAGTGTCCAAACTCGATGTGCCTTGGGCACAGAGAGACAACTGGCCTCCTTGAGGGAGGCAAAAGAGTTTGAGGGAGGCATAAGAGTTTGAGGGAGGCATAAGAGACTTGAGGGAGGCATAAGAGTTTGAGGGAGGCATAAGAGACTTGAGGGAGGCATAAGAGTTTGAGGGAGGCATATGATATTTGTCTGTATGGTTGATGTTTCAGGATATATGTTGAGTTATTGTGATGTTTGGTAGTGGACTTTTGATGTATGTGTTACTCATGTCAGATGGTTATGTGTTGTGATGTTGTGGACATGTCATTGATTCCCTTGTGGACACTATGTACCTGTAGCATGGTTTGTTGTTATGTGAGTCTTTCATTGATGCAAATTGAGGAAATGTCTGGTGGATTGTAGTACTCTTTTGTTTGAGTATTTGGTATGTCAGTCATTGATGTGTGATGAGTACCTATGTTATGTGGACTGTGCCTAATCCGTTCCGTATTTGAGTAACCTTTTGTGGTGTAATTCAGTCATGAAGAATATACTTGTGAATATGTAGTGTCTTGTGAACAATTAGGGTGTTGTGTTAGCAGTTTATGTTGGGCACCCACAATAGCGAATAAACTAAAACTCTTCAATGATGAATTTTTTTTTTAAAAAGAAATTAAAACCAAGAATAATGCTAATGGAAAGGGACTAATGAAACGATGAACAAGAAAGAACTGCCAATCTTCACAGAACCTTGAAAGTTAAAATTTCTACCAAAATGTTCCTAAGGCTACCTTGTGACCGTGCTTTAATCAACTAAAATTTTAAACCTTAGGGTGTAATGTCTCCTCTACCTGTCCTTGGTTGCGAACCACTTCCTTTCCTCTGTGTAATGTCGCATCGAGGACGATGCTTTCTTAAGGGGAGGAGAATGTAATGCCCGTCCTTTGTTCACTCCAGGCAAGCAGCCTGTCCCAACAGCACGGGGCTCCAAAAATGATAAAATACATTTTTATTTGGCCTTGGTAGCTGGCAGTGGTTGAAGCGTCTCTTCCTTTTATTAAATTTTCAGATTTGCAAATCTCCTGTTGACTCCTTTGTGTCACGTGGTCTGCCTGTGATTTCTGTCCAAAACCACGGATGCTTGCTGTGCTCCATCAATGCTGAAATAGATGTATTTGCTACGTGTTCTGGGTGCGGCTTCTCATAACCGTGCTATGCAGGCAGTCCAATGGAGTCGCAGGCTGTTCTTGCTACGTTTTTCCAGCTGTGGGGTCGTGTATAGTTTAGGGCCGAAAATTTTGAAGTTGAATGCCTTCGCATGGTGGCAGCCTCCTGTTCCTTCCTCCCTACTCGTGGAGCCCAGAGAGAGTTGTGCGACTGCTGCCACAGGGCGATCCCAAGGAGCCGTGGGTGTTGAATCCCGAGGTTCTGGTTACACGCGACCACACAGTCGTGATCAGTTGTAGCAAAATCTTCCAGCTGTAGTGGATGAACGAGGTAAAGTTTTAGTTGAGCTGTCCTTCCTTTTCATTTTGGGAAGTCGTTTCTGTCCTGGTGGCGAATCTAACATGGAAGAAGCTTGATCAAACTTTGAGGCAAGTTTTGCAATGAAGCTGAGAGTGCTATTTCACTGCTGTTTCTAGCGTTGTTTCACTGCTGTTTCACTGCGTCCACTGTGGTTTTAGATGAAGCTACAAGCTAGGGAAGTTGGCGTGTTACCTCCACTTTTTTTTGGGTGCTGCGAAGGGTGTTCATGTTTGAGAATCCAAAGCAACAGCCTGCCGCAATGATTAGCCAGGCAACAGACTTGTTACAGTATAGTAGAAGCCCTTTTTGAGCGCTTCCAGCAAGTAGGGTGTCCAAATCTGTTGTTTTCTGTTCAGTATTGAACGCATCCTCGAATTCGGGATTCTCTGTCAAGACATTGCTGTCAAAATCGACCTTGTGACAGTGAGAGTGTTCCAGTAGACCTGATGAAATTTATTTACAAAGATTCTCTATTGAGATCTTGCTTGTTTATGCTGTAACTCATGGAAGAGAATCTCTTAGGCGTGGATATGTATCATGTCAGAATATTCATGAAGCACATTTTGCCTTGCAACTATATGAGCATCTTCTACGAGTCACTAAGTTGGCAGGCATAAAGGTCTCTGTTGGAATTATCATCCCCTTACAAGCTACAGCTGAAATGTTTGCACCGAGAGCTTGTTGCTGTCCCCAAATCTGATGAAGGAAAAAGGGTTTATCCATCAATACAGTAGATGCTTTTCAGAGCCAGGAGCTCTGCTATCTTTCTTGCCTTTTTGGGTTGTCGTCAAATCTGCTTTTTATGGTGCCCTTGACGCTGGGCTATAGTTCCATGCTGCTGTGCAGAAGACCTTGTGGGAATATCACTTTTGTGGCTGCTTTTGCCTATCTCTTTGGCTGCCATGTTATTATATGAGTGGGGATGCTTGGAAGGAAGGAGAGATTGATGGAACTGGGGCTCTTGTGGTCTGGACTCTCAAAGTCTTTTCTTGTGCGGTCAACTACCAGGATGGGTCGTCAAAAGCAAAGGATAAAGCGGAAGGCGTGTGGCTGTAGCAGTCCCTGCTGGATGTTCACGACTGGTGGATGGGTTAAAATAGGCAAGATAGGCTAACCATATACATAATATGCTAGTATCTAATAACCTCTTGAAATGAAACTTTTTCTTTCTGGAAATTGTTTTAAATTTGTGATTTTGTGGATTTGCGTTCAGTACATGGTTAACAGTTTGTTACTTCTGGTTTTGCCTCTGTTGGTTGTTCTTGTTGACGTAATCAACCCATCTATATATATAAAACAAACAAATGTTCCCAGTGTATGCTTTGATTGATCATATGAAAAATATACGTATATATATATATATATATATACATATATAATTTTAAAGTTACTCCCTTCTGCAAAAATGTCGCTGTTTCTTTTGTGAACCTGGGTATGTAATCACCCCTAGAACATTGCAGCGTTGACTAGGATTGGTTTCCTGTTATGTTGTTTCCCTAGAGGAAAACATACAGTTAAATTATTATTATTATTTTTATGATAAGCGTGATTATGCACTTCGTGTATTGTGCAAAGTATTAGGACTTTTGAAAATTAGAAGTTCAATTTATATGCTTGTTAAGGAGGAAGTTTTGGGCAGAGAATATGTCCTGGGTTGTTAGAAGGGAATAAATTATTGATAGAACCCCATTTTGATTCTACTCTTTCGATGAGTAAAATTTGATAAAATTAATGACCTTTAGGGTGTTAAGATATGGTATGTTGATGATTCCTTGTGTGATCGATTCAATCATGTATCGACATAATACCTTGATGGAGTAAGGTAATATCTTTCACGGTTCGTGAAAGTTAAGATTTTCATCAACTACTTAAGGTAACATGAAGTTCCTTAATTTAGTCAAACTTGTTTTGTACTTCCTTCTTGATGAGTGACCTTTCATTGCAAATTTAGAATGATTGTGTTGGAAGGTCATGAATATATTTTGTTGTCAAAAGGGAAAAGAAGTTATGGAATAGTTTGTTTATGTGTCGAACGTAATGATTATGATTACATCGTTATAGAAGTTCGTTATTGGGGGATGTCTATCTTCACTGGTATGTTATGTGTTTAGTCTCTGCATAGGTTACCGTAAACTTAGTGATGAGATGTAAATTAAGGAGAGTTGAGAGACCCTTTCCTTTGTATACATCGTTTATGATATTAGGAAGTGAGTTGATGTCGGAAAATTTCAACCAAGCCTAGATTCATGGCTATGTTCCTCTAAAACGGGAGGATTATAAATCTAAGGTATTATGAAAATTGCAAGGATGTGTTTAGAATGCTAGATTGCCTACTCAACTTTGGTATTAATGAGGCTTGTCGCTATTCCGGCCCTAGTTATGTTCAGTAGGTAAGCGGTTAGGCAATACCTATTCCGGACATTCTTAGCGTCCTTTCCACTCATCCTTATTAGCTATGAGGTCACTTATTACCTAAGATATAATGGTTGCGGGTTTGAATATAAGACTTTTCATCCTTTAAACCTTTGATTACATGATGGAACTTTGTTTTTACCCTCGTAGTTCGTTATAGCCTATTTGGCCTATGGCCCTACGGAACGATCCCAAAACTATATTCCTTTTGGCAGCTAAGATCAGGTCTGGTTTGTATCTTTTGACTTCACCTTGAGAATGTGGATTGATGGGTTACACTTTAGATTTCAATCACGTAATCTACGGGATTATATGATTGAAATCCTAATACTCTCAACTCTTGTGTCTGATCATTTAAATTTCTTAGTCTTGCATATTTGATTGTCAAACTTCTGTAGTTTTAGAGGTATTTTCATAACTAAAACTTATGGTTTTCTTCTTGGTTGATATGTTGAAAATTATATCTTGTTTCAAAGGTTGTTGGAGTTAGTACTTTGATCCATTTCCTGAAATAGAATGTTTCCTTTCATGTTATTGTTAGCTAGTAGCTTATTGTTGCTATGTATAGTCTTATCTTGCTCAGTTCTCGCGAACTGACTCAGGTTATTAATTGTTGCAGATGGCTTACGTGGTTAGATGATGGAAATACTTGTAGATTATTGCATCAATCTTGGTTATGATGTTCCTTCGTACGAATGTGTATTATGTTATAAAATTTGGAAAGAGCCTTTGGACATTTTAGAAGAAGGGTCAGTTCCTAGTAAATGTATTGTAGAGTATTGTTGTTGTAACTGTTGAAACTTTGGTTTGTTTGGTTTTCATGTGAAAGATGAAATTTGATTACCGCTTGATTAGGGGATATTCTAGTGAATTTTAACCCTTAGTATAGTAGTGGGGCTTGTCCCTTGTTATTACTCTCTTGCTCCCTAGTCATGGTTCAATAGAGATAGTATGTCCCTGTGATTTGTGCACCAAGTTGGAAAAGAATTGATATAACCTTGTTTTGTTTCCACAAACGAGTACTGTTAAACTTTGCTCTTGAGTTAAAATGTTGAGTGGTAAATCCTCAGAACGGTCTTAAGGTGAAATCAATGATTGAATTCTTGGAAGATAATAAGATTATAATAAATAGAAGGAACTTGACTAAGAAACTCTTTGACCTATCTTGCCGTTGAAAAAGTAAACAGTATACTTATGTCTATCTCTTCAAGTGAAGCCCAAGTGAAACCTTTAACAATTCTGGCTAGACTCTTCCCCCAATGAAATCCTTTTTTTTAACCACTAATAAGATCTTAATGAAGAATCCAAGTCTTAGACAGTCATGTACTGTAAAAATAAAATAAAATAAAAATATGATCGCTTAAAAGGGATAAAACATATATGTTTAAAAGCACGACGTTGAAAACAGTTTGATGAAGTTAAGAGCCTTGAGAAATTAACTGCCTCCTCACAAATGAATAAGTTAATCAAGTAAATGAAGTAACCTCTTGCTATTCTATAATTGGTTTACACTGTAATTTAACATTATCAAGGTAGGAGAAAATTCTTCAAAGGAGACATGACTTTCAGATTCTCCTATCGTGATTCCTCTGCGAAAAGTAAAGAATGTAAAAACACTTACAACTAAAATAGGAATCTAAAGAAACCTTCTGTGGGAAGACCTTGTTGTAAGACTGCATACTTTAGATGAACCATTGTGTCCTTAGTGTGTGCCTCATGTTTATCTGTAACCAATGTGGGTCCGTGTTGTGGAAAGCATGTCTTTAGTGGATTGTATTTCCTAGAGAACTTGTGTAGTGTCGTATTATCTTCAAGTAAGTCAAAAAAAAAGTTATCCTGTATTTCACTGTGTTGTCCTTGTGTTGGTAATTTTGGTGCGCTACACTATATGCCAAATACACCTCAATAATAAACTTTACTATAAATAACAAACATTTATCATAATCCGAATTTATAATTAAATGAATTAGATTTTCATGATTTAAGACATTAAATAAAATACAATATTATTAGAATTAATAGTAAAATCCCCTATGATGTAGCCTAACACATAACCTTCTATGGATAATGCATTGTCTTGTCCATATAAACGTATTTTTTTACTGGTTGAAATGTTTTCTTACTTAACATCCAATTTTTGAATGTTTGGGATATGCCCTAGTGTAAATATTTGTACTTTCTTACAATTTCTTCAAAAAAAAAAAAGTATTTCATGGACAAAATACTAATTTCAGTGATTTAATTGTGGAATGAAATACCTCAATTGAAAATTTATCATATAAAAAACAATTGATTTTATAGTTAAAATGTGGCTTCCATGTAGTTTCTTTAAAGATTCATCTATTTTTTCTTGAACACCCTTCATATTTTTGGTATTGTTAAAATAATTCATCAAATCTTCGGAAACAATTGATCTTGGAAAGGGATGGATAGATTTATGCATTTACCTAAGACCTTCCACCTTGACAAGATCTACTGAGCAAAACTTCAAAAACTGAAGGAAATGAACTAAACCATTGTTCTTATATTTCTTTCATGGCTAATATTAGACTCAATATAAATCAACAATCAAAGAAATACAACAATATGGAATTTGTTCTTACTTTGAAATCCCCATATGAAACATGAAGAATTTCAAAAGATAGCAGTTGAAACATTTAGTATTTCGGCCATACATGAAAGAGAGGAACATAAAGAAAATATACCCTGATATGTTACCTGCAGTAATTTCATCATACATTTTGCATGCAGTCATTTTGTCAAATAATGGGCAGACCTCCCCTGTCATATGGCACTGGATCTGTTTACCCGCACATGTAAAGATACTTATGCTATTCCTCACAAACCCTTTCCCAGGATGATGACAACATGCCTTTAGAAAGTTATAACTGCGGGCATATTTAACATACCCAATACAAGTGTCATGTTGTGGGATCCCTGGAAGATTAAGACTCGGCTTAGCATTCAAAATTTGCAGAGGTATTTGCTGTGTGATCAACATCCCATGTTATTTGAGTACTCTCCCACTTCAAAGATGTCGAGCCTCATTTTATTATATACAAATTGATTGATCTGGATCTCTATCTTTATCTGAAGCGGGTTCAATTGTTTCTGAGAGGAAACTACTACCTGTGCTTTCCTGCTATCCCACTTATGTATCCGCAAGATTTGTATCTTTCACTTTCCCTCTGCGTGAAACCGCCTGTTTATCCATTCTCAGCCCAATTTTTTGATTTATTTTGGAAAATATTTTCGACATAATTATTATTAAAAAACCAAAGTGATTATGAGATTCATTTACTTCGAATGATTTGGTGAGATTATATATGAAAGCTCAAATATAAATTTATCTCCCGCATGTATGCATATATATATTTCTATAAGCAACGCGTAATAAAATATTCAGATCACTACAGTTCACGTAATTTACCTATTAAAAAATTACTTAACTTTAAAGTTATCTCTATTTAAGATGGGCAATTTTCTGATTAAAGATTATTATTTTTTAATAATTTAAACAAAAGCCTTTTAGTTTTAGGTTTTGCGTGTCTTCCAAGAAAATGATTTGCATGTAATAGAATACTTACTACTTACATTGCATGTAATAGGGATTTTTTTCCTTCTACGATCAACCAATTTTTTGTTTATTTTTTTCAGAAGTTCTAATCTCCGCAGAGTTTCTGCCGTATTACATCAAATCCAACATGCTGTCAAATTTGTATGGCAGATCGTTGTTTAAACTAAAACCCACAGAAATGTCTTATCTGAGATAGGTTCCAATCAGGCATTTGCGGAATCTGTGTAAAACTGTTGTAAAAGAAGAAAGTACAAAAACGGATCACTTGGGAAGAATATTTGCAGAGGATTTTGGGGTTTCAATTAAAAATCATACACATTTCTCAGCTGCGTTCTCAAAGGAAGTATTGCAAAAAAGTGTCGATCAGAATGTTGTTTTCTCTCCCCTGAGTATATCAGTGGCATTGAGCATGGCTGCAGGGGGAGCATACGGCTCAACACTGGACGAAATTTGCAGTTGCTTGAAATTCCAAGATCCCCATGAATTGCATGAGCTTTCTTCTCATCTGAGCAATGTAGTTTTGGCGGATGGAAGTGCAAATGGAGGTCCTCTTTTGTCGTTTGTCAACAGAGTGTGGGTGGATCAGAGCATGAACTTGAAGAAAAATTACAGAGATATTGTGAAGAAGCACTATAACTCTGAACCCATATCTGTAGATTTTTTCAACAAGGTACATGCTTTTCTGGTTCATCTTTATTTGATTGTATTCGTTTGATTATGATTACAAGTGAAATAAACAGTGGTTTAACTATAGTCAATAAAACTCATGTCCATTTGTGTTAATATATAGGAAATCCCCTTTCTTACATAATTATTGACCTTCAACATATTATTAAATTTATTGATCTCAGTTGTTCATCAACTAAAATAGGACTGATGTCTATCTGTGTGTTTATATATGAAAAACCCCAACAATTTGGAGAAAGTGAGAAAGTGCTGTAAGCTGGGAAACAAAATTTACTATAAAGACAATGGAAGAGCATGGTGTTAAAAAACATAATTTCCTGAATTTGGAAAGGAATAAATCCACCCTAATTTCCTTGAAGAAACAGTATCTTTTTAATTTCTGTTTTCTTTTTGCTTAACCAGCCAACCACTTTACTGTAGAACATCTTTGTATTTCTTTATTCTTTGATTAATAGAAAAGGTGACACATTTCTTTTAAAAATTTGAGATCTGTAACACCACCCAAGCTGTTATTGGAGAACATATATTAAATGTATAGTACTTAATTACAAATGTAAGTAATTTCTAGATTTTGTGCATGTTTTTATGATGTTAACACACATAAAAAGTAAAACAATCATCATTAGCAGGGCATGGATTAGTAAAGTTTTAGTTTTATTTTCGTAGCTTTAATTTAAGTGTTACATTTTTAGCAGAGTGACACAATTTTTCATTTTATTGATTTTTCTTCTGATGAAAATTCATAGAAGTATTTGAGTTCATTCTTTTTTTATAAACATTTTTTATAGTTTTAATTTATGTGTCACAATTTTTTATTCCATTAGTCTTTATTGCAATAAAAATTCATCAAAGTATTTGATTTCACTGTCCTTAAATTAACATTTTTAATAGTTTTAATTTAAGTGTTATGTCCTTAGCAGAGTGACAATTTTTCATTCCATTAATGTCTTCCGATGAAAATATTTGATTTCATTAGTCTTTTGTTGACAATTTTTATAGCTTTAATTTAACTGTTATATTCTTAGAATGACACAATTTTTGTTTCATTAGTCTGCCATCCCATAAAAAATATCCGATTTCATAAATCTTTTGCTCACATTTTTCATAGGTTTAATGTAAGTGTTATATCCTTAACAGAATGACACTATTTTTCATTTCATGAGTCTGTCTTCCAATGAAAATATCTGATCCCATTGGTCTTTTGTTAATATCTTTTATTAGCTTTAATTAAATGTTATATCGTCAGCAGAGATAATTTTTCATTCCATTAATCTTTCTTCCTATGAAAATTCATAAAAATATATCTGATTTCACTCATCTTTTATTGACATTTTTTATAACTTTGATTGAAGTGTTATATCCTTAATATAGTTACACAATTTTTCACTAGTCCATTAGTCTTTCTGCAAATATCTGATTTCTTTGTTGACATTTATCAGGGACATGAAGTTACAGTGGAGGCCAATAAAATGGTAGAAAATGAGACAGAGGGAAAGGTAAAAGAGTTACTTCCACATGGCTCTGTAGATAAACTTACCAAGCTTATTCTGGCAAATGCCCTGTATTTCAAGGGTACATGGTTGAACAAATTCGAGTCATATGCAACCAAAAAAGGCAAGTTTTATTTTCTCAATGGACAGAGTGTGAAAGTGCCAATGATGACTACTAGAAAGAAACAAATTATTAACAAGGTTGGTGACTGCAAAATATTATGCCTTCCCTATGCCCCAGCACAAGGACATGACATGCGGTCATTTTCCATGTATTTCATCTTGCCGGATGATATAAATGGCTTGCCTGAACTGGAGAAAAAGGTTGATCTTAATTTTCTTGAGCATCATCTATACCAACGATGTGAAGTGAAGGTGGGCTCTTTCCAGCTGCCTCGCTTCAAGATATCTGGTAGTGTTACAGCAACACAGATCCTGAAAAGCATGGGGTTGGTATTACCATTTTCTGACGAGGAAGCAAATTTCACAGAAATGGTGGACTCGGATGAGATACTTTATATTTCAAATGTTTTTCATCAGTCATATGTGGAGGTTAATGAAGGAGGCACTGAAGCCGCAGCTGCCACCACAGCATTTATGGGCGGCTGTTCTCTTACTCCTATTCCAGACCCCATTGAAGACTTTGTAGCTGATCATCCCTTCATGTTTGTGATCAAAGAAGAGGAAAGTGGAGCCATCCTCTTTGTTGGACATGTAGTGAATCCTTTGGACAACTAACAAGAGAATACAATTTTTTCTTGATTTATGAAAATAATCTGTGTTTTTTTATGTAGCTTTTTGTATGCCAGTTAATGGGAAATTTAAGATATAGTTTTACCAGTAAAGTTATAGTATTAGGAATTAGTACAGAAAATTTTAAGTCTCTTTCTATGCGGTGAGAAAAATGAACTTAATTCGTCTTGCATTCGAAAAAACCAGCTTCTTAGATTTTAGATACGTTTGGCGTTGACTGCCAGCTTGGCTGTTGACTGTTGAACAGCCAACCCCACCCTACTTCCTTTTGAATAACCCGCGCACATCAAAATTTCAAAATTCCCCCTAAACCTGGCTTCCTTATTTCACTCTCGTCTCTTTTTAGTTTACGCTAGGTATTGGTGAAAATGGTGACTCTGAAGATTGTGGGATATTATTAATACGAAGAGAGAACATATGGAGAAGACAGAGGTTCAGAAGAGCAGGTTACCACTCCTTGGAATCGCATGGTTGCCAGTGGGTATGACTTACTGAGGATTCCACGCTACAACATTTGGTGATGAAGAAAGTGATTAGCATTGCATCAGGGGTATTTTATCCCATGCGTATCGGTTACAGGAGCTTCAGGTTAATGAGATGAGGAAGCGGCTGATTTTGGCTCTGGGATCAGTCCTTCTGTTACACTCTGCTACCCAGTTGGTGCTACATCCTGCCGCAGTAGTGGAAAGGGCTATATCGGCCATGGGAATAATATTTGGAACCATGTATGCGATGGAAAAGAAAAAATCACTCATAGTGAGAAGAGGCATTGATGCAAGCAAAAAACTACTGTCCCTGTCACTGCAAGCAAGGAAGGAAGGCAAACCATATGCTCGGGACAATATTGGCGTGAAAACACTTTGTGGGGGTTATGGAACAAAGTATGTGATATGTTTGTCAAAATGTCTGATATGTATTACTCTGACTAGGATATGCAGGTATTCGTTTGTTGGACACTGTGCTCCCTGTATCTCATGAGGGAAGAACAAACCAAATTGCTTAGGAAGGTTTTTTTATTGATCCCTGCGGTACCATGATGGCAGGGGATTATCACAACACTGTCCACAGGGGAGCTGATCATACTGTGGTAGTGGACGCCTTGAGTGGTGCACAATCTGACATTACAACTATAAAGAAACTTACAAACTATAAAGAAACTTACAAACTTCTTGGAAGGCCCACCATAGGAATCTGGACAACCCAAGCCCAGAATCATTACTCGGGAGAAATTAACAAAATACTATGAGAGCGAAGAGGCATCCAAAGTGCTTGACAAAATGATGATACCTAAAATCATTGACTGAATTTCTATAGATTAAAATTTGTGTATTCGTAATAGTGAAAATAATAAATAATTCTACGAGTAAGATAGTGAACATTAATAAATAAATCTTCGTCAAATAATAAATTTTAAATGATTTATAAAATTTTAATTTTTTTAATATAATTTTAATTTTAATTGTTTCTGATTGAGCACCTCTTAGGGTTTCGAATTGGGTATTGGATTATATAGTTTATTGACATTTCTGCCTAAGTTCCGGAGGAAACATATAGATTCAACAATGCAAAGTAAGCGAATAAACTAAAATAGTGATCACCTTTAACTAAACAGCTACGAGTAAGTGGCATCCACGTCGTCAAAATCACCTAGGGCACAATCCTGGGCTCAATTGTTTTTCTCTGTGTCAGGCATTTCCAGGGCTTGCACTCAGCAACACTTGATTCATGGTGAGCTCATTGAAAGCCATACATCAACACCAAAAGACCAAGGGACCTTAAACAATTTTAATGTTTTTTCAAGATCATTTGTGAAACATGGAATTTACATAATTAAAAGCAATGCATTATTTGTTATCTTTTCAAATAGTAATTCATTGAATATTTAGAATTTCTATAATCAAAAGTATCGTATTAGTTGTATTATATTTAGATAATAATTCTTTGAGTATTCTAGTGAACATAAAATAGAATTAACAATAATATATTATGGATCAAAACAAAAATGAGTATAATAATTGACATAAGATTTTATTTTGGAAATTATAATCTAAAGAATATTAAGTAGAATGAAAAAAGATTAGCTTAATTGATATTAATTTTTAATGGAATACATTATTATTTAAATTAAATTGGTTACGAGAAAAAAGTGATTAGAAAGAGTCACAACACAATATCCATGCCACTAAAATACATGGCTCATCAAAAATAAAAATAAAAATGACATGAGGGAAAACTAAAGCCCTAGGCCCTAGATTACAAAATGATAGAAGGAAAGGAGTCAAACACACAAAGCAACAACATTGGAAGGATTTGGTAGATCGTCTCGAGAAGGTATAGCCCCCAATGTATACGACTCATTAATCAGAGGATCTATGGTCCATTTATTAACGATCCAAAGATTATGCATAGTGAGAGGCAACATAACTCCAAAATCGGGTGACAGAGAACACATAATTGAAACACCACTTTACATAACAGAGAATCAATGAGATAGAGTAGTAAATGGGTTGACACAGTGTTTCCACCAAGATGGCAGTGGACTCCAAGGACCTTGCCGATAAGGTAGGAAACTGTCCACAAATTGGGGATGATAGTTGGCTTTGTGAATGGTTATGCCTCTACCTAGTGAAAGGAAGATTAAAGTCCAATTATGGTGCATTAAGAGGAACATGGATCATGATGCAAGAAGAGCTCCCATAGTGATTCAATAATTATTGCAAATGTTAAAACTCTAAAGCCACTTTTTTATCCTGAGTTTGAATCTGAAGGCACGTGAAAGAGAAACACTATTTTATTCATTAGTCTCGAAAAGTGTTAAAATATCTTCATGACAAAAAATAAAAAAATTTCTAGCATTCCTTAAGTGAAAAGCTTTGACACTTGTGGTGGTTGATTGCCTCTCCAAATATGTGATCTTGTGTTATTTGGACCAACCTTTTAGCACCTCCATTTTTTTTGTCTAAGAGTCAGTTGTGTATGTACGCCCTTAGAATTCTAAGTTTTTACACCAATATGCGTTCTAAAAAGGCAATAGAGGTGATTTTAGTAGCTTGAGTCAATTTTTGTTTACAAAATTTCTTCGCTCTATTCATGGGACTTCCTTCTTGACTTGTCTTAGTTGACACTTTAGGCCACTTCGAGCTCAAACTTACTTTATTATCTCAATCATTTGGGTTAGTTAGGCCTTTTTCGGCACTCTTTATTCTTCATAGGATTTATAAAGTTTTCTTACAAGCAAATTGTTATTGTTGACTCTTCGATTTGTATGGCTCAATATACAACTACCAAGATTTTTCTTGCTTGGTTTGACATTTGCAATCATCTAATGGCTTTGGTGTTAGAAATTTATTTCGCTTTATGTATGTTGTGTTCACCACTTCAAGATTGGACAATGTGGGTTCGATGTCTATAGATTAGATACTTTGTTTGCAACTTGGTAGTTCCAAGAAAAATCACCTTTGGGTATGTAATGTCAACTCCTATTGGCTTTTAACCTTTCCTTCTTTTCAAAATCACCCATGAATTAGTCTTGTGCATGTCACTTTTATGTTCTATTCTAATCAACATTTACTTTTTTACTTGACTATTTTTGAAACCTAAATTTGGTACCTTAACACTTGATAAAATCAATATTATCTTAATCCTTAAATCACGACTTCTCACATTCTAAAATCAAGCTAGTATTGATTTTATTGGGCCCATTTAGCCAATGTTTATTACGAGTCTATTTTGAAATGATATTTTTAATGAGTTCCCTTCAATGAGTCATAGGTGGTTCATTAGCTAGGCAATATCTTAGCATGTTCATTCATATTGAGATAATTAAAATTGATAAAAGTAAAATCAATATACCTACAAAAATTATGGGGTGAAGGGGTTTAATTTATTAATATTTTGAATTAGGTGATGGGGGTAGGTTAGAGAGGAGGCCTTGAGGAGAGGTAGGGTTAGTTGTAATATAAAACCTAAAATGTTTGAACCCTAATTTTAAAAACTAAATACCTTAAAATTTCAAAAGGAGTTTGGTCATAAAGTTAAATTATAATCTCTTTTTAAATAAGGAAATCTCGATTAGGAGATTCTTAACCATGAAATAAGAAAATGTTAGAAAACTAAGATTGAGTATGCTTTTCAATACAAATGATATTATTTCACCATCTTTATTATATGAAGAACTATTGATAAATAATTAAGGCTTAACATTAAGGAAATTGCTAACAGGTATAGAATGACTTCAAACTCTCTTTCTAGAGAAAAGACATATTAAGATAATGATAATTAAGTGGGAAACATGCTATATTTTGTGTTTGATATATTGGGGTAGAAATAAAAAGGATTAAATAAAATTTTAATGAAAAATGGGTAAGTAAGGTACATGAAAAAAATATGGGGTATTTTCATTTCATAATATAACAAGAGAGGTATTATCAATTGAAAAATTAGAGGTAAAAACTAACATTAAGGATATTATTTAATACTCTTTGAATGATCGTGTTGTAACATAATTTTACTAAGTGAACCTGTTACCACCGAATCACAGCACCCTTATGTGTACACAAGTGCATATACTTGAGATCACGGTGTGATTGGATAACATGGGTACTATCTCTAAGTTGTGGGACTTGCTACTTGAGATAGACCTCTAGAGAAAGCTGGTTCTTACTCCTAACTACCTGCCACAATCTACTCTAATGCAGAGTAAAAATTATCTTTCCTATTCTAAATTTATAAGGGACCAAGGAGAGAGAATGCATGAAAATGAAAACCAACACTAAAGCGGTGATACACCAAAAAAGGAGGGGTGTGAGAGTAGTCTTCCAATGTGTGAACAATAGAAGTAAAATGCATACTAGAAGGGGTGATAAAATTTCTCCACAATTTGGCAAATGCATTCACAACAATATTTCGTACATGCACAATAATAATGAATCCTTGCAAGAGCATAAAAATAGACACAATATTTTTGTAATGAAGGTTGAAAGGGTAAGAAGAGTGCAAACAAACACAGCTGGGGAAGATGCATCTACAAACTTGTATTTTATTGCTTCATGATATGCACAATTCAATCTATTACAAGATAAGGGCCTGGATCACCATGCAAGGAGTCCACTACAAGGACCTACAACACATTGGCTTCACAAATCAATTTTGATAGAGCTTTGCTACAACAAAAACTACCTCCCTCTACAATGAACCTAACACTCCCATTTATAGAAAAAGAGAAGAGAGAGAGAAGGGGAAAATGGAAAGCTCAAAATTTGTCCTTCAACCACTTGTAAGAGGCAATAAATGGAGTAAAATGATTGTATGTTACTTACAAAAGGATCATCATACTATCCCAGGTGCTGCAACAGAGAAAGAATGATGACCATGCCTCTTAATTGCACTCCCAACTACCAAATAAAACACTGTCATGAACCCGGCCACGTTTTAAGAAAAATATCCATCGATTTCTCATAAAATCCCAAATTTATTAATTATTTTTGTGTCGGGCTCAGAGCCACAATTCCAACAGTACCAATTTCGTGTGATTTTTTTGAGATATGCAAAATTTATGACCTTCTGAGTGCGGGCAACTATTTTGGGTCTGCAGGTATTTTCTATCATTTGATGGGAATAAGCGTTAATTGACTGGAGATGAATATGTTTCTTTTATTTTAATATATCCACCCTATTCAAAATTAAGAAATCCAATTTTTGTGATGCACAGGATGCGTGCTCGTTCTAGAAAGTCTAATTTTATGAAAATTAGAGCTCAGAGTCAAAATTTATGGCCGTTTGAAGTTCGGGAGGTCAAACATTGAATTTTCTCTTCATTATGGCTATTTTGGCAAAATCGGGTCCACGTGTCCCAGCTGTCCCAGAAAAAAATCTCCGCATCGCCCAATTTGGGCTTCCTTGTCCTGTGCGTCTACCGTTGACTGGGCCGTGAGGGCCGTTGATTTCTGCATTCACCGCAACGTATGGTTCCTTTTGTGGCTTTTTTGCCTTTTCATGTCCCGCGTGTACTTTTGTCCCAACCATCCCAGACACATTTCTCTGCACCACCCGCAATACAGTGACTTGCGGAAAAATCAGCTTTTCACATCCTGCGCGTACCTACGTCCCAACTGTCCTGCGGACCGCCTGGGACAAAATGTTCCATTTTTTCTAATTTTCTTTACTTGCGGTGATTTCGGCAATGCACGCCCTGCATGTCCCTGTTGAACTTGTGTGGTCTAGGACACAGAAAAATGATTTAGCCAATTCCTTTGTATTTCAGCTCCAAACCTGGTACGACGAACCTTGGTACGATCCGCAGCCTCCAGACCCGCAATGCATTAAAACAAGCCTGCGACTTCAATTTTTTGGATTTTTCAATTTTTTCTAACTTGTTGGATTTTTCCCTTGGATGGGGGAGTTAGAGAGAAGCCAAAGGGACCCCCAAAATATGATTTTGGGCCTTGAATCAATTCTATTTGCTCAGGACTGAAGAATTTGATGTATGTTATCAAAATTACCTTGAGGGGTGAATTTTGGATAACAGAACCCCCATGCAGTGAGTTAAGCTTGCAAAATTAAATTTGAATTTAGTATTAAAAACCCACCTTCAAATTTAAGGATACTTGACTTTAGGTTGTGACTTTAAATGATAAAAATGTCATAGTGTGTTGATGTTATGCCCTTAATCATATATCTTATATTGGATGTATATAGCTGACTTGTGGCTATCATAACTTCTTATAATCATGTATCTCTTTCATATATGTTATATTTTCATTAGTGGGTCTGCCTTGGTGTTGGCCATAGCCTAGGAATAATATATATAGGGGTTAGTAGGTAGTAGTTGATCATTATATTCAACATTTGAGTCTTATTGTCTGGTTTGGAGGTTGCCCCCTCAAAGTGGATAAGATATTATTCTTGCACATTGAGATCATTTATCTGAAATATTATGTTCATTGGTGTTATATTTCTGTTAATAATCAGATTTATGCAAGTAATTACATTACAAGTGGTATCAGAGATTGAACTCAGCCAGGACTGCGTCAAACCCTAATTGTGAAGGTTCATCCATATATCAAAATCAGTAGCGAATTTTTCTTCAAATTTTTCTATGGTGTGGTGAAATCAGTCAAGTAAGATTCCCTAAAAAGTTTTTAAAAAATTGACTTATTTTTCAAAAGTTATAGCGGTTTTATGATTTTTCATAATTTGGCTACCTAGGCTGCAATTTGTGGAATTTTTCAAAGTTATTTACATTTATAGAAATAATATTAAAAATTAGTTAGAGTTATTTATTTGATTTTTTATAAAATTTTGCTGTATTCCTATTGAAATCCCAAACCCTAAATTTTGACCTTGATCCTTAAATCTTACCATTTTGGGGCATCATGGCTGGGCCTTCGACAAGAGGCAAAAAGAATCCCATCAATCCTGGTAAAACCCCTAATAAGTATGAGATAATAGTTGAGGAGTTAGAGTCAAAAGGGGTATCTACAGAGTCCTCAGGGTTAGGGTTTATTTCAACTAACCATAAGGTCAACTATCTTGAGTTAGAGTTGTGAAACCTTGAGGGTAGAGTGGCCAAGAAAGAAGATGTAGAAAATATTGGACAATGATTGGAGGATTTCATTCACTAATTTAGTTACAATATCATGGGTCATCATATCTGTCCTAATCAGCCACAACTCAATCATACTCATATTAACCAAGGTGGATCTTTAGGTCAAAGTAATAGACAAACTAGCTAGGGGTGGATTTGTAAACATGACCAATCCAAATACAAACACTCTGCAAGCCTGTAACATGATTCCAAAAGTGGAAATGCGTAATTTTTATGGAAAGGATTCACTCTAATTGGATTAACCAGATGGATAATTTCTTTGATCTTCATCAGATTCCATCGAAACAAAAGGTTACCATGGCATCGTTGTATCTTGAACCTGACCAATTCATTTGGTATCGATGGTTATGTGCTCAAAGGAAAAAGAGTGGCCTCAATGTTACATGGACAATATTCACTGAAAATTTGCAATTGCACTATAGTTCTAGTGTGTCGGAGAATTATTTCAGTCAATTATCAAAGCTTAGACAAACAGGAACAGCCAAAGATTACATCCATCAATTCCAAAACCTTTCCTTACAGGTGGAAAATATTCCTAAAGATAATTTAAATGACTTATTTCTTGGGGGTCTTAAATAAAAAATTGAGACTAAGGTGCGTATGTTTAATCCTCATAAGGTTTCAGACTCTATGATCATGGCACGTAGGGCAGAGGAAAAATTTATTTCAAGTAGGAAACAAAATGTCAGTAATATCAGAAATCGTAGCACCCTTCCATCATCATTCCCTTAGCCAATGAGAATGACACCTCAACAAATTGAAGAAAAGAGAGCCCAAGGGTTATGTTTTAATTGTGACAAAAAATTTGGACTAGGACATAAGTGTGTTGAAAAGAAGTTGCTCTACATTGAGGGACCTACTGAAGAAGAAGAAAATGAAGAAGATGAAGAGGTGGAGCTAGAGGAGGAATTAGGAGATCCCCAGCCAACAATATCATGCCATACAATTTCTAGTATTAGCACTCCCCAAACTCTCAAAGTAGCTGGATTACTAAAAAAACAGAGGGTAACAGTGTTGATTGATTTGGGAAGTACTCACAATTTCATCAATCATAAGTTGGCGGTACGCTTGAATTGCTTTGTTTATCTAGCTCTAGAATGTCAAGTCATGATTGCTGATGGGAAAACTATTAGTTGTTCAGGAAAATGCCATAATATTAATCTCGCCATGGGAGATTACTTTCTAACTAGCAATATGTATGCCGTTTGCCATGGGAGGATCAAACATTATGCTAGGAGTTCAGTGGCTTACCACCTTAGGAACCATTAAAATGAATTTCCAAGAGTTGTTCATGTAATTTCAGTCAGAAGGGAGAATTTTAAACTAAAAGGACTAAGAGAAAAGTCCCCACAGATGGTAAGTTCTCATCAAATGCAAAAATTTCTTAGAAAGGGTGCAGAAGGGTTTGTGGCACATCTAGTTTCATTGGAAGCACATCATTCCAATACATTTATACCCACAGATATGCAATAAGTTATAGATGAGAACTCAATGGTGTTTGGAGAAACGCCCAAGGGTATGCCTCCGAAAAGAGACCATGACCATGCCATCTAGCTAGTACTAGAGAGTCAACCACCCAACATTAGACCTTATAGGTACCCTTATATGAAAAATAGTGAGATTGAGAAGATAGCTCAAGAGATATTAGAAGCAGGACTTATTTGTCATAGTCAAAGTGCTTACTCTTCTCATGTAGTGATGGTACGGAAAAAAGATGACAATTGGTGCATATGTCTGGATTACAAGGAACTCAATAAGTACACAGTTAAAGATAAGTTTCCTATTCTTGTAATTGATGATTTTCTAGATGAGTTACACGGTGTTGTTTACTTTACAAAACTTGATCTTCATTCTGGATATCATCATATAAGAATTAGGGATGAAGATATTCATAAAACAACCTTCAGGACACATGAAGGACACTATGAGTTATTGGTAATGCCTTTTGGACTAACAAATGCACCCTCTACATTTCAAATCTTGATGAATTCCATCTTCAAGCCATTTCTTTGAAAGTTTGTTTTAGTGTTCTTTAATGATATATTAATCTATAGTAAAACATGGGAGGAACACCTGCATCATGTAAATAAGGTGTTGGAAACTCTTGAACAACATCAAATTTATGCAAAGCATTCTAAGTGTTCTTTTGGTGTCAAGGAGGTTGAATATATTTGTCATATTGTCTCTTATGAAGGTGTTAAAGTGGATCCTAACAAGATAAAAGCCATGCTTGAATGAAAGGTTCCCAAAACCCTAAAAAATATCTGAAGATTTTTGGGGCTTACAAGTTATTATCGTATATTTGTAAGGAATTATGGTAGCATCGCAGCACCACTCACAACTTTATTGAAGAAGGACTTTTTCCATTGGAATGAGCAAGCTAGTATGGCCTTTGAGAAGTTGAAGTAGGCCATGTGCACCACTCCAGTTCTAGCCACCCCATATTTTTCAAAAACATTCATTGTTGAATGTGATGCTTCAGGGTATGGTACGGGGGCAATACTCATGTAAAAAGGGTGACCTATTTCCTTCGAGAGGAACCAATTCAAAGGTAAGAATATCTCTAAACTAGTTTATGAGAAAGAAATGTTAGCAATACTTCATGCAGTGAAGCAATGGAGACCATATCTAATGCGATGACATTTCAAAGTAAAGACAGATCATGATATTTTGAAATACTTCTTAGAGAAATTTTTATCATCAAAAGAACAACATAAATGGGTCTAAAAAATGTTAGGGTATGATTTTGAGATAATATACAAGAAAGGGAAAGAGAATGTAGTTGTTGATGCTTTATCTCGAAAGGATGAATCTGCCCAGGCATTTTTGTGTGCCATATCTGTATTACATGAGGATTGGATAGAGGATGCAAGTTCTGAATGGAAAAATGACCCAAGTACATAAAATATCATTCAGAATCTCCAACAAGATCCAAGCATGTCAGAGAAATTTGTATGGAAAGGAGAAGTTTTATGGTATAAATATAGATTATATCTATGTAAGAATTCAATCCTTAAAAATAAGGTTCTATCTGAGCTCCATGATTCTCCAGTAGGGGGTCATTCTAGCCTCTTAAAGACTTATCATTGAATCAAGCATGATTTTTTCTGGGAAGGGCTAAAAGGAGATGTCCAAAATTTTGTGGTAGAATGCATGGTTTTCCAGAAAAATAAGGGCAAACAATTAAGTCCCTAGGTCTTTTAAAACCTCTATCTATTCCTAGCCAGAGGTGGGAGGAGGTGTATATGGACTTCATCACAGGATTGCCTAAATCAGAAGGTAAAAATGTAATCATGGTGGTGATGGATAGACTCACCAAATATGCCCATTTTTGTGCTTTATCACATACATTTGTTGCGAGTACAGTAGCAACGGCCTTTAGGGATACAATTCAGAAGCTACATGGGACACCAAAGATTATAGTAAGTGATCGAGACCCTATCTTTACTAGTAATTTTTGGACTGAGTTGTTCTCATGCTTGGGCACACAACTAGCTCGTAGTTCCTCTTATCATCTCCAGTCTGATGGGTAAATAAAGGTGGTAAAAAAGTGCTTGGAGGGATATATTTGTTGTTTTACATCAGATAGGAAAGTGTGACGGGTCCAATGGTTACTTTTGGCAGAATGGTGGTATAACACCTCCTTTCATACTTCATCTAAATTGTCTCTTTTCTTGGCATTATATGGGTACCATCCACCATATATCACGTCATCTTTGAGAGTCCAGCCAAAGGTTTGAGCAATTGAAGAAAATATTCAACATCAAAAAGAGGTGCTTTCTAGTCTCAGGGAGAATTTGGCCATGTCACAAAACCGCATGAAGCAGCAGGCAGACCAACATCGCAACATTTTGAAGTCGGTGATTGGGTTTTTGGGTGTTTACAACCATATAAGAAAATGTCCTTAAAACAAAAGATAAAGGATAACAAGCTTTCACCTAAGTATTATGGTCCTTATCAAGTGTTACAAAAGATTGGTAACATAGCATACAAACTGGAACTTCCTCCGGCTACTTGAATTCATCCAGTCTTCCATGTATCTTTCCTAAAGAAGGTAATTGGACAGCCAATATCAACCTAGATAGTGTTACCCGAGCTTGATGAAGAGGGAAGAATCATCCTAGAACCAGAATGCTTCCCTTAGACATGCACTAAGCAATTGAGGACAAGGGTCATCAGTGAGTATTTGATCAAGTGAAAAAATCTAGACAATGAAGACGCAACTTGGGAGGATGCAAATTTTCTGCAGCAACATCCAGATCTTCTCAACATTGGGGACATTGTTGCTTTGAAGGGGAGGGGCATGTTATGCCCTTAATAATATATCTTATATTCGATGTATATAGCCGACTTGTGGCTATCATAGCTTCTTATCATTATGTATCTCTTTCATATATGTTATATTTTCATTAGTGGGTCGGCCTTGGTGTTGGCCATAACATAGGAATAGTATATTTAGGGGTTAGTAGGTAGTAGTTGATCATCATATTCAGCATTTGAGTCTTATTTTCTGGTTTGGAGGTTGCCCCTTCGAAGTGGCTAATCTATTCTTCTTGCATATTGAGATCATTTATCTGAAATATTGTGTTCATTGGTGTTATATTTCTACTAATAATCAAATTTATGCAAGTAATTACATTACAGTTGAAATAAAATAATTACTATGTACCATCTTATTCAGTTCATAAGGTTTGGGCTAATATTAAAAGCAAGGGATAATAGATTACTTGATTGTGTAGTGTCCCTCAAAATTAGCCATCCACAACAAAATAAATATTAAAATAAATTAGTGAGATGTGATTTGATAGTCAAGTGTTGGAAGGGAGAAAGTCAGGGGTTGTGGATCGAGGAAAGTGATGGAAAGTGACACATCTTAAACACATTTTCAAACTTGTCATTTCTTTGCATATTTTAATTCAAGCATGTTATTTGAGAACCAGATGCATTAACCATAGTGAGACCCATGTTAACATTTGAAATTTAGAAATAATTGGATAGTTGCAGGGACTGAGAGTTATATGCTCTTACCATTAAATAAACAGAACTACGGGGAAATTATGCTAAGCAATTCTATCTCTGTAATCCATCCTTAAATCAGTACCATGATGGGTTAAATCAGTCCATGTATGGGTGAAAGCATCCCTACACAGAGATAGATCTATAATCGGAATATCTGCTCATACTACTATATACAAATTGATTTATTAGATTTGTATCTATATTGCAGTGGGTTCCATTGTCTTTGAGAGGAAACATCTTTCTAGCTCTAGTTTGTTTGTTTTATGTAGACGAAGAAGAAGATTAATAATTAGGAGTCGCTTCATTTGGGTGTTTTTGTCTAGTTTTATTGATTTTGATTTCTCTGCTTCTAAGAGCTTGTGCTACGTGTACTGTAACAGTTGCAACATTATTCTTATTTTTCTTTCATGTCATTCATATTTTATTTCGAGGAGATGTTATACTAATTTAAGGCGTTGAAGTTTCCTCTCCATCTATCCCACTTATATCTCTATAATTTTTGTCTCTTATACTCTCCTTCTACGTTAAAACCTTTATCTGTCCTTCCTGAGTCCATTCAACAATGTTTGATTTATCAACTTAGATGGTGTTTTTGTTTTTTTTAACCACATTACAATATGGATTCACGTGTTATTGGTTTTGTAGGATCCATTTATGTTATTGTTGTGGATCTTCTCCTCTTACTGGTCATTCATATATCTCTGTTGGTTGCCAATCACCTACCTTCCACTTTAGAAACTAGAGTAGCTAAACTCAAGAAGGGCCTCAGAGATGGAAATGCATGTACATTGGAAGTGATTCAAAAATACAGTGAGGGGTTTAGTAATAAAGTAGGAGAAAGAATGACCAATGTTGTGGTTAGAGGAATATTACTAGATGTTATGGAGGTGGCTATCAAGGTGCCCAAAATTGATGTAGCCCACTCTTCTGATGTTGAAGTCATTCTCACTTTCAGTTGGAGTTTTTGTTACGCATTCGTCATCATAATTCTGTGAACCAAATTGGATCAAGGAGGAGTTGGAGATTTGTAAATAATTTTTAGTTCAACGTGGGCCATTCTATTGAACATGCATATTCTACTCAGTTATTGTCATATTTTCACGCTCTTCTGAGAGTATTACCTGTCCTTATGATTTTGTTGGAGTGGTTTTAAAGATTTCAATTAAAGGAAGAAGGAAGATTTTAAAAGCATGTTAACCATTGATAAAATTCTAGAGAGTGAAGTTGCCTTTAGGATATCGGTGATTGCGGTGATTTTTTCGTTTCGCGAAAAAGGTATGGTTTTCCCCTTTTTGCATGTATTAAATTTCACTTTATCATTTCAAGCTTTTTCAAATTTAAATGTTGAATGATAGGGAGAATAATTCTAACAAATGAAAAAAAATATCCTTGATGTGAACTCTCAAAATATCAACAAAAAATCCAGAAAAAGAATAGAAGAAAACTTTGATTTTGAAAGTACGTGCATGGAGTGCCGCACCATGAACCTACCACAAACCCGAAACTCCTAGCATGACTCTATTAACATTTAGGACCTTAAGAAACCTTAACCAAGTTGTTTGAAATCATTTATCGCTTTGAAAATTATCTTATTAGTCACTTATCATGACATGGTCATTTAATAAAACGTGATCACTTTTATCTTATGGTTGTCACTTAGTTTGAGTAAAATCGAAAGCCACTCGCCACCTACATCTAGATTGCCAACAAGAGATCGTAACCCATCTTCAATTCCATTGAAAACATGTTGGGAAACTAATTTTGCAAGTGGGTTTTGGGGCCCATTAAGTTATTGCGTGAGTTTTAAGAGTTGATGAGGTAATTACAATATCTGGCCCCGATGTACCCCTTATAACTTGACCTCTGCTCGTCGTAATCAACTATCCGTCAGGCACGATAAAATTGGCACTATATATGAGAGAGTAAGTAGAAATAAAATTCATGATCAAACTTAAACTAAGTGTTTTCAATTCCAGTTTGAAGGCACTTTTGATGTTTCGTCCATCCCGCACCAAAATTATAACTTTAGCTAAACACACCTTCTAAGGGTTATGTTAACTCATAACTAACCAGGTGGAACCTTGTACGTATCTTCTCCACATGTTATACAGTATGAATTGATTAAACTATTGTATGAATGATTTTTGGGAAATTATGATGTTTCTCTCTCTTCCCTTTTCTCTTTCTAGAAGTAACACTTGATATTTTGACTTGTTATAGAAATGTAATTGAGTTATATATGTTCATGTGTTGGAAATGAAATGAAAATTTGATAATGTATGTGGTTATGATATGATGAATAGAAAGGAAAATGAAATCCATAATTTATCCCTCTTCCCCTTTCTCTCTCAAGAGATAATTATGAAAATATTGATTGGGTTTTGAAAATACAAATGGGTCAAAATGTCTATGAGTTGAAATGAAAAGACAATTATATACAAGATGTTACGGTGATTTGAAAATAAAATGAATCCTATATTTTCTTCCTATTTCCCTTACTCTTTTGTCTCTCTTTCTCTATCTCTATCTCTTTCTATTTATCTCTATCTGCTCTCTATTGTTTGTTATGAATGTTTGAAATGACTTTGAATGCATGTAATTTATGCTTGAGTGTAGGGGATTTCCATACTCAGTCATAGGAATGATGCAATGTTGGCTGCAGATACTCCAAGCAAGAGGAACTTTTTTGATGTGATATGTTGTTATTAATGAGTTATCATTGTCTTTTGTATTCATCTTGCAATAAATGTATTACCATAGAATAATGACATGTATTGTTGTTCGAAGAAAATATTTATGGTATATTTTAAAAAGGGAATACCAATGTGGTTATTATTATCCAATTTTTCCCCTCAGGAAAAATTGATCAAGCAAGTCCTTGCACAGGAGCCATGTGAGGGTGGTTCAGTTGTGTGAGCTCGCATTCACTTTTAAAGTTCATGTTGCAAATGAGGTCGTCAAGGCAATGCACAATTGGTAGAGGTGTGGTGAAGTGAAAGTCGAAGAAGATGGAGGCCGAAAATTTGAAATTTTGAACTTCAAATTTTTGACATTTTGGAGAAAATAGGACAAAAAATGGAGCAGAAATGTTTGAAACCTGAAATCCTAAAAGTCTAAAATTTCAAACTTTCAGATTTCGGGGGTTTCAGAACACTCAAGTGCAAAGTTAGAAAATTGACCCAAAATGTCTGAAATCTCAAAGTCTGAAATTTTGGTCTTTCAGGATTTCAGGAACCTCAGGAAGCATGCGTAAATAGAGCAGAAAAGTTCCAAAACTTGAAACTCAGAAAGTCTGAAATTTTAGATTTTTAGAATTTTGGATTTTGGGGATCTCAGTGAAAGCAAAATGCCCGAAATATCTTAAAAAATTTGAAAGTTTGGAATTTCAGACTTTTAGATTTCAGAGTTTTGGAACTCTTGAAGCAAACCTGGAAAAACCTGGAAAAATGGGAAAATGTCTAAAATTTCATAATTTCAGACTTTTGGAACTCTCAAATAGTTTAGTGGATGAAAAGTGTTTTGACTTTCAAAATGAAAATTTCCAAAATTTTGAATTTTGGGTTTTCGAGAGGATGCATGCTTTTCAGACTCTGAAGTAGGAAGATCAACAATTGCAAAATGATACCTCGACCTTCAAATGACCATAAATTTTGATTGGGAGCTCGGATTTGAGCAAGAGAGGACTTTTTGAAAATCTCTCGACATCTGATATCTTTAAATTAGTGGGACTAGGTTCTCAAAAATGAAAAATACAGTTCACCATTTTTTGAGACTGCCAGGGTTCTCACCTATGCCACGATTAATGAGGTATGGGCTTTGTTTCTTTCCCAAAAAGGAACAATACATGGATGCATGGGATTTTTCATGGAACCCATCAATGTTATAGGTGAATTCAATGCATTTTTTTGGTTGTTGGACTAGGATTTTGAAATTCTTCTATCTCATTCTCTCATTCATCCTATATATTATGAGGATGGGAATTTTTGTAAAGGTTGGACATTTTTGCTTTGTACCCTCCTTTCTTCCCTTATGTGCAAGTGACTTTGTGGAGTTCAAACCTCCCCATTCAAGTTATAATGCAATATTTTTTCCTCTTGGCTACTGTAATTCACTGTATCAATTAATGGAGCAATAAAATAAGTCCTTGGATGATTTCAATCCTCTCTTATGTTCATTGTATCTTCCTGATCTCTCATTACAATCATGGTTATCTACACATGGTGGTTGTATTACAATTTTAATGGTTTTTGTTTAATTTCAAAGCAGGTGTTTAGCATTCCTTTGGTGCATCACTTTTGTTAATTTAGGTTTATTTTCTTACATCTTCTTAACCTTGTCTTATTGGCAAGTTAGCGTAGATTTTAGAGTAGATCCTCTACAAATTATACGTGTGCACCTGAATAGAGGAATAGGAACCATCCTTCATCCAGATATATCTCCCGATTTGTAAATTCCTACAGTTTGGGAAAAGGTCCATGTTATGTAATCACACTAAGAGTCTCAACCCATCGAGTTGCAAAAATTCACGGGTGCTGTGATTACACATTAAAAATTATATTTAGTAGTGTCGAATTGGATGTGAAGTTGTACTCAATGTTGCACCTATGTTATAAAGATATTAAAAAACTTTTTCTATGTTAATTATTGGTTTAATTCCTTAACACCCACAGTGCTAGGTAGAATCTCCTCTCATCAAAACTAAAGAAATTAATAGGACTTGATATAATGCCTATTGTACTTCCTCGTCTCAATTGAGTCTTTTTCCCAGGGTATAAAACAATGATCATGCTAATAAAATATTATAACCTTATTAATCATCTTCTTGTTTCACACATAAGCTGTCTTATTAAGGACCTTTTTCTTAAATATTTTAAGAGGTGGTGATTTTATGTTGTGAAACCTATCATAATGGGATGAGTGAGGTGATCATGTCTAGGTGTTGTAGGTCTGACCATATCATGAATAAGTTAACCCCCTTGTGTGTAATATTCCTTCGTACCCTACTGGGTGGCCAAAGCCTTGTAAGATAGTTGGTGGTTGTACCTACGATTGATCTCTTGTGAGATCTAAATTATGTGAGTGGAGACTACATTTCAAATTTAACTTGTGTATTTACCCAACAATTGAAATAGGTCCCTAAGAGAATTTTGTAATGCATAAGATTATTTGGGATATCTCTATTTCAATATACACTTATACTTCCATGTCCAAGAGCATTGAAATGATTTTGCTTGTGCGACATTGTACTCTTTATAGTCTTAAATTCCTCAGTGTTAAATAATTCTTAGACGAATTTTATTTGTTCCAAAATGATGTTAACATAGAACCAAAGTAACCACTTAAATGTAGTTAGTAAATAGGGTAAATAAGATTAAACTAAGGAATGGATGCTACAAAAATGGTACACCTTTGAGCAATGTAAAAACCAACTAAAATGTCAAATGTGATTATAAAATGAATGCAATAAAGTAGAGGTCCACGAATAATACAACAACCTAATAAATCAAAAACCCAAATATGATGCATGATCACATGCTTTGTTTACATAAATATGAATAAAAAAACGATGCTAATGAAATAATAAAATGTAACCTTGAGAATGGGATACCTACAACTGTAGCTAAGGTCTTGTGAGATAAGGAGATTTCACTCTAGTTGGATTTGTAGAATTTATTAGAACTCTTGGCATAGTTAGGAATATATTAAATCTAGGATGACTCAGGAAGTACAATCGATTGTTGAAACATTTAATTAACTCATTCCTATGGAGAGGGAACCCTTATGATGATGAAACCGAAATAGTTTGAAATGTGAAATTCGTCACTTAGATTCAAAAAAAAAATTCTATAAGGGAACATAGGTGTAATGTTATCTTCCATGCGCAATATGATTGTGAAAATATGAATTCCTAATAGGAACAATAGATTGTGAATAAGGAATGATACAACTTAATTAGTTAACGTACATGGTTGTAATACCTGGAAGATGAAAAAATAGTGTATTTTTAGTACTAATCAATTCCATGAAATGAACTCAGGATACGTTTTCTATTTATCTATTAACCTTCCTTTTTCTTCCTATGAATTTTCCTCCTTATAATAGGAGTATTTCTCCAAACCTAGTAAACACGAATCTTTCAATCAAATCCGTAAGTCAAATAGTAGAAGACACATGTGTGTATATATGTTCCTAATCAAAATCGTGTTATATAAAGTTATTTCCAAAAGAGAAATTATCGAATTCTAAAGGAACCACTATAAGTGAAATGTTAAACAAAAACATGCAACCTAGTTGTAAAGGAACAAAGGGTCCCATGTTATGTGTGTTCTTCAGACAATTATAGTCAACTAATAGAAAATAGGATTGAAATAAATATTTCACAATGAATAATGATGTGTTGTGGGAAGCTCATGTGAGTAAGTGTATCTTATCGTGGGTCAGTGTTGTACCTTGTCATTTTGGGACATATGGCTTTGATGTGCATCATGGGTTTTAGGTTATATATGTGGGTCCATGGTTATGCAAAATTTTCATGTGTTATACATTATCCTAAGTGATCCTCTGTGATGTTATGTATCAAGCAATGTTAGCAAAAAAAATACTATCCTGTTATTATGTCTGTTGTCTTTTGGTGTTGAAAATGTGGGCATTATAGATTTCTATTTTTTAAAGTGTGTACTCTACTTTATCACACACACACAAACACACACAAACAAAACACATCTTGAAATAACTCCTCTTTTTCTATGTACAATCCTCAACATATTGACGTTGCTACAATATCCAATTGCATATACTCTCTATATTTTTTGGAGTATACAATACTCTCACTCTTTATATTACTCCCCAATTACATGTACTCTATATATTTTTTGGTGTATACAAACCTCTATATTCTCCACTTCTTGGATGATTAAGAGAATATCACCTTCCCATTTTTGAATATGTCCATTTCAATGTATCCCAATGATGATGATATTTTCAATGCACAAAACAGGAAATCATACAAGCCCATTCAAACATAGGATGAATTCATTAGTTCCCTATAGAAGGATTTCTAGCCCCTTAAAATTTATGAGGACAAGTACATGAATTTTTATCAATTGCGATAACAAAATGAGTATTTGGATAAATATTATACCAACAAGTTTCAAGAATATGTTGTGTGCCTACATGGGGATATCCTCGAGGAACATAAGCTTATTAAGAACATTAGTGGACTTTCACCTTACATTAATTCGAAGATAAAGTTATTGACCTCCAACTATATGGAGATAACATACCACAACATCATCAAGATAGAATACGAAGAAAATATGAAGTAAAATTTCCCCTCTTCATTTGTGTCTGCATGCATAAGAGGAATTTGGGAATTTTTTTGAGTAAATAAAATGTTGATAAGGAAAAGGATCATTTGAACATTTTAATCACTTATATTATGAGTATGAAGAAAAATAATAGAATAATTTTGAATATTTAATGACACATATAGAGGAAGTAATAGAAACAAAACAAGAAAGAGTTTTGTAAGAAGTTTCATAAGGTTAGATGATGTTGGTTGGAAATTTGGTCATTGAAGAAAATCAATAGTTTAAGGGGTAACAATCTCTCCTCTTTATGGGGAGGTTCCTTTATTTCACCAAAAACTTGAGAATCTAAATATATAAAAATGTATAATTTAATCAAATATGAATGATGATATTGGTGCAATGAATGATTTCATATTCTCAATATTATCAATATATAAGACAAACAAGGAATAGGGTTTGGAGGAAGAAAATATAACTTATATAGGAAAAAAGTATGAATCCAGGAAGTAAAGTTTAGACTGACTCATTTATCAAGGATACAAGTACCCTCCTTGGTTGTACAAGATTAACCACTACTGTAAGGCGAGGAAAGAAGAAAGAAGCACATTCAGATACAGATACTACAGATTTATATCTTACTAATGCATAATACACATGAAAACTCATAAAATATAAATGTGAATAGACACAAAGTTCTTCACATCACATTATATAAATTGAACCCAAAATTTCACAATTCACATATATTAATCTTCACATTCACAAATTGCAAGGAAGAGAAAAGGAAAGATCAAATACAAGAGAAAGAGAAATATATTCTTCTGTATTGATCAAAATTATGTATTTACATGCTAGAGAAACAATATCCAACAACCCATTTACGATGAAAAATAAGCCTTATATAGGCTGAGGGGTGGGTGTAACTAAATTTCTAACTAATTGTCATTTAATTAAGTGTAAAAAACTTAATTAATCAATTACGTAAGTTAGATTTATTTACAATTCTATTTTCAAAATGATAAATACAACCTCAAAATATAAAAATTAGAAAGAGGAAGATTATGGACCAAAAGAAGAGAGAACATTAGGAACTTGTAGCATAGGTACATCAACAATATTTATCTTGAAAACATGAATTCTAAATTTGGAAACAATATCAAAGATCTCCATGACCTTGGGAATAATTGTGTTGGACATAGCAGGTATCCAACTTCCGAGAGAGAACTCCATATTTTTTGCTATTCCACCATTTTGAAGCAGGAGTTTGGTAGCTTCCACAACTACATTGTGCAATTCAGAAATTTCTTTCATTTTTTCTTGTTGACTGAATCTGCTTTGAAAAAATATTTCTTGATCAATGCATTAAATTTTGCTTTGATTTCATTAAAATCCTTGCAATCTAATATGTTTAAGGCCATGAATTGATTCAATGAGATCCTTTCTTCTAGCATGCGCATTTCCAAATACATTCTTGTTCCACTCCTTAATTTGTCTTTGAAAATACTTAAGAGTTCAGTAAAATATATGCATGTAGGTCATGTTATCTCAATTTCCCCCCCAGCAAAATTGATCAAACACGACCTTGCATAGAAAAATTTAAGGGTTGGCTCAATATTGCTAGCCCACATTTCAAATCCAACAGTTGGGTTACAGGAAGACTCTACAATGGAGGAGCAGCATCAAAAATTAGGCTGAACGACACAAAATAAACCAGAGGCTCAAAGTCTTCGGGCTTTACAAACGAGTCAGAGTGAGCCCAAAATTGGCTAAGTATGGAAGAATCAACGGAAGCTTCCATGTGCCTCATTGGCACTTATCCAAAGGTTAAGTCCAAAAGGGAAATTCCCAAACAAGTTCCGAGCTTCCACGTGTCTTAGAGTAAAAAAAGGGACAGAGCGGGCCCAAAATGACTAACTATAGAGGACCGGCGGAAGCCTCCATATGTCCAAACGGCACACATCCAAGAGTGGAAGCAAAAGGTAGTCCCCCAGAAGAGTGCAAAGCCTCCACGTGTCCCAAGTCCGAAAGGGAAATAGAGCCGGTTGTCAAAAATTCAAGATGGGGCAAAGCCAATAGATGGTGCCACGTGTCTTAATGGCATAATTTCAAAGGTACAGCCTAAAAGGAAATCCCCAAATGAGCGCCATCTTGCCATGTGTACTAGAGTCCAAAAGGGTGAGGGAAGCCATTGAAAAGTCCAAAAGCAAGTGGAGGCCTCCACGTGTTTCGACTGTGCAAATTCAAAGATAAAATCAGGGGGAAGTTTCCAAATGAGCGCAAAGCCTCCACGTGTCTCGGGTCAGGCCCAGTGTCTCTGCTAATGGGAAGGACTCAGGAAAAATAAAAAGGAGCCCATGAAGCCATGAAATCCGCCATGTGTCAATCTGACGCAATTTAAAGAGCAAGATGAAGGAGCCAAATCTTTAAGATGTACGAGGCTACCACATGGACTTGGTAGATGACAGACTCTTTAAACATTGCACACCCATGACCCTGATCTTCAGATAACCATATATTTTGATTGGAAACTCAGTTTCAGGAGGGAGAAGACTTTTTGGAAAGATCTTGACTCCCTCTACGCCATGGAGTCATAAAATATTATTTTTAGCAGGCTTTGGTGGGTGAAAATTAGGAAAAAATCTTTCAGGACATTAATGCATAATATAATTGCTTCAACCACTAGATTGGATTTGATTTGATCTGTCATTCTTCTTCCCTCAACACGCCAAATAGATAATCGAGGCAGACTTGATAGCTTGTATGAGGATTTGTCGGGGGCATTGAGGGTCGGTGGTTGAGCTTTCAGAGTAAGATTCAATGCTCTTCCGGGAGTGGTTGGAACATAATCCAATTTTCCCTCTCTTTTTGTCTCTCATTCTTCTATATATTGTAAAGGAGGGGTAGGTTTAGGGTTTCATATGTGTCATGCACTAGGGTTACTCAGCACCCTATATGTACCCCTTTTCTATTCATTTATGAGCATGCCAAGACACTCCGCTGTCTTTTTCTTATGAACAAGCTTTGTTCGGTTATGCAAGTTTATTCAGTTATTGATCGATTCTTACTTGTGATTACGTTGGAGCTATTTCGATTCAACTTGAGTGCAACTTCCTTGTGGTGCACAGTTTCTGATACGATCCATCAACTCTTTCATGGTATCAGAGCTGAGATCTGGTAAACGTGCACTCGGTTTTTAGTTGTGATTACTCTTGTTTTTTCGTTCCTCGTGCAAGCTTTTTCGATCTTAATTTTCTGTCTTTTCTTGCTAACGCATTTTTTAACAAAGTGTTCTTGGAAAAGTTTTTTTTGTGTTCCTTGTGCAGGTATCACCTTGATTTTTTCACGGTTTCTACAGTAAAACAAGAGGTTTTCTAGTTTTTTTTTCTAAAAACGAAGTTCCTTTTTTTTTCTCTCTTTGTTGCTGTGTTTTTTTGTCTTTTGTGTGTGCAGGTTTATTTTTTGGTATTTTTTTTAATTTCTGCATTTTAGGTGAAAAAAGTCTGTTGATTGTTTGTTCGTGCCGACGGCCTGCCGCGCCTGCTGCCGCTGACCCTAAAACTGCTGTACCCACCTTGTTATGCCCTGCCACTGTCTGCTGGTTTTGTGGTCTGGTGCTTTGTGCCTCCTCCACGCCGTTTGCTCTCTACTGGACATGCTCCTTCCTTGTGCCCCTTAGCCGTGAACTCCCTCCGTGGCCTTGGACTGCCCTGCAACACCCATCATGCCCTGCCCTGCCCCCTGTGGACCCCCATGCGACCTCGCCTGTCCCCGCGTTTTTTTTTGGTAAGTTTTTTTTAAAACGTTTTTTTGGTAAGTTTTTTTGCCTTAAAAGCTTTTTAAAATCAAATCAAGTTGTACTTTTACAAGTTTTTTAATTCTTTTGGTAATTTTTAAAAAAATTCTTTTTTACCATGTTTAAAATTGGGTAACTTTTTAAATTTTTTAAATAATTTTTTTAGAAAGTTTTAAAAATTTTCTTTTAAAATAAACCTTTTTAAAACATTTTGCTTTCTTTTTTAAAGAAACTATTTAAATATGGTAAGTTTTAATTAATTTTTTTTTTAAAAACAATAGATTTTTAAAACAAATCATTTTATTTAAAATCTAATTAAATAATTTAAATTTTTAGATCATTTTAAATCTTAATTAGGATTTTTTTTTTTAGATCTTAATTTCATTTTTGTAATTAATTAGATTTAATTTAATTAAATCTATTTTTTATTAATTCAAATTAATTTGATTCTATCATTTCATGATCTAGTAATTTAAAAATCGGCATCTAAATAACCTTTTTTATCATTTTTTTACAAACTCCAATAGCTCTCAAAATAGTAAAATTGGGCATTTCCAAACGATAAAATTTAGGGGTTATTGTCATTTTTTTTCACTAATCATGTGCTCAAGTGTGCAGTGACACTTCGTGCACCTCTTTGCCTTCCAAGCTCTTTTCCGGCATTTTGAAGACTATCTGAACTCCTTGAGTTCCCAAACCTTGTATTTCACCCTTATTATTGCTTGCGACTAGTGAGCGCGTCTGCCACAGTCTGCAGCAAGGGGGTTTCCTTTTACGACGTGAGACATTTTTTCTCACCACCAGGGTTGGCTTTCGCCTCCTTTCTATTTTTTGCTTGTGCTTGTTTACGGTGTCCTTTTTGTTGCGCTCCACGAAACACTGTTGTGGTCTCCTCTCTTGCGCGTTATTACGCTAATTGCAAGATGAGTTACCAAGTGTTTCAAACCACACGCACGGACCCGATTGTAATCAATGCACTAAACTATAAAGTGCCGAAAGCAGGGGGGTTGTTATTGTCCTGGGTGGTTGTGTTTCTTTTCTGCATTTCTTTCTCTCTCTCTCTCACTATGGATGCACTTTCAATTCCTTTGCTTACGCCATTCAACTTTTTCGAATGGAGATCAAAAATAATAATGAAACTAAGGGGTAAAGGGTTATTCCGCATCACCATGGGAACTGAGACTGAACCAGACGATGAACCTGAAAAATCTAAGTGGTTAAACCGTAGTGATGAAGCTTTAGGTCTTCTTTGCATGTCCGTTTCTCCTGACTTGCTCTTCCACATTGAGGCGTCTGAAACACCTAAATCTGCGTGGAAAATGTTGGATGCGATGTTTGGACAACTAGATGACATGAGAGCGCATGAGTTGGAAAATGAACTACTAGGGTTAAATCCTAGTGACTTTGAAAACCTACAAGCCTTCTTCTCGAAATTTGTCCACATTAGATTATTGTTAAAAGGATGTCAAGTAGAAAAGAAATATTCTCAACTGATCTTGTCGATTCTCTCTAAGCTAGGTCCTGAATATTCTGTCTTCGTGTCAACTTTCTACGCTACAAAAGCTACTTTGGGCGATACTTGGACAATGCCCTCCTTTGACTATTTTTCATCCCAACTCATTCGAGAACAGGACAAACTCATTCAAATGGGGTCTCTCAAGTCCAAGTCACATGCCCTTGTAGCAAGTACTAGCAAGGGAAAGAAGACTGAAAAGAAGAAAGAAACAAAGGATCAACCTAAGAAAGAAACCAAGATCAAACCTAAAAATGACACAAACACTTTGACTTCTGAGCCTAAGGCACAGAAAAGCAAGTATTTGTGTTCCTATTGCAAGAAGTCTGGTCACGACGAGCAACACTATTTTAAGAAATAGATTGATCACTTATCTCATTTACTTGAGAAGAATAAAATAAGTGTTCCTGAATCCATAAAACAAAGTGCTCCGAAGGCCGAGTCTTCTGCTGCAAAAGGTGCTAAAAATGATAAGAAGAAAGGAAAGGCCCTTGTAGCCAAAGTTGCTCCTTCATCGACATGGATTATAGATTCCGGTGCCTCGCACCACATGGGTTCTTCACATGTTGAGTTTTCCAACATCGAACCTTGTGGAATGTCCCAAATCATGATGGGTAATGACACGACAGTGTCGGTTTCTGGTAGTGGATCGGTAGAGATGGATGGGGGAACATTTAACCAAGTGTTGAGTGTTCCTGATCTCTCTACCAATCTCCTATCAGTTTACCAAATTACTCACCTTGGTGAAGGAATGTGAGTGGAATTTGGTCCTAACTCGGTGATTATTCGTGAGCTTAACAATGATACTACAGTGGCTGAGGGAAAGGCAGATCACCGTTCACGGTTGTACACCTTCTCCCACTTTACTTCTGATTCTATGCCCACTGCCTTGCTCACTCATGCAAATGAGGTTAGTAAGCTATGGCATGAGCATTTTGGACATCTAAATTATCGCTACCTTGAACAATTGAGCCAAAATGAAATGGTCAACGGGTTGCCTCGCGTCAAGTTTTCTAAGGGTCTTTGTGAGGGTTGTACCCTTGGAAAGCATCCTGAAAAGAACTTTGACAAAGGAAAAGCCTGGAGAGCTACTCGTCCTTTGGATCTTGTTCACAGCGATGTTTCTGGTCCATTTCCTTCTCCTTCGTTTACTAGAGCTCTTTATGTGCTAACCTTCATTGATGACTATTCGCGATATACTTGGGTATATTTTCTTAAGCTTAAGTCTGAAGTCTTTGAACATTTTCAGGACTTTAAGGCTCTTGCTGAGAAACAGGTGGAACGGTCTATCAAGGTTCTTCGAACTGACAATGGAGGTGAATATGTAAACAATAGGTTCATGGATTTCTGTACTTCTGAAGGGATCTCTTTGCAGCATACAGTTGCTTATAGCCCTTCACAGAATGGAGTCGCAGAAAGAAAGAACCGTACTCTTAAGGAGATGGCCACTTGTATGATTCACTCGAAGTCTCTTCCTCTGCAGTATTGGGCCGAAGCAGTGAATTGTGAAAATTACATTCAGAACCGTGTTCCACACAAGGCAGTAAGAGGGATGACACCCTTTGAAGCCTGGTTTGGATGCAAGCCTGATGTTGAGCACTTTCGAGTCTTCGGATCCAAGGCTATGGCTCGGATTCCCAAGAAGAAATGCAAGGCTTTGGAACCACAATCCAAACCTTGTATCTTTGTAGGGTATCCTGATGGCGTGAAGGGATATCGATTGATGAATCCTACTTCTCATGAGCTATATATTGAGAGAAGTGTTAAGTTCGATGAGTCTTCTTTGACTTCTACTTCTCCACCTATTGAGGTTCTTCAGCTCACTGATTCAGATTCTGACTCATCAGATGATGATACTGTTGAGCGTGCTCCTCTTCCTGATCCTCCCGACCATCAGACCTTTGAGTCTTCTGATTCTGACAGTAGTGATGATGAGGACTATGTCCCTTCTCACTCAAGTGAAGAATCTTCTGACTCTGAGCCTGATCCTCCTGGTCCCCTTTGGGCCAGGAAAACTTTGCAAAGTGCTAGAGATTTAGTTGGAGATACTTCGGATATGAGACGTACTCACTCAGATTTCATTGGACCCCACTCTTTCTTCACCTCTGCTTCTGATCCACAGTCTTTCCGGGAGGCTTCTGGTATTCCTGAGTGGGATTCTGCCATGGATGAGGAGTATTCCTCTCTCATGAAGAATGATACTTGGGATCTCACCACTCTTCCGAAAGGAAGAAAAATCGTTCGGTGTAAGTGGGTGTTCCGAACAAAGTATGGAGTAGATGGAGACGTCGAAAAGTTTAAAGCATGATTAGTAGCTAAGGGTTTCTCCCAGATAGCTGGGGTTGATTATACAGAAACCTTTGCTCCGGTTGCGAAGATGACTTCTATTCGACTGACCCTAGCCATTGCCGCAACAAACAGATGGAAAGTCCATCAAATGGACGTTAAGAGTGCCTTCCTTCATGGTGACCTAGAGGAAGAGATCTATATGGAACAACCTCCGGGTTATGTCCAAGATTCCTCCCTCGTTTGTAAGTTAAAGAAGTCTCTTTATGGCCTTAAACAAGCCCCTCGGGCTTGGTATGCCAAGATGGACTCCTTCTTACTTACATCAGGGTTTACTAGGTGTCACTCTGATCCAAATGTTTATATTCTATGGCAAGATGACTCCATACTCATTCTTGTTCTATATGTTGATGACTTGTTGATCACAGGCAGCTCTTCCTCTATTATTGATTCTGTGAAGATCGCCTTAGCCAACAAGTTTTCCATGACTGACTTAGGTCTGCTTCATTACTTCCTTGGGATCCAGATTTCACAATCTGACTCAGGAATCTTGATTTCGCAACCTAAGTATGCTCTTGATTTGCTAGCTCGGTTTCAGATGTCTGATTGCAAGTCTTCTCCTACTCCTTTTCTTTCCGGGGTTAAGTTGGTTTCAGATTGCTCTACTCCCTTGGTTGATGGTACTCTTTATCGACAGTTGGTGGGGAGCTTGATTTACTTGACTCACACTCGACTGGATTTATCATATGCTGTTGGGATCGTGTCCAGATTCATGCAGGAGCCACATGAGCTGCATTGGAAAGTAGCTAAATGGATCCTTCATTATGTTCGTGGCACTTATGCTGATGGCATTCACTATCATGGAGGGGTTGATATTGACTTGATTGGATTCACAGATTCTGATTGGGATGGTGACTTAGATCATCAGAAATCTACTTCTGGCTACAGTTTCTCTCTTGGTTCGGGTCCTATTAGTTGGTCTAGCAAGAAGCAGAATGCAATTGTGATATCATCTACAGAGGCAGAATACAGAGGAGCAGTTAACGCTGCCACATAAGCTATTTGGCTACAGGGTATTCTGACAGAGTTTGGCATCCACTTTCGGTGGCCTACCATTATCTACTGTGATAACACGAGCACTATCTCTATTTGCAGAAATCCAGTTCAACATCAGTGGACGAAGCACATTGAGATCCATATGCACTTCATACGGGAGCTTATTCATGATGGTATCATCGACATTCAGTACATTCAGACAGCTGATCAGATTGCAGATTTATTCACCAAGCCCTTCACTGAGATGAAGTTTCTTCACTTACGGTCTCTTCTTGGGGTGAGGTCTTCTGCAGCTACCCATCTTCTTTGGGCTATGTAGTCCTTCTTTTCTTCTTCTTCTTCTAGGAAGATTGTGTTTGTATATGGGCACCTTATCAGGCCTTTAGTTTCCGGGCCCCATTGACACATCTTTCTTAGTTGTTTAGGAGTGTCTTCCTCTTCCGTCTGACTCATCACAGCCGCTACCCTAGCTTCGATGAAGGGGGGGTGTTAGTGTGAGTTATCCTATGTGTCCTCCTCTCATATTGGAGGGTCATCTCACATGGGTTAGGTTTAGGGTTAGGTTTAGGGTTTCATGTGTGTCATGCACTAGGGTTACTCAGCACCCTATATGTACCCCTTTACTATTCATTTATGAGCATGCCAAGACACTCCGCTGTCTTTTCTTATGAACAAGCTTTGTTCGGTTATGCAAGTTTATTCAGTTATTGATCGATTCTTACTTGTGATTACGTTGGAGCTATTTCGATTCAACTTGAGTGCAACTTCCTTGTGGTGCATATGCATATTTCTAATGTCTACTATAGGTTTTGGGAGTTGTGTTTAATGGGTTTGAAGTGGTGTTATATGTGAACTCCATCTCTGGTCTGTGGTGCATTTTGTCCACCCTCTCCTCTGCTCACCTCTCTCCACTTCAGGTAGTCGGATCCATGATTAGCCACTTCCTTTTCTGGTGTATCACCACTTAGTGTAGGCTCTTTCACTCTCACTCTCTCTCTCTCTCTCCTTGTCTACTTGGAATGGTTAGATTAGGATTAGAATAGGTTCTGTCTGCATTGCAGTAGCTTGTGGCAGGTAGATTAGGAAACAAGAACCAGCCTTCTCTGGAGGTCCATCTCAAGTTTGTAGGTCCCATAGCTTGAGAGATGGTCTAATGTTGTGTAATCACACCGAATGCCCCACTCACATCCTAGGCCATTCGGGGGTGCTATGATTTTACACTAACAAGTCCCATATCTTGACTTCCCATCTTTCCACCATTTTGTAATCAAATCAGGAAATTGTTATTGCCTTATCCACATTAATTGATAGCATAAGGGTTCCTTAAATTTATTTGATTGTCCAATCTCCAACAATACTGGCTAATGGTCAGATCCCCCATGATTAAGGACATTGACAATTAGGAGAAAATTCTTGTTCATACAATCCTCAGATATCAAAAATCTGTCCAATCTTTCCCTAATGTAGTTATCCCCAGTTCTTCTATTAGACCATGTTATGAGACCATTTTGGATTTGAACATGTAATTACCCATTTTTAATATACTAAACTACACCTTAAAACAACTAAAAATTCAGTCTTTTTTTTTATATACATGCTAACTCCTAAATCGATGGGACCATAACTATTTTATTTATTAAATTAATTATGGTCCATGAAATATTTAATCCTCCAAAATATAAATCCAATCATTAAATCAATGGTACTTAGTGTAGACACTAAAATTAGGTCACACTCACCTTTGGTCCCTCGACAAATAAACACCCTTCATCACATTCACCTAGCCATGGCCCCCTTCACCCCATTAATATTAATTTAATTAAATTAATTCATTATCCTCACCATATTTATTATTTAAATATCTTAATTTAGATAATATCCACATATACACCTCACCTAAACACCTCATCAGGCCAACTCACCCTAAGACCTATTCTTAGTAAGTTGCCATAACTAACTAAGACTTACCAAAACCCTAAAAATCAATGCCTACATTCCCTCTAACCACATTCCCGCATGCTTACAAGAAGCTTCTAGTTTAATTCATGGGTTAACGACACGAGAGCCAAGAAAATCAAGAGGATCTCCTTAGTTTAGTAAACTTAGGAAATCCCGCCTTGACTGACGCTGGTTAGACCGAAACCGCCATCAGTTACCCTTTTAACCCCCAAAACAACCTTATTTTCAAGGTTGGTAAAGATTGGAAAAAGTTGGCAAACATTAGCACATTCCAGAGAGATATCACATCTTCTGAGAGAAAATTTCAGTGAGAACACGCATGCAAGGAAGGAGATCAAACATTTTCTTTTACACAACCATCCAACACTCACCCCAGTAATGATTTGATCTAACCAAGCAAAAGGAATGCCCATGCAGCCCATGCAGAAGCTCTCCTATGATTAGTGATCACCTACAGCCTTCAACCTCTTACCATCACCTCCATCCCTCATTCACATGCATCCAGGACAAGAATCCAAGTAAGTAAAACGTTATACTTATCTGGTTCATTTCATTTTGTTATTATATTATCACCTATTGCTTACCTAGCCACCCATTGACCTCCTTCAACACTCCCCCTCCATATACCCATTAAAACCTCGCTAAATCCCACCCAAGCTACCAAATACCTCATTCTGACCAACCAAAATACTTTGTGTAATCAAAAAAGAGATCCAAAACTCATTCTGTGGTATTCACAGTTTTCCATAGTAAGCAGCACCGGTTACACCCAACTGCTGTTGGTTGCCCTTAACCGGAATTGGTTTCTGTATTTTCCCATACAACCCAGAACAATGACCTATCCACCTAATTCTACATCACCCTCATGCACCTGTGATTTTCTTGAGACTTTTGTCAGACCTGCAGAGACCCAGAACCAGTTACTTGACTTTTGGATCTTATTTTAACCTAGCCTGTTAGATTAGATGTTTCTTATTGTGTTTTAAGTGACATACCTAAATCATTTCAAACTATGATAGGATTTACTTTATTTCCCGCATTAAATTGTCTTAAACAGTGGACTGACAGCTGCCTAGGAAGTATCACACTTCCCGGATCTAGCACATGCTAGGCAGTTCACTGTACATATTGTTTAATTCTTTCTAGTGGTCTTATTTTTCATTACAGGTAGTTCGTCCCAGCCAAAAGGAAGCTCTCACAATTAGCTGTGGCTTCAAAAGTCATATGCGTGCAACAACCCATTAACCAACATTTGAACAGGTATTCCTCCTACGCCAGTTACCCTATCTGTTTCGTCAATACTTCAAAGAAACGTCTAAGAATCAGGTGAAACACTTAATATCCCACAAGGGACACTTTATTTAAAATTTAACTAAGGTCAACCACTAGTATTTATCCACCCCCGTTTGAATAAAAATTTCCCGCTCCCTCCTTTTTATTTAATTGCTCATTCCCAATTAAATCCTTCAACTTAAATAGGAGGGGGGGTTAAATCTCCATCCTAGGATTGATCTAATCCTGGCCATTAAATCTTAGGTATTTTCAAACCTTGAGAGTTGTTTCTTTATGTTTTCTTTCTCATGCTTTTTTGTTCATTTTTTTTGCACGTTTGAGAGAGAGGCCACAGAGGCCATGAAACAATTTGGTGCAGGGGTTAATGGAGGATAAATTCTCCATATTAACACAATTATATTATTTATTATATGTTTTTTTTGTGTTTTTTTATCAGAGAAGCTTTGGAGCTAAGTAAATCGATTTACCCTATTTTAGATTTATAACAAGACCTGCATATATGTTTATTTATATATTTTGTATATATTTGTTTGTTTTTAAATATATCTTTGGCCCTAAGGGCTTGCATATGGGTTGATTCATATCAAAGGAGGGGTGACAATATTTACTGGGGTGACAAGGATTTGTATGGTGCGTAGGGGTTCAATCCCTGCCCATCCCTTCATATATATATATTTTGTTATTTAATTTGATATAACAAGGAAACTTCGGTTCTGTTTTTTTATCCTTTGCTTATAATAGCAACCAACCAAAAGTCCTTTCCACACAAGAATTTTTTTATTTTTTTTTCGGCATAGATCAATAATAAATCGAAATCCGTAAATCTAAAACTAAATTTCCATCTATATATATATGTATAAATATAAATATAAATATGCGTATATAGTTTAGACTAATCTGATCAAATATATATATATATATATATATATATATATATATATATAGTTTAAGTTATTGTTTTCAAATCTATTATTTTGAATATATGTATTATACATATATATATATATATATATATACATGTATATATATATATATATGTATATATATATATATATCAATTTGGCCATTATTACATTCCTGGATATTCAGGAAAAGGGTAGGGATATAAAATTTCAACATCTTTTTAAATCTATATATAAGGTTTGATTTATAATTGTATACTCAGCCCTTATGACTACACTATTTATTTCCATATCTTCTGTAATTAAAAGAAGCTTTTGATATATAAAAAAATATTTATAAGCGAGGCTTGTTCCATTCAATACAACAACAAAACAATTAAGGTAATGACATCTAACCAAGGTGAACAAAACTATTCATTAAATCACTCAAATCTTCAATATGCATCTACAATATTTTTCAGCCTATAACTAATTTCCATTTTGCATTGTATATAACCTTCAAATGATTAAAATGAGGATTTATCACAACATATATAAGCATAACATAATTTTGTAACAAAATAAGCCCATGGCTAAGAATTTCCTCTTTTTTTCTTTTAAACAATAAGCAAACTAAATGTTACAAGGGAGATTCAAACAAATGATTTCATAACATATATTCATATCTCATCAAATTATTATTTCAATGTAACTATAATGCATAACTCCTTTCCACCATTTAAGTCTTACACCCATGCATACAAGAATGCAAATATGTACCTATCTTTCTCATTTTGCAATGTCTAACAATATACATGTGGCAAGACTTTGAGCTCCTTTCAATAACGAGAAGGTAAGATAAAATGCAACTATGCTCCTACAACAAGAGTAAAATTTTGCTTTGCTATAAGAGTTTAAATTTTCAACTCAAAAAGTATCTCCTCAAGAGGAGGATCCACATAAATTAATTCTTCTATTTCCTTTTTAAAATACAAGCCCCTTTCAATTTTTACCATGCAAGGTTTTATAACACAAGAAGATTAATACCTTGAGATTGTTACATAATGAGAAGCAAGTTACAAGTCACCAAAAATGCAACAATTCAAAACTTTACAAGATTCTTCCATGATGGAAGAGAACACAACAATTACTACAACACTTGGTTGCTCAAGTCACAACCATATCTCAATATGAGAGTGTTACAAAGGAGTTTACAACAATATTCTACAAGAACCAAGTGCCAAAGCTTTCCTCAAAATAGGGTAGATAACACAACCAAGTCTTCAATCTTTTCCAACAATCTTCAAGCCAAAGTTAACATGATTTCTATTCCACGAGGTCTTCAAAACACAAGAAGATAGGTCTGGTTTTCCTCTCAACCTATAGGCATCATTACATGCCTTTCCAAAGTTTGGAGGACACACTATCCTACCTCCAAGATCATGGGAGAGAGAAAACTTTCCTCAAATGTGCACAAGTAGGGAAGGGGGTTGAAACAAGAATAACAACACAAACCAAACATTAACCACACACCCAAAACACAAGAAGACAACCAAGACTAGGAGGAGAAAACATAAAGTTCAACCTCAAAATGGGGAAGAGTGGATGAGAAATCCAAATGAGTCAAAGGGTGTGATCCAACCATAGGAAACACACATACCAAAAATATCCAAAAATCCATCTTATTCCTCCATAACAAGCACCCCTCATTATTTCTACTCCCAATCACCAAAATTCCTCCTTGGGAGGATTTTCAAACCTCTTGGGTTTCCTTTCCAAGGATGGGGAAGGGGGTTCAAACCATATGAACCATCTTCCCCACCTCAAACCATGAGGGGATAAAAACATGAGAAACCAACATGGCTTGTCCATCAAGCCATGAGGTTTAAGGGTGATCATCTGACCTCAACCTCATAAATAAAACTATCAAATACACCATTAAAACAAGTGGGGACCATTAGGTCCCCCAAACTAGCTCCTACAACACTAAACAATTTCAAACCATAATATATATATATATATATATATATATATATATATATATATATATATATATATATATATATATAATTACAACATTACACTTTAGGGGTCACTCATGGTGTCCAAATATGACATGCAAAAAATTGAGTCTTCACACAATTAACATGGCTAAGACTCAGCCTAGTCGGCCTCTTGTGCACACTTGAATAGCTTCCCTAAAACCCACGTTCTCCCTTGACATGTAATTCTCACAATCATTGCAAAAATTAAATGCATCTGTCCAATAAAATTATAAATTAACTACTCAGTAAATCAATCAAATAAAAATCGTGCTAACTATGCTAACACAATATCAATAAGTAATTGTTAATGAGAAACATACACAATTTAATATTAATTCAACATGTGTTAGCCATCCCAATAACATATAACAATATCCATCCATGCTAAAATATGATAATATCAGATAACCAAATAATTCATGATATCAAAATGTATGACACAACCATATTTCCATCATATATCTAATAAGATCAATAACATCGTAGCTTGTTAGTATTCAAAACATCTACTGAAATGAACTATCATACTAGTCAAAACTAAATTGGCACTATATGCCCAAATCATCATAAATGCCCTCAAATTATCAAATATCATAACATAATATCAACAACGTGCCATAATCTATGTCCAATAATCAAATATTAGTATAGTTTTTATAAGATAAACTCTAAGCAATAAAATGTGGGCACTACAGAAGATCAATTACCTAAAGGTTCTGAATAGAATTACTCATAATGGATGATGAAGCATCCAAGTGTGAATTTCCACCATGTTTTTCTTGTGTAGAGAGAAGAGTATTAAAGTCTCCACCTATTACGCAAAGATACCTCAAGTCATTATTCACAACAATATTAATAAGGTTCCATTGAGCTTTCTTTCCTTCAACATTGGTTGGGGCATAAATATTAAGGAAAAACAGTAATTGATCAGTTTCCATATCTCACACACCCAGATATAGAACTCCACATGAGCCCTGACTATGTAAGATCTTAAGTGGATCTGAAGGCACTGAGGGTCCCAAATACACACCATACTTCCTGAAGCTCCATCAGAGCCTAATGTAAGCACTTGTCCTTTTTTGCTAATATTATTGGCCAAAACATTCATTAATTCAACCGATGTCTTAGTTTCTTGAAAAAATAACATCTAAGGCTGAAATTGTTGCATCAATATTCTAATCTCATTTATTTTAAAAGGGCTCCCTTTTAGCCCCCCGCACATTCCATGTAATGGCCCTCATTGTGAAACCTGTTCTAAGAAGGTTGTACGATCTCCTACATTCCCTCCTGTAGTTAATCCATGCCATGTATTCTTAATACAAGAACTATTTGATTTCCATCTCGGGTGTAGTAGAGTAAACCAATCTCAATTTTTTCTAATATTCTTAATACACCCCAACGACATTGTATTGCTACCAGCTCCAAGTAAACAAGGAGGAAGCATTAAGGATAGACAAATTTATTCCACTTGAGCCACATGTGGAACCTTTTCCTCACTTTCTCTAGATAATTTGTGTTTCCGTTGAGAACCGTTGATATTATCCTCTTGAACATTCTTATCACTTTGTTCTACAACAGGTTCATTCTCTTTTGAATTTATAGTTGCATTAGGCATAGAAGATGCCAACACAATTTGTGTTTCAGGAACTTGTGAAACAACAATATCTTCTATATTCTGATTTGCATCTTCTGACTATAGGACTGCATAACGATTGGAAATGGTTTGCAAGTCTTTATCTAGAAATTCGAGAGGAGAATATGCAGCAAAGTCCTTATAGAAATTCATCACCAGAGACCTAAATGTTGGTAGTTGACTCTTGAAGGATGCATTAAAATTAATACATATGGGGCATCTCGAGGAAATCTAGGAAAAGCTAGTATAGGAGGAATAACTAGAGATAGTGCAACAAAACAACACCTTTTTTATGGGTAGAAAATTGGAATTACCATTAAAAATATCGCTGAAATTCTTGCCATTCAATATGCTTTGAAGGAAGCAGATAAAATTGGGCGGACCAAAGTTATTATTGAATCTGACTCTCAAACAATTATTCGACTGCTTAATAAGCAAGAAAACATTCACTTTTCTAATTGACATATTTCACCGATCTGAGAAAATATTGGTATTTTGGCTCAAGCTTTCCAGACAAACTATTTATGTTCATACTCCTTGGGAGAGTAATAAACTAACGGATGCTTTGGCCAACTGGGCTTTGGATTAGGAAAATGTTCATGTGATAGGTCATATTATTATAGGGTGGTCTATGGAGAAAAGCCAAGCATTTCACCCAATTCCTTCATTTGGATGAATCACATGGATGACTTCTTCCTATTGTACTATGCTTGAAGCTACTACCATGGTATCTCTAAGGGTCCTTCATGGTGTATTAGTTACTCTTAGCACTGTATCTATTTGTAACATGTTTCTTGATGATTAATGAAAGTATTATGTTTTAAAAAATAGAAAATTTATTAAATGTGTTAGTTCCATTAAATGAAAAGAAGGACACTGAATGCCAGTATGGCCAGAAAAAAGAATACTGGGACAGACATGGGATGGAGATGATTGAAGGTAGCTAAAGGAAACTAATAGACGTTTACTTAAAATGCTTGACCCAATATAGAGGGAGCCACATGCCACTTCATAAAAAACCATAACTTACCGTCAAGATATGTACTTCTAGATTTTAATAGAATTTTGGATCTGTTCTATTTAGATCTTGCATGCATATAAATTTAATATTGATTTAAAAATATTCACACACTTGACATATAGGCTTAAACATTTAGCACAAAAAAATTCAAATATCTTAAATCCTTCACCATGAGGGGAAAAAAATATATGCTTACCTTTAAAATGATTTTAACTACTCGTATACATAAATGAGAAACTACAATAAGAATAAAAATTAAAAGAACATTTTACCTAGGGCATGAACCTTGATAGCCTACATCTTATTTCCAAGAGTGCAACAAAAATAACCAATTACTTTTATGTATGTTGAATAAACATTTATAATAAAACAATAGTCCTTGTTAATTAAATTGATTTCAAAAGTAGGGTATGCATAGCATTTTTTATTAAAGAGTTGAATCACTTCATGAATTTACATTCGCTTCATATAATGAAAATGACGAGGTTTTGGTAGAAGGTCCAATCCCTTTTGCATGTTCATATACATTTTCGTATTGAATAGAGATGTGTTAAATATGAATTCGATAGAGCTATTGCAATTACATGTAATGGAGTTCCTTTTATCATTTTGATCCTTTTATTATTATTATAGGTTTTTTGGAAACTACCTCTGCCACGTGCTTGTCATCTTTGTAAAGGTCATTTGTAAACAACTATGTAATTCTAATTTATGCGTGTTCTCTCTATTACTATAGCCACAAAAACACATTTTATGAGGGAAAGGTGGTTTCCTGTGGATTAACCACCACCTATATCTCCATTGAAATCTGCCTCAATTAATTTTCCTTCCGTGGGATGCCATTTCGGCCATTTAAACCATTTTAAGTGCATCATCTACTGCAAAGTTCAATGTACTGCCACAATGAAATGTCATAAACAATGCAACCAAATAATCTGCCGTACATGAATTCACCAAATCAACAAAGAGAGCCCACTCTATTTACATGATAAATACATGGTGTCTACTATATATGATGCAACGTGGCACTTTAATAATGTAGAGAATCTTTAACTATAAATGATTTCTAGATATTATATTCTAAAAATAAAATAATTAAACACACACAAATGTCACATGTATTTAAATAGTTTATATACTAAAACAATGCATAATCTTGAGTTAACAAAACGTAGGTGGTTTTCTTTCTTTTTTTATTTGGCTTCCTCATCATCTCTTGGGAGGTTTAAACATGCTTGGCATAGTTGCATGGCATCCTAACGAGACACGTACCTCTACACTCACAGTGATTTTAGGTTTTACACATTACTTGCCTTCGAAAGTTCTTTTTTGTTAGAGTAATGATTTAGAAGTATTTTTAATTATCATTTTCTGATTTATTTTCCCACTAATGCAGGAAACTTTTTTATAGAAGAATTTGTTTATAATTTAAATCAATGTCGGGTTTTTTTTCTCTCCAAGAAATTTTCTTGTATGTTAAGAACTCCTCATAGTGCTGAAGAGTTTATTTTTTTAAAATTAATTTTTTTTTCTTCTTTTCTTCAAAACTTCTGCTATGTTATATCAACACCAGTATGCTGTCCAAATTGTATTGACAAGCCTTGATTAAATTGAAACAAAAAAAACATATTTTTTTTCACAATGGGGTATCATAAATGGATTTGGGGAATCTGTGTAGCAATGTTACAAAAGAGGAAAGTATAATGGCAGATTATTTGGGTGGAATATCTACGAAGGATTTTGGGGCTTCTATTAAAAATACAATAGATTTTTCACTTGGGTTTTCGAAGGAAGTGTTCCACAGAAGTGCAGATGAGAATGTTGGTTTCTGTCCATTGAGCATATCAATGGGATTGAACATGGTTGCAGGAGGAGCAAAGGGCTCAACACTGGACCAATTTCACAGTTATCTGAGGTTCAAAGATCCCCATGAATTGAATGAGATTTCTTCCTCATCTTAGCAATTTAGTTTTGTCTGATAGTAGTGTAAATGGAGGTCCTCTTTTGTTGTTTATCAACAGAGTGTGGGTGGATCAGAGCATGAACTTGAAGAACGATTACAGAGATATTGTGAAGAAACACTATAACTTTGAACCCAGATATGTAGATTTTATCGAAAAAGTACAAGTTTTTCTGTTTGATCTTTATTTGATTGCATTCGTTTGATGATAATTATAAGAGAAATTGTAAAGACCACATTTTACACACATAAATACAATAAGATAAATATTGGATTTTTTTTTTTCACTTACATTGAAGTTTACACGACACTACATGAGATATCTTAGGACAACACACAACACACGATATGTTTGCACAAACATTAACCACCATAGAAACTATGAATACAGGAGATGCACATCAAGGCCACTTTTTTTTTATGACAAGGCACCGATTCAAATACGGAATAAACTTATAGATAGGGTCCTTCCCACATTTATTATAACATATTTCAATTTTAACTTAATTTCTAGAAAGACTCATAATATGTGATTCATACATTCCTTTTCCCTTTTTCCAGATTTATTTTATATTATTTAACATTTAACTTTTAATGTATCTGATTAAATAATGATCATCTACTTTGTTTCAATTACTTATTTAATTCAGCTCGTTTGTTAATATGGTATGTATTTACACACAAGACTACTAGGCCTTATCCCTAGGATTCACTCCTAAAGGCATGCATCTTGATCTTATATAATACTTCTATTACACGATGGGACAAGTGTAATTCCAAAGGATGTGAAGTTCATTTTTTGAAGGATTTAGGGTAGCGTTTCTTCCACTATTTGTAAATTGATAGTTGATTTAGTACACAATAGGTATTATGGGATATAGATTCTTTATTCATAGAGAGAGGGTGTAATCACATTTCAAGGAGGATCATGATTCACTTTCATGTGAAATAACATCCCACAATTACATTTCCCAAGGTCTAGCATCAATTATAGTTTTAATATAGTTATGCTCCAACAATTAGTTAAGGTCTCGAAGGCACCAAAACATGGCAACATAATTCCTTATTCTTATTTCCAGATTAGGATTCTTGAGTATCATTTTATGTCCAACTTAAGAGGGATTTTACCTAACTAGGTTCATATGCCTTTGGTAATCTATTGTGTAACCTATTTGTTAATATGGGCATTTGTATCCTCATGAGACCACTAGTACCTAACTTAAGAGATTTGTCTCTAAGAACATGATCACCTAGTTTCACATCAGACATCCAATACCTAATAGAACTAGTGGGAGATCAAGATGGAGTAATTCATCGTCTTAAGGGGTTAAGGTTCACATTATATTTTGCACAACATGGGTCTCGCTTCTCACCACTATATAGTTTAAACATGATATGAGAACGACCTAAATTTCACCTTTCTCCAAATACATCATCTAATGCTTACATTTTCACAAACTGACCATACACTAAAATGTTGTTAAGTGTCACAGTTAACGCTTAGTATTTCCAATAGAACCCAGATGATAATTGAGATTGGGAATCTGGTTCATTTATAATCCCAACTCCTAAAGGTAACTTTTAAGGTTTGTTTGAAATCTTCGCCACTCAACACATGTGTCGTTCCAAGAGGGTTTTACACTATGTTGGAGTTTGGTTATCTATAGAGTACTACCTTCAGAAATCCACATTCTCCTTACTACACACACAATTACCAAACCTAAGAGGGAATCACATACTTGAGATAATGTTTAACCATATCTTTCCTAACTGTCAGGTTCATGATGATGTCGCTAAGCATTAAGGCTCTGATGACAACCTCAACTTGAGCTCTGATTTAATTAAGCTATAAGGTGTTATGAAGTTTAAATATTTAAGTTCATTCTAAGGTTTTAGTTTTCTATGCTAAAAAAATAACACAGGAAGGTTAGTTATGCAAAAATTTGGTACTAGGGTTGACTATTTTGTTTAGATTTCTTTGTTGCATTTTCAAAGTAAAGAACACAAGACACCAATTATTTAATCATCTATTGAACACTGGAAATGCACTACAAGATATTAAATTCAAATTCATTTAACCTATATATATCCAACCTTTTACCAAATGTAAATCTGAATCAAAATGAGAACTATGGTTAAATGCACATTTCCCAAGGCATCCCTAAAACTAGCATCTCATACATATTAACAAATTTAAAATACAATCTTTTCTATAACATGGAAATATATTATACATATACACATTCTTGAATAAAATATATAAATTACAATAAGAAATAATGAATTACACCACACCTTTTCGCCATCTTACTTGCATCCTACAAAACCATGTGAGCATGAAATCAACAATAAATCGCTGACATGACATCCACCTAAATCTATCATAATTAACTTTTTTCAGTTTTCCATTTACATAATAATACTAATAATTTGCAATTGAAAAGAGAGGGTTAGAGACCTATATTCATTCCATTTTATTTCTTAATCAAGGAGAGAGAGAAACACTAAATTCCCAAAATTCAAATTTCACATGTCAAGCCACAAGATAGAGTTTCAACAGTTATTTTCAAGTGTTAATAAGTTTCCATGATGGTGTGCTAACTTAGTTGGGGTCATACAACTTTCTTTTTTACATTTTTTGGCTAGTTGCAAAAATGTCTCAACTTAGGCTCGAAGGCTAGGAAACCACGTTCAAAAACTACTCTCTGTTAGGAAATGAATCATGAGTAAACTCCTACGTGTCCTATATACCAAGAATTCATAGGAACTGACGGAATTTGAAACGAGTGAATTCTTTTCAATTGGTAGCTAGGTTTCCGGAGCCACCGATCGTAATCGGTCTAATTTAACTTAGTCAATAGCAATAAGAGGCCTACAAAACCCCCTTTCCAAACTATCTAGGAATGAATTTTCCCAAAAATTAAGGTTCAAAGTTGTTTTCTAGTAAAAATACTATAGGATTGTGAAGGCGGGAAAGCATTTCCTTGCTCAGGGTCCAAATGGCGAGCTGAAACGAAACCCAATTTTTAAGTTTCAGCAACTCCCAAAAAGTGCAAAACAAAGTAGCAAGGCTCTTGGACGAGTGGCGAAGAGAGTGAAAATGATCAAATGAGTTCGATCTAATGCTTGACATGACTCTCTACAAAATGAGGAACACATACGGCCCTTGACATCTCTGTTACGAGGCTTAGAGTGTATTTTAACAAGTCTCCTGAAATTTCATTTTTCTAACATTGCAAGGTAAACAAAAATGGTTGTTTTAGTTAACTCATCTAGCTCTCGCCAAAACAAACAGACATGAGTACCAAGCTTTGGCACCCTGGATTTAGTAATGCATGATTTTGTGGTCACGACACACTTGAAGATCAATTTGTAACTCGGTAGCAAAATCACGAGGTGTTGTTTTATTGATTACACTAGCCATCTGGTTAAAATATCCAATTGTTTGAGTATCTAATAGTTTAATATTTTTACTTTATTGCAAATGAATAACCAAATCATACGAAAATTGTAAGAGATAAAGGTAAGGAGACTATACCTGTAAATATTAGCCTTTATAGTGCACGACTTTCTCCAAGCATGTTCACCCGCATTCCACAAGACTCCCACACTCTTTCAGCATTCTACAAGACAATCATGTCTTATACTTATTTGTTTTTATAAGTGATCCACCCTAGAACACATGCCATCCCTTTCATGACAACTTGATTTGTTATCCTTGTCAATAAAATCTTTACCCTTGCCATGTTTTTTGTTCCTCCTCTTCTCATATAATTTATCACTATGAATATTCATGAATCTTGTTTCTTCTTTGGCATTACTCTCATATCTGTAATTTTTTTATCTTCTGTAGGCATTTTCTTCTTTGAGAGTAAATATCTCTTATCCTCCCTATCTAGCTTGTAATATAACTCATATACTAGTTTCCTCCAATCCTCATCTTCTCTTTCCCTCCATCCCCATGTATCGTGCATTTTTTAAATTTTTTTTATTATAAAAAAATACATCCCTTATGTAAGATTCTTTCTCTTTCCTTCTAAGATGGAATTCATCCCTGTCAATTTTATCTCTAAAAATATCATCATTATCTATATGATCTATTGTTCCTCCATCAATATCTACAAGGTTTGCTTCATGTATGCCTTCTTGCTTGTTTTTTTTAGATAGAGGTCCTCATATCTTTTTTTTTGCTACAGTATGTCCCTCTACTTCTCTTTTCTTTATAATATCTTCTCTACCATAATGATCATTCTTAGGATCAACATCTTTTTATTTATTTTCTGTAGGAAGCTGCTCCTCATTTTCATGTCTTTTTGTTTCCTATCCCCCTAGTTTGTGTTTGAACTTTTCCACCTTCTCGAGTCTATATAATCTCCTCTCATCTTCATATTTCTTTCCTAGAAGTCGTACTCATCCAGTTCTTTTTTTCCAAGATTTGGAACAACCAACTCCTTCCACGTGTTTATAAACCACTTCACTAATAATGTCTACACCCTGTTTTAAGCTCTGATTTGAAACGACTTAGAATATTTTGAGAATGGAAAACATATTTTCACATATAGGAAGAGTGAAAGATACAAATTTGGGTAGAGGCATGAGTGGGATAATATGAAAAAAAACTTTCAATATCTCAAATAAATAAACATCTATTCAAAATCAAAGATGAAGAACATGAAAAGCAAGAATGGTGTTACACGGTTGCTACACATAGAAGGGGTTTCTTAGAAGTAGAAAAACAAAATCAATTCAGTTGTATATCATGCCTAAATGAAGCGCCCCAAAACCACTATCCCCTATTGTTTTCTCTTACATATATCAAACAACACAAGGGAAAGTTCATATTTTCCTTTCCAAGACAACTGAAACCATTTCAAAAGAAGATACAAATCTAAATCAATCAATTTATGAGCAAAAATGTGAGGATTTATTTTGCATAAAGGTTTATCTCTACGTAAAGGACAGATTTAACCCATAACAAATTGATTTTGGATGAATTTTAGAGGGAGGACCATGTGCCACAGTTCCCATAACATTTTGTTTATTTAATTATTGGCTTTTGCACTCACTCCAGCTATCTAATTACTACTATATTACAACATTAACTAGGGGTTTCAATGTGGCTTACGCCTCTATTCACCAACATGGTGCTTGAATTATTATACAAGGAACATGACAGGTCTGAAACCTTTATGGCCGCCCATACCTTTATAGAACTCGTTCCACATGGTACCGCTAGAACACGCCAATCCTCCATTCAACCACCACATTTAATTTATATTAAATTTTTTGTACCACTACATTTCCCTCCCCTTATAAGAGCATCACCCTCGATGTGACAGAAGGATAAGATTAGAAGAGGTACTCACGAGTGACGAGGAAACAATCACGATTCATGTCACCAACAAATGATACTTGTTGCAAAAGTGCAACTACAATGGAGAAGGGAAGTTTGGCATGTTCTTAAGGTTTTGTGAAGATTTTTAGTTTTCAATTTACATTTTTATCTAATTACTCTTTTCCCTTAACAATATTTATTAAGCTCAAGGTCTTAATGTTTTGTTATTTTAAGATTTCAGTTTATTTTTTTTTTGTGGGTGTCAAACAAAACTTACATCACCATACCACAAAAGGTCCATACACAAAACTAATGCTTCACAAGACATCATGATATGTACTTCGACAACTATATCACATCACAAGGACTCAATCAAACCATGGAAAGAACATAAATAGCCCACGTAACATGGTACTTGTCACACATGCTCTGGACACAAAGTACTCGCAACATAAAAAAACTACAACAACATGGAATTTCAAATAGGTACACATATAAAGGTTTCATACAACTGGATAAAATAACTATAGTTACATAATGTCCAAGGGGAATCAAGATCGTAACCATAATGACGAGCATCAATCCTCAACATCACAAAACATAACCAGACTCACACGAGTACACATAAATCATGACACCAACTGCCAAAACATCACAAACAACTATATATACCTCCCGAAAGCATCACAAAACAACTCCATATACCTCCCAAAGCATAACAAAAAAAATTACATGTACCTCCCAGAGCATCACAAAACAACTCCTTATACCTCCCAAAGCATCACAAAACAATTCCATATACCTCCTAAAGCATCACAAAACAACTCCATATACCTCCCAAAACATCACAAACAACTCCATATACCTCCCAAGAAATAAAATAAAGATAAATTTTACTTTTCTCTCCCAAAAGAGGTCTGTCACCCTATGGCCCTAGGCGCATAGAGTTGAGACACCTCTAACCCAAGTGACATATTAACTCGTGGTTCAACAACCCGCAAGTTATCTATAACTCCTCCGCGCTTACCCCCATAAAACAAAGTGGGTCCATAGGATCAACCACTCCATGGTGCATCCCATGACCCTATTCCACACATTACGACATTAGAACTAGCATAACATTTCATTTCAAACTCCAAGTGGAAAATATCCTAAGCCTTGGGCTAGGCTATAAAACCTTTAAACATGAAAATAAAATTGAAATCTAACTAAAGAAAATTGCTGAATATCCATAGTTAGTGCAAAAATCCACATGTTAGTGCAACAACTAAATAAAATGCCCAAAATATAAGAACACATCTATCAAGAATAATTCTGGTTCTAGAAATAAAAAGGAAAATGTTCAATTTACGAATAAAATACGTATAGAGAAATAACACATCACAATAACTATGTAGCCTTATACAGCCACCAAAGGGGTAACCAACAAGTTCCTGACACTTGAGTCATCGAGCCTCATCTCGTAAAATAACATAACAAATAATAAAACTATCATCATCTCTGTTTGAATCATCCCTCCATCACTTCCACAAGTTTCAACATAATTGTAACTATTGACAAAATAAGCTCACACTTATTTTTAGGTCAACTAACACCATTCTCCTCACTTTTTTGCTTCAATCTAAATTTTTTATATATTTCAAGCACTTAAGTTCCCCTAAAAGCATTTCCATCAAATAGAAAATTTCTTTCCCATTTCGAGAAATATAAAAAAGTCCTAATTCTAACTCATGCTTTCGTAAGTTATGGGCCGATGGGCCTTGGAAGGAGTTTTTTGCCAAAAGCCGGCCTGGCGGACCTAGGGAATACTTTTCGCCAATTGGAAGATTGTACAGACCAGCAAGGCGGCGGGAGATAGTTTTGACACTTTTTGTACTTTTCACAAAATTCATAAGTGGAAAATGTGCAGGTCCAGTGGGCTTGAGAAGTTGATTTCTTTTGCCAAAAGTGGGTCTGCATGGTTGTGGAGCAAATTTTTCCCAAGTATAAAAGTGCTTCGGGGGGGCCCGGGGATGTCTTTTCGACCGTTGAAAAGTCACAGTTTGCGTGGAAGATGCCATGTGTCCCAATGGCACAACTTTTCAAAGCTGTGACTCAAAATGGCAGTCCCCAAATGATTGCTAGCTTTCCATATGTCCCACAAGCTCACAAGGTCTCAGCAAGCCCAAATCGGCTAAGTATTCATAGGGTCAGCGAAAGCCTGCCACGTGCCTTAGTTCGGTGCATAATTCAAAAGGTGTAGAATCCAAAATGGAGACAGTCCCTAAATGAGTGCCAAAGCTTCCACATGTCCCAAGTTTGAAAAGGAGATAGAGTTGGTAGTTGGAAAATTCAAATGGGGCAGAGCCAGCGGAAGGCATGCCACGTGTCAGACTCGGCACGTAACTTCAAATAGAAAAATCAAAAGTGAGGTTCCCCAAAAACGTACGCAAACTCGCCACGTGTCCTAGGATCCAACAGAAGTCGACATGGATTGAGGCATTTAAATCTAGGCTAAGTATAAGAAGTGCCAGCGGATGACACCATGTGTCTCATCGGTGTAACTTCAAAGGCTGTAGCCTAAAGAGTGGATACCCCAAACAAGCGCCAGACTTTCTACGTGTCTAAAGCCTGATAAAAGTCAGAATCGGCCATTGAAAAGTCTGAATTAGCTAGGTATATAGAACCGATAGGAAGGTGCCATCATGTCAGCATCGACACGTAACTTCAAAAATGTGACTCTAAAGCGCAGTCCCTCAAACTGGCACCAGGCCCTCCACTTGTCCAAAAGTCCTGAAAATTGGACAGAAGTCCAACCATTTAAATTGACTACGTATAAAAGAGGTCAAGCTAGCAGAGCCTGCCACGTGTCAGCTCGATGCAAAACTTCAAAAGCAAAATTTAGAGGCAGGTTCCCAAATGTGCACTGATTCTCCACGTGTCCAAGGTCAGACATATGATCCTCCACCAAATTAAATGGACTTAGCCAAAAACATAAAGAAATAGGGTAGAGCTGCAGAAAGGTGCCATGTGCCTCAATCGGTGTAATTTTATAAGGTGCACGACCTAAAAGGCAGTTCCCCAAATGAGCGCCAAACTGCCACGTGGTCCCAGAGTCTAAAAAGATAAGGTTGGCCATTGAAAATTCTAAAAGCCTACGGAGGCCTCCACGTGTCTTATGTGCACAACTTCAAAAGCAAAATTTGGGGGCATTTTCCAAATGAGCGTGCGAGGCCTCCACACATGCTCAGGTTGGGCACACTGTCTAGGTCAACAGGAAAGGACTTAGGAAGAATACAGAGGAAATCAGAGGATCCCACAGAAGATGCCACGTGTCTAGTTCGATGTAATTTCAAGAGCGAGAGGAAGGGGTTGACATCCTTCAAAATGTGCGGGGCTGCCACGTGGACCCTGTATGGATAGACTCTTTTAATTATTGATGAGCTCGTGTTAAACACCTGATCTTCGAAGCACCTTTAGACAGACATATCTTTTGACTGGGAGCTCATTTTTTAGCAGGAAAGGATTTTTTAGAAATCTCTCAATGGCACTGGCATCTCACCCACCACCATTCATGTTTCGGTCTCACCATTTTCAATGCTATCAAGTCTCCAACCTGCTGCCATGATGAAGAATGGGCCTCTTTCTTTCCCAGTAAGGGATAGTGATGGGGCATGGGTGTTGAACCCATCACTATTAAAGGTGGATTTCAATGCTTCAGTGGTTGGAGTAGGTGGAATTCAATGCACTTCCATGGGTGATTAGAAGCAGAGTTCAAATTCTTCCCTCCTCTCTCTCTTATTCTTCCTATATATTGTAAAGGAGGGGAATTTTCTAAAAGTTTATTCATATTTTCTCTCCTACCCCCATCTCTCTTTCTTCCTTTGGATAGAACGTGGAGTCTAAGCCTCCTTTTATGGCTCTGTAATGAAATTTTCTTGCCCCTTGCCCACTGATGATGTACTGTGTAACTTTTGGAGCAATAAAATATGTTTCGTGATGCATCTTTCCATCCTTGCTCATTTTGTTGTCTCTTCTTGCCTCTCGTCATTGTAGGGTATACTGTGCATACTTTGATGTTTATTGTAGGTTCTGGGAGCTGTGTTTAATGGGTTTTGAAGTGGTGTTTCATGTGAACTTCATCTTTGGTTTGTGGTGCTTTTTGTCCACCCCATTCTTTTCTCACCTCTCTCCACTTCAGGCAGTTGGATTTTTGATCAGCCACTTCCTTTTCTGGTGTATCACTACTTAGTGTAGGCTCTATTTCACCCTCCCTCTCTCTCTCTCTCTCTCTCTCTCCCTCGTCTCCTTGGAATGGTTAGATTAGGATTAGATAGGTTGTTCTTGCACTGGAGTAGCTAGTGGCAGGTAGATTAGGAAGCAAGAACCAACCTTTTATGAGGTCCATCTCAAATTTTGCAAGTTCCACAGCTTGAGAGATGGTCCAATGTTGTGTAATCACATCGAATGCCCCATTTCAGACTCAGGACATTCGGGGGTGCTTTAATTTTACATCAAAAGTTTTGGCATTCCCGGTGGGACCTTGAGGTTAGATTCTCCATCTTTCAAGGTGTCTCATTATAAAAAACAAATATTAATCCACCATGTGACCGGATCAATAGTTTTGGCATACCCGATGGGACAGATCTGAAGCACCTTACCACTTCATCTTAGCAAGTTGGTGTGTTCCTGTTAAGATTCAGCCTTTTAAGGCACATGTAAAATGCACATTTGGCGACTCCATTTGGTCAACAACCCATCTCTGAAGTTACAGACCATCTCCCATCCATTTTCATCCTTTTTTCTTCCATCATCTTTCAGTTTCTTCCATTCCATGAAGTTGTGTAATCATGACTTCATTTCCATCTTAGAACTCACACTTACAGTAACCAAGTGCAATCCACCTCCAATGTATTTCCCAACTCCTCCAGATTAGCATTATGATCAGATCTAGAACCATTATGTTTACCCATATGAGCAGTTTCAAAACCATTTTGGCCAAGGAGCTTATCAAGAGCAAGGGTATGCATTCGATGGTGATGGTTATGTGGAGAATGCTAGTTAGTTGGAGAAGATTCAAAGAATAGAGGCTAGCATGGTGCATTCCAAGGCTGTAACTCAAATGAAGGCATTAAGGAATGGTTCTAGGGAACCTTGTCCATGGGTAGGCCCTATTCCAAGACATTTCATCCCGTAGGAGAAGCTGGACTTCATGATTGAGATGGTGCCCCAACTTGCGTAGTGGGCTGAAGGAGATAGAGGCCTACGAATGTGGTGCTAGGGAGCCTTGTCAATGGGTAAGTCCTACACCATTATCTAGTGAATTTCCTCCCTATTCCCCAAGAAACACCATCTCAAACAGAGCTTCAATTTCCAAGCTTCCCATTGTTGCCCCAAGTTTCCTTTCCCTTCCATCCCCTAGTCTTCCGTCTAATCTCAATTCCTCTTCCCTTTTTCCTTCCAAACCCAAGACCCCTCCACAAGAGCCAAAAGCAATGCCTTCCCCTCCACCAAAAACAAGTAAAAAACTAGTGGAGACCCTACCCACAACTCCTCCTACTTTCCCAAGTCCATGTTGGGAAGATACTCAAAAATCTAGTCAAGGAGAACAACAAAGAAAAGAGGAACCCAACAGAGAAGAGATGATAGAAAATATGAAGAGTTGGGTTGCCAAATTTAGATTTACAAAGATCCCCTTGTTGGTTAAGCCCATGGAGGAGGTTGGGGTCAAGTCCACAAGTGGTGGAAATGTGGGTGGGAAGAAGAGCTACTCCAAATCCAAAAGAAGAGGAGTGCTTTCCAGCTGGTGGAGGACCATATACAGTTTCAGAGGCTCCAAGTGTGGAGCAGGCCACAAAAGAACCTTTAGTTCTTCCTCCCACTTCATCCCCTTCGAGATTTGATGTTGAAGAAGAGTTTGATCTTTAAAACTTTATGTTTGAGGATGAAGGGAACCATGGTGAGCAAGTTGCAGATCATGAGGACACCAGTGAAGGAGGTCGAGCACATGCAACAGGAAAACAAGGAGGCAAACTGTCTGCCAGACTTGGAAGATTTCTTTGATAGAGAGGAGCTTGAGTAGATAACATCATTTTCTCTTCCATCATCCACCTTCCAAGCACATGATCCTTGCTATCATGGAGGAGATCATTTAGGGACAACAACCTGTATCTCACAACGGCCCTCTGGAACCAAGGTTGGAAGATATGAATCTTCCATGTTCTTCATAGGAGAAGTAAGGGAAAGAGCAAGAGGATGTCATCATCCCTCTCATACCATCCATCCAGGAAGGTCCACAAGAAGACTCCACTCCTGGGGTCAAAATTCAGAGAAATGGGCACATCCATCAGATCAGACCGTGCCCAATCAGATACTTGGCTTCATTAGAGCCAAGGGAGAAGCCAAAACCATTCATGCCCACTTCAGGGCATGAGGATGAGCTCTAAAGTACCAAGGATCAACTGGAATGCCTCTTCAATCCAAATGAAGAGTAACAAAAAGAGGCATTTTTCTTATTTCCAATTGACACCTTGATGATTTGGGTGGCGGATCAGCTTATAGTCAGTTTTTCACTCATACAAGCAACCATATTTAGTGTCAAATCATTTACATGGCTGCCCTTTTTGAGAAAGGGAAGCTACTTCTCCCTGCCAGTTGCAAGATTTGTTTGAGTCCCCTTTCTCTCTGGCTAGTGTAGAGTAGGTTTAGGTTGTTTTTCAGTAGAAGAAGTGCTTGTGTAAACTCTGCATATCCCACTTGGGGTGTGTATGATTTCCATTTTTTTACATAGTGTTGTGGTGTTTTGTTGCTCATGCACAGTGTATTGGAAGTAGCATTTGGTGAGATCAACTACAGTTCCAGTAGTGTTCCAAGTGGCTCAGGGATCAGATTTTCCAATTTCAGATTAGATTTTTTTTAGGTAGGTAGACTCCATGCCCAATGGATGCTTCAAGGCAATTGATCATTTCACCTAGCAGGTAGGTGATCCCCATGAGTCACCAAATTGTTGACCAAAATAAGCTCACTCTTATTTTTGGTCAACTAACCCCATTTCCCTCTTTTGTTGCTTCAATCTTAATTTTAACATATTTTAATCACTTAATTCCCCCTAAAAACATTTCCATCAGATAGGAAATTTCTTCCCCTTTCCAAAGATATAAAGAAGTCCTTCTAACTCCTCATATTTTGCAAGTTACGGGTCGACGGGCCTTGGAAGGATTTTTTGCCAAAAGCGGACTGACGGGTCTAGGGAAGATTTTTTGCCAATGGAAATTATGGACTAGCGGGAGATATTTTTTCATTTTTACACTTTTCACAAAATGCACAAGTATAATTGCGGGCCCACGGGCCCGAGAAGGATTTCTCATAAAAAGTGGAAAATGTGGGCCGACGGGTCCGGAGATGTCATTTTGCCAAACATGGAAAATGTGGGCTCGCGGGCCTAGGGATGATTTTCTTTTTGCAAAGGTGGGTCTACGGGGCTATGGAGGAAATTTTTCCAAAATTGTGCTAAGTTTAAAAGTGGGGTTGGTGGGTCTGTGGGGGACTTTGGAAAGTTTTACACTTTTCACAAAATGGCGCAGTTTTCAAGTGTGGACCTGCAAGCCTTCCACATGGGTCTCAAAAGACCGAATTGAAAATTCATAGACTAGCAGAAGCTACCACATGCCTTATCGGTGTAACTTCAAGGATATAATCCAAAGCAGAGACTCAAACAAGTGCCAAGTCACCACGTGTCACAGGTCCAAAAAGGGGATAGAGTAGGCTGTTTAAATTGACTAAGTATAAGAGTGTCAGTAGAAGCCTCCACGTGTCTCATCAGTGCAACACCAAGGTTGGGTCCAAAGAGTGGTTTCCCAAACATGTGTAGACTCTCCATGTGTCTTGGGTCCAACTAGAAGTCAAATGGATCAAGGCCCAAATCAGCTAAGTATAGAGAACTGGCGGATGATGTCACGTGTCGCATCAGTGCAAATTCAAAGGTGCGACCCAAAGCAGAGACTCAAGCAAGCACTGGCCCTCTATGTGTCTAGAGCCCAAAAAGGTAGAAGCAGTCATTAAAAAGTATAAATAGAGGCAGGCCAACAGAAGGAGCCACATGTCAACACGATGTAACTTCAAAAGTAAAATTCTGAGCGGGTTCCCAAATGTGCGCTGAGCCTCCACGTGTCCAGGGTCAGACTTACGGTCCCGCTAAGAAAAAAGGGGACTTAACCAAAACACAAAGAAATAGCAGAGCTGTGGAAGGTACCACGTGCCTCATCGATGCAATTTCAAAGGTGCTGCCTAAAAGGCAGTCCCTAAATGAGCACCAACCCACCATGTGGTTAGAGTCTGAAAAGGTAAGGTCGGTCGTTGAAAAGTCTAAGAGCCTGTGGAGGCCTCCAAGTGTATTATCCATGTAACTTCAAAATAAAAAATTGAAGGCAGTTTCCAAACAAGCACGAAGCCTCCATGTGTCTCGGGTCAGGCATAGTGTCTCTACCAACAAGAGAGACCCATAGGTATAATACAAAGGAAATAAAGGATCCAGTGGAAGCCACCACATGTCAATCCAACACAATTTTAAGAGTGAGAGGATGGGGCTGAATCTTCAAGATGTGTGAGGCTGCCACATGGGTCTTGCATGGACAGACTCTTTTAAATATTTCAAAGATTACATGCCTGACTGGACCCTAATTTGGGTGGGAGAGGACTTTTTGGAAATATCTCGGTGTCGGCTTCTCACCTGCCTCCATTAATTTTTTTGACCCACTATTTTTGGGGACTGTTAAGTCTCTCACTTGGCGCCATGATGAAGAATGAGCCTCTTTCTTTCCTAGTAAGGGACAACAATGGGGCATGGGTGTTGTTGCAGTTACAAGATGCTTTCTGCATTGTGGTAGGTGGATTCAATGCGCTTCCATGGGTGGTTGGAGGAGAGTTCAAATTCTTCCATCCTCTCTCTTATTCTTCCTATATATTGTAAAGGAGGGGCATTTTCTAAAAATATGTTCATCTTTTCTCTCCTGCCCCCATCTCTCTTTCTTCCTTAGGATATAAAATTGAGTCAAATCCTCCTTTCATGGCTTTGTAATGGAATTTTATTACCCCTTTCCCACTGATGATCTACCATGTAACTGTTGGAGAAATAAAATTTATTTCATGATGCATCTTTCCATCCTTGCTCATTTTTTGTCTCTTCTTTCCTCTCGTGAAATTATAGGGTATACTGTGCATATTCTGATGTTTATTGCAGGTTCTGGGAGTTGTGTTTAATGGGTTTTGAATTTGTGTTCTCTGTGAACTTCATCTTTGGTTTGTGGTGCATCTTGTCACCCCATTCATTTTCTCACCTCTCTCCACTTCAGGCAGTTTGGATTTGTGATCAGCCACTTCCTTTTTTGGTGTATCACCGCTTAATGTAGGCTCTATTTCACTCTCTCTCTCTCCCTCCCTATCTCCTTGGAATGGTTAGATTAGGATTAGATTAGTTCTTGGCCTGCACTCAGAGTAGGTTGTGGCAAGTGGTTTTGGAAGTAGGAACCAACCTTCTCTGGAGGTCCATGTCAAGTCCACAAGTCCCACAACTTGAGATATGGTCTAATGTTGTGCAATCACACTGAATGCCCCACTTCAAACTCAAGGCCATTTAGGGGTGTTGTGATTTTGTATCAACATTAACTATACTTAGATTGACTCTATACAATAACCATATCGGGAGAGAGAAAGGAGTACAAGTCACCATCTACTTAGCCTAAGGTTTCCACAAAAAAAAAATATGCATGACATCCGTTGAAAAAATACCATACATACCAAACGAACAAAAGTTGTTTTTCACCCAATGTAAGACTCCACTTCCTATCTCATACTCGGCTTGAGTGACTGGTCAACAATACACATTTCCTCACTCAAAACATACACCTTTTTATGATTTCCCTTAGGGTCAGTTAGTGTAAGGTTCACAACATAACACATAACTATATCACAAACATAATGATGGTTCACGCACATTAACCATAGTGTCTACGCATGGCATATATATAGGGTATATCACAATCATTACATTCACTGGTTATAATGTATCACGTTACCACATACTGCACCCAAAGTGCAAGTACTGTACAATAAGGATCATACGTTCACCACATGCCCCTAAATCATGACATGAACCATCACATATTACACGAATTATACGTATGAGAAATACAATGTCTAACATTACAACATATAGTCAATTGCAATTACAACATAGTGACACACATGATTCATCACAACATGATGATGACATCACGATACAATCCAATTCACTTTACACCAATTTTTTCATGCAATATATCAATACACCTTCATATCACATAATGCACAAATGCTCCAACACTCTAGAATCCACAATAACATTATTTTCACACAAAACAAAGTGGTACATTACACATGAATTCCTCATTGAATACACAAAAAGGAGAGAGAATACTCTCATCTCAATCACATCATGAAGATAACAGATACACACTAAGTGGCATGCACAACATTTGCGTTCATAAAATCAAAATTACAATGTTGGTCACATAACAACATATATCACATTACTCTTCCAATATCCACCACCACCATGCAGAATCATCACAAATCCAATCCATCCCTGAGGTCCAAGAGCATGAACCTTCACTCTGATACTAAATGTAAAGCCCACATTTTACACATACAAATACAAAAGTAAAAATACTGTAATTTTTTATTACTTACATTGAAGTTTACATGAAACTAAAGTAGATTGATTAGGACAACGCGCAACACATGATATTTTTGCACAAACATTAACCCACATAGACAACATAAATACACGAAGATACACATCAAGTCCACTTTTTTATAATAAGACACAACAGAACAATTCACAACATAATGATTCAAATATGGAATAAACTGTAGAGAGGGTTCTTCCCACATTTAGTACAACTTGTTTCAATCTTAAATAAAGTTCTAGAAAGACTCATAATATATGATTCATACATTCATTTTACCTTTTTCCATATTTATTTTATATTATTTAACATTTAACTTTTAGTGTATCTCATTAAATAAGGATCATCTACATTGTTTCAATTACTTTTTTAATTTTCCCGTTTGTTAATCTGGTATGTATTTACACACAACACTACTAGGCCTTATCACTATGATTTGCTCCTAAGGGCATACATCTTGATCTTATATCACACTTCCGTTACACAAAGGGACAAGTGTAAGCCCAATGCATGTGAAGTAAATTTTTAATTAAGGATTTAGGATAACATTTCTTCCACTCATTTGTAAATTGATAGTTCATTTAGTACATAATAAGTATTATATGAAATAGATTCTTTATCCATAGCGAGAGGCTGTAATCACATTTCAAGGAGGATCCTGATTCACTTTCCTGTGAAATAACATCCCATGATTACACTTCCCAAGGTCAAGCATCAAATATAATTTTAATATAGTTATGCTCCAACAATTAGTTAAGGTCTCGAAGGCACCAAAACATGGAAATGTAATTCCTTATTCTTATTTCTACAATAGGTTTCCTGAGTATCATTGTATGTCCAAAAGAAGAGGGATTTTACATAACTAGGTTCAAATGACTTTGGTAATGTATTGTGTAACCTATTTGTTAATATGGGCATTTGTATCCTAATGAGATGACTATTCCCTATCTTAGGCAAATTTTGTCTAAGAACATGATCACCTAGTTTCACATTAGACATCCATTACCTAATAGGACTAGTGGGAGAGAAATATGGAGTAATTTTTTGTTTTAAGGGGTTAAGAATCACATTAGAGTTTGCACAATGTGGGTCTCACTTCTCATCACAAGATGGTTTAAACATGATATGAGAATGACATAAATTTCATCTTTCTCCAAAGACATCATCCATTGGTTATGTTTTCACAAACTAACCATTTAATAAAATGTTGTTAAGTGTCACAGTTAACTCTTAGTATTTTCCATAGAACCCAGAAGACAATTGAGATTGGGAATTGGGTTCATTTATGATCCGAAATCCTAAAGGTGAATTTTAAGATTTTTTTGAAATATTCATCACTCAACACATGTGTCGTTCCAAGAGGGTTCTACACTATGGTTGTGTTTTGTTATCCATAGACTACTACCTTAAGAAAATCACATTCTCCTTGTTGTGCACATGATTACCGAACCTAATAGGGAATCACATACTCAAGATAATGTTTAACCATGTATTTACTAACCATAGGGTAAGCATATAGGCTATGATGACAAACTCAACTTGGGATATGATTTACTTAAGTTAGAAGGTGTTATCAAGTGTAAATATTTAAGTTGACTATAAGGTTTTAGTTTTCTATGCTAAAATAATAACACATGAAGGTTAGTTATGCATGAATTTTGTACTAGGGTTGACTATTTCATTTAGACTTCTTTGTTGCATTTTCAAAGTAAAGAACACAACAGACCAATTATTTAATCATCTATTGGACACTAAAAATGCACCACAAGATATTAAATTCAAATTCATTTAACATATATATATCCAACCTTTTACCATACATAAGTCTGAATCAAAATGGCAACTATGGTTATATGTGCATTTCCCAAGGCATACCTAAAACTAACATCTCATACATATTACCAAATTTAAAATATAAACTTTTTTGTAACATGGCAATACATAATACGTATATGAATTCTCCAATAACATATATAAATTATAATAAGAAATAATGAATTAAACCACGCCTTTTCGTCATCTTACTTGCAACCTGCAAAACCATGTGAGCATGATATCAATGATTGATACATCGGTGGCATGGCATCCACCTAAATCTACATAATTAACTTTTTTTAGTATTCCATTTACATAATAATAATAATTTACACTAAAAAAGAGAGGGTTAGAGACCTATATTCGTTTCATTTCATTTCATTTCTTAATAAAGGAGAGAGAGAGAAAGAGATAAGGAAGAGAGAGAAACAATAAGTTCTCAAAATTCAAATTTCATATGTCAAGCCATAAGATAGAGTTTCGAGAGTTATTTTCAAGTGTCAATAAGCTTCCACAATGGTTTTCTAAATTAGTTGGGGTCCTACAACTTTCTTTTTATATTTTTCTGCTAGTTGCAAAAATATCTCTATTTAGGCTTGAAGGCTAGGAAACCATGTTCAAAAACTGCCTTCTGTTAGGTGATGAATGATGAGTAAAATCCTACGTGTCTTCCTATATACCAAGAATTTACTAGAACTGACGGAATTCAAAATAGGTGAATGGTTTTCAATTGGCGGCTAGGTTTCCAGAGCCACCGATCGTAATTGGTCTAGTTTAACTTACTCAATAGCGACCAAAGGCCTATAAAACCCCCTTGCCAAACTAGCCATGAATGTATTTTACCCAAACTGAAGGTCTTTTAGGAAATTTTCTAGTAAAATGCTAGAGGGTTGTGAAGGCGGGAAAGAATTTCATTGCTCAAGGTCCAAATGGCGAGCTGAAACGAAACCCAACTTTTCATTTTTATCAACTCTTGCAAAGTGTAGAATAGAGTAGTAGGGATCCTAGAGGAGTGACAAAGAGAGTGGAATAGTTAAACATGTTTATGATAATGCTTGACACAACTCTCTAAAAAACAAGGAACACATACGACACTTGACATCTCTTTTACGGGGCTCAGAGTGTTGTTTAACAAGTCTATGGAAATTTAATTTTTCTAACATTGCAAGGTAGACAGAAATGGTTGTTTTAGTTAACTCATCTAGCTCTCACCAAAACTAGTGGACATGAGTACCATGTTTTGACACCCTAGGTTTATCAATGAACGAGGTTGTGGTCGTGACATAGTTCAAGGTCAAATTGTAATTCAGTAGCAAATTCACGAGGTGTTGTTTTATTGATTGCACTAGCCATCTGGGTAAAATATCCAATTGTTTAAGTATCTAATAGTCTAATATTTTTACTTTATTACAAATTAATAACCAAATATTATGAAAAAATATAATAGATAAAGGTAAGGAGACCATGCCTGGAAATACTAGCATCTGCACTGCATAAGGTTCTCTCGGCAGGTTCACCCGCATTCCACAAGACTCCCACTCTCTTTCAACATTCTACCAGAAAATCATGTCTTATAATTATTTTTTTGTAAAAAAGTGATCCCCCCTAGAACACATGCCATCTCTTTCATGACAACTTGATCTACTATCCTTGTCAATACAATCTTTACCCTTGCCATGTTCTGTGTTCCTCCTCTTCTCATATAATTCATCCCTATGAATATTCATGAATATTGTTTCTTCTTTGGCATTACTCTTATTTCTCTAATTTTTTTAATCTTCTTTAGGAATTCTCTTCTTTGAGAGTAAATATCTCTTATCCTCCCTATCTGGATTACAATACACCTCATAAACTACTTTCCTCCAATCCTCATCTTCTCTTTCCCTCCATCCCCGTGTATCATGCATTTGTTTAATTTTTTTGAGTATCAGCAAATACATCCCTTGTACAAGAGTCTTCCTGTTTCCTTCTAAGCTGGAGGTCATCCCTATCAAGTTTATCTCTACAAATATCATCATTATCTATCTAATCTATTATTCCTCCATCAATATCTACAAGGTTTGCTTCATGTATGCCTTCTTGCTTGGTTTTTTCTTAGATAGAGGCCCTCATATTTTTTTTTGTTTCCCTACAATATGTCCCTCTACTTCTCTTTGCTTTATAATATCTTCTCTACCATAATGATCATTCCTAGGATCAACATCTTTTTATTTATTTTTTGCAGGTAGATGCTCCTCATTTTCATGTCTTTTGGTTTCCTATCCTCTCAGTTTGTGTTGGAATTTTCCACCTTCTTGAGTCTATCTAATCTCATATCATCTTCATATTTCTTTCCTCGAAGCCATACTCATCCAAATCTTGTTTTCCAAGATTTGGAACAACCAACTCCTTCTAAGTGTTTGGAAACCACTTCTATGATAGCGTCTACACCCTGTTCTAAGATCCTATTTGTAATGACTAAGAAGATTTTGAGAATGGAAAACATAGTTTCACATAGAGGAAGAGTGAAAGAGACAAATCTGGGTAGAGGCATAAGTGGGATAACATGAAACAAAATTTCAATATCTCAAATAAATCAACATCTACTCAAAATCAAAGATGAAGAACATGAAAAACAAGAATGGTGTTACATAATTGCCACACATAGAAGGGGTTTCTCAGAAGTAGAAAAACAAAATAAATTCAGTTGGACGTCATTGCCCTAAAACCTCTATCCCATTTTTTTTTCTCTTGCATACAACAAACAGTAAGTACAAAAGTAGATACAGATCTAAATCAATAAATTTATAAGTAGAAAAGTGAGGAGTTATTTTTCTTAAAGGTTTATCTCTGCCCAGAGGACTAATTTAAACCATAACAAAAATGATTTTGGAAGGCTATTAGAGGTAGGACCATGTGGCATAGTTCACATAACATTTTTTAAAATTAATTATTGGCTTTTGCACTCACTACAACTATCCAATTAGTGCTAAATTACAACATTGACTAGGGGTTTCAACGTGGCTTACGCCTCTATTCACCAATATAGTGCTTAAATTATTATACAAGGAATATGATAGGTATGAAACCTTTATGGCCACCCATACCTTTCCAGAAATCCTTCCATACAACACCGCTAGCACACGCCAATCCTCCATTCAATCACCACATTTAATTTATATTAATTTTTTTACAGGCACTACAGAAATAAACAGTGGTTTGACTATAGTCAATAGAAATCATGTCGAATTTTGTTAATATATGGAAAACCTTCAACATATTGTTATGAAATAAGGGATAAAATATGTAGAATAATCCCTCATAGAATTGCAACAGTAGAAACTAATATGCAAAAAATATTACATATCTCAAATAAAAGTGTAGAATAAAATAACACAACACAAAGAGACAATATTTAACGTGGTTCACCCAATTTGGGCTATGTCTAGCAAGAATCACTTGCTCAGATTTTATTACAAGCCACAATTCTCTCAATACAATATCAAGATCTATTTGGAGCTATGCTCAACAAACTCTACATAATTCACACCTGAATTTTGACACATCTGCAATGTTACATCATACCTACCATACGGAGAAAACCACATAAGTAGAAAACTGCTTAAGTAGTTTTACAAAACCGTGGGTATCAAAACCATGGGCAAAAACTGTCCCATAAACCTATGGGTTAAAAAATCCTTCCCATATGAGAAAAACACGTTTCTTGGTATATTGGGCACATTTTTTTCGAGGCCAATTTTTTTTTCTTGGGGGTTATGCCCCTGGACCCTTGCTCGAGGCTTGGCACGCCCCTGAACCTCAGCGAGACAACTGTAGAAAGTGTACAATACTCTTAGTGTATAGTCTTCAATACTTTCACACATGAAAACATGCTCCACAACCTAACACATATTACTAAATTTATTGACCTCATTTTTTCATCAATTGTTAATACTCAAATAGAACTGATGTCTATTTGTCCTTGTGTTAATATTTATTGATCTTAAATGCAAAATTTATGTGGAAAACAATTTGGAGAAAGTGAAAAAGTGTTGGAAGCTGGGAATTTTTTTTGCTACAAAGACAATGGAAGAGCATGATGTTAAAAAACATAATGTCCACAATTTGGGTAGGAATAAATCGACACTAAGTTCCTTGAAGAACACAATCACCTACTCTTTTCTTGTGGGCTGTGAGTTCTAACCAGCCAACCACTTTACTATAGAACATCTTTGTATTTTTTTATTCTTTGATTAATAGAAAAGATGATGCATTTCTATTAAAAATTAGAGATAAGTACCACCACCCAAGCTCTTATTAGAGAACATCTATTAATAACACTAAATATTAAAAGTTATGTATAATACTTAATTATATAATTAAGTAACTCATAGATTTTGTGCATGTTATTATGATGTTAACGTACATCAAAAACTCATTATTGCGTAGAACCTAAAATTGCTCATTTTGTGTGGCGTGTTCTTCACCAAGGCCTTTGGCTTGGTGCCCACCTGGTTCATTGGGAGTTTCTTTTAACATATATAAAAACAATCATCACTACCGGAGCATGGATTAGTAATGTTTTAGTTTTATTTTCATACTTTTAATTTAAGTGTTATATTTTTAGTCAGAGAGACAATTTTTCATTCTATTGATTTTTCTTCTGATGAAAATTCATAAAATTATTTGAGTTCATTCCTTTTTTATAAACATTTTTTTATAATTTTAATTTAAGTGTCACAATTTTTCATTCCAATAATCTTTCTTGCAATGAAAATTCATAAAAGTGTCTGATTTCAGTCATTTGTTAACATTTTTTTTATAGCTTTAATTTAAGTGTTATATAATTAGTAGAGTGATAATTTTTCATTCCATTAATATCTTCTCATGAAAATATTTGATTTATTAGTCTTTTGTTAACATTTTTTTTATAGCTTTAATACGTGATATATTCTTAGAGTGACAATTTTTCATTTCATTAGTATGCCTTCCCATGAAAATATCTAATTTTATTAGTCTTTTGTTTTCATTTTTCACAGCTCTAATTTTTGTGTTATATCCTTAACAGAGTGACACTATGTTTCATTTCATGAATCTGTCTTCCAACAAAAATATCTGATCTCGTTGGTCTTTTGTTAACCTTTTTTAATAGTTTTAATTAAGTGTTATCTCCTGAGCAGAGATAATTTTTCATTTCATTAGTCTTTCTTCCTAAGAAACTTCATAAAAAATATTTGATTTCACTCATCTTTGATTGACATTTTTTATAACTTTAATTTAAGTGTTACATCCTTAACAGAGTGACACAATTTTTCACTATTCCATTAGTCTTTCTACCGATCAAATTTCATAAAAGAATCTGATTTCTTTGTTGGCATTTATCAGGGACATGAAGTTATAGTGGAGGCCAATAAAAGGGTAGAAAATTAGACAGAGAGAAAGGTAAAAGTGTTTCTTGCACACAGCTCTATAGATCAACTTACCAGGATTATTTTGGCAAATGACCTGTATTTCAAGGGTACATGGATGAAAAAATTCAAGTCATCTGTAATTAAAAAATGCAAGTTTTATTTTTTCAATGGACATAGTGTCAAAGTGCCAATGATGACAACTAGAGAGAAACAAATTGTTAACGGGGTTGGTGACTGCAAAATCTTATGCCTTCCCTATGCCCGAGTACAAGGATAGGATATGCGGTCATTTTCCATGTATTTCATCTTGCCGGATGATATTAATGGGCTGCCTGAACTGGAGAAAAAGGTTGATCTTAACTTTCTTGAGCATCATCTATCCGGAGGCGATTTAGTGAAGGTAGGCTCTTTCCAACTGCCTCGCTTCAAGATATCTGGTACTGTTACAGAAACACAGATCCTAAAAAGCATGGGGTTGGTATTACCATTTTCTGATGGGGAAGCAACTTTCACAGAAATGGTGGACTCGGATGAGATACTTAATATTACAAATGTTTTTCATCAATCATTTGTGGAGGTTAATGAAGGAGGCACCGAAGCCGCAGTTGCCACTGCAGCATTTATGGGCGGTTGTTCTGGCATGATGATGAACCCCATTGAAGACTTTGTAGCTGATCATCCCTTCATGTTTGTGATCAAAGAAGAGGAAAGTGGAGCCATCCTCTTTGTTGGACATGTAGTGAATCCTTTGGACAACTAACAAGAGAATACAATTTTTTCCTCATGTATGAAAATAATCTGTGTTTTTTATTTAGTTTTTTGTATGTCAGTTGATGGCAAAATTAAAATACAGTTTTACTCGTGAAGTTGGAGTATTAGGAATTAGTACAGAAATTTGAAGTCTCTTGCTATGAAATGAGAAAAATGAACTTAATTCGTCTTGCATTCGAAAAAACCAGCTTATTAGATTTTAATACAATTTCGGATCTGTTCTCTTTTAGATCTTGCATGCATATAAATTTAATATTGATTAAAAGATATTCACACGCGTGGCATATAGGTTTAAACTTTCAGCACAAAAAATTCAAATATCCTTAATTCCTTCACCATGAGAGAAAATTATATAGGCTTAGCTTTAAAATGATTAACTACATCAACAAGAAACTATTATAAGAGAAAAAAATTAAAAGTACGCTTTACCTAGGGTATGGTTGTATGCTTATAAAAGTGTGTGAGAGAGGAAGAGGCTTCAACCTTAATAGCCTAGATCTTATTTACCGAAGTCCAACACAAATAACCAATTACTTTTACGTATGTTGAATAGACATTTATAATTTAAAATTATAGTTTTGTTAGTTAAATTGATTTATTGTTGTAAGATGTGTTGACATTTGTCAAGATTTGATAATGGAAATGTATGTGAATTCCAATAAAGTGATGCTTAAATTACATAACTAAAACAACATGCAAAGAGTATTGAATAGTTCAAGAGTTCCTTAAATTAAAACAAAAAAGATTACAATGTGTGCTTAAACTAGATTATTCATGTTATGGAGCTACACAAGAACTAGGTTTCTATGTTCCAATGGTGGACTCCTAGAACTTACACTCTCTTTTCTTTAAATCTACTCTTCTCTATCTTGATATTGCTCACCTCCTCGTGATATGATCTTTTAGCTCCGCCCTTTGTAATTACTTTGAGCTCACTTGTTGTCATCTGCCACATATCTTCTAGTAAATCTAGCATCATTTACCATATGCTCATGATCCCTTGATTTGTGTTGAGATTTAGGTACTTGCATGAAAAGTGTTGATTCTAATTTTTTAGAAATGCATCAATGTAGTTTTTCTATTGGTGACATGTTCATGGTAGTTTCCTTAATCATTTCCTTGATTATCTGAAGTCCAAGATGCCAACTAAAGTATTTGCATTCGTGCGTGTCATTCCTATAATATCTGCATTCCTATGTTTCATTCCTATGCAACCCTCACTCCTACACACACCAAAATAATCATTTGATTCCTACACAAATGGTTCCCTTTACATCCTCTAAGCCAAAAGTTCATACGTAATGCCTCTTCTTATTTTCCTCTTTTTAGGTTCTTGCATGCAAGTTTATCTTTCAATACTCCTATCTTATAGAGTCTTCTAATCCTCTTGCAAGATAGTCTTGCACATCTTTCTTCCACCACGTCTAATATTGTTGAGATTTCACACTATATAAAACTCATTTATTTCACAACTCTCTAAGACCTTTGATTCTTGTGCAACCTTTACCTGTACTTGTTGTGCACACCATACCTTAACCTAAATTGTAAAACACAAAAGACTTCCAACTTTGACACAAAATTTCTTGGTGAATTTTATATTTGGATTTATTTGAGGGTTTGGATTAGTTTTTCTTGATGTAATATTTTTTTCTTGCATGGGATGCTCTTACAGTAGACTCCTCCACTAAGAAAAAATTTGATCCCCTTCTCCCTTGTTGAAATCTTTGAGGGTATGACTTAGTGACTAAATTTTGCAAGATCCAATCATGATGCATCCTTTACTAGCTTGATTTTCCCACTTTACTAAATATTCATAATAAAAGTTTCCACATGTTCTTTTCACCACTCTAGAGTCGAGAATGGTATATATCTCTTCCTCATCCTTTCTCGACACCTTTTCACTCCAATTAGATATATTATCCTTCACTTTGAATACTACATTTTCCCTTATGGTACTCATACAAGTATGCCACATTGAATTCAAGCGAAATATCTAGCCCTTTTGGTAGTTCAATCTCATATGAATTCGCTAAAAAATTGTTCAACACCTTGCATTTCCCGATCTTCTTCCATTTTAGCATTTTGTATCTCCCTCATTAAAATATATCCTTACATAATTGTGCCAATACTTGGTTTCTAACTTAGAATTCCGTGTCTACTCCTCACATCTACATGATCCTTGTATTGCAAGTCACTTTGCTCCAATTTATTGTCTACATCCTCATGAATCTTACAAAAATACTTAGTGTAGTTCTATACTTTGTGGCTTCTTCCTTCAGCTTGAATTCTTATAACTCTGTCACTCCTTAGGATGATTTTGTAGACTATCTAGAATGGGATTTTCCCAATGCTCCTATTAACTGAATTATAGTATGAAATTTTTGCTTTTTCCAATATCATATCCCACTTCTTTGGTTTATCTCCAATCGAGCATCGAAAAAAATTCCTTAAATTCTATTCACCACCTTTGTTTGTCTATCAGTTTGTGGATGATACACTTAACTAAGTTTCAACCTTATACTTGTCTTCTTCCATAATATTTTAAAATAATGACATAAAAATTTAGTGTCCTTATCTAATACAATGATTTTTTTAAATCTATGAAAACTTAGCACCTATATGAAGAATAAAATTGTGTTGTTTGTCACATCACTCATTTTCTTGTAATGTAATGAAATACACAATTTTCAAGAATCTATCAAATGCCATGAATATGGAGTTGTTTCCCTCATCTTTCCTCTATATTCCTAGCACAAAATACATGGTCACATAATCCCATGGCTTATTTGGTATCAAAAATGGTTGATACAGTAACGTGTTATGCATTCGTCCCTTCATTAACTGGAAAATATGTCATTCCTTTACATATTTACACACATATGCCTCCATCCTTGGTTAGAAAAAACTTTCCTCTAACTTCATATTTTTTTACCGTTCAACATAAATTATTGTTTTTATATTCTCTTATCAATGAACATATATGAAGGTATATATATAAATCTGTCTATTGAAAAGTATATATGACAACATATTTTTTCTTCATTACTTAAATAGAGAATAGAATTGACAAATGAAATGATTTTTCCTGTAAGGGATGACTATTAATTACATAATTCAACAAAAAAAGATGACCTAAATAATATTTTCAATAAATGTTTTTGCAATATTAAATAGCTAAGTTCTAACACGTAGAGAAGTGAGGGGTTTTTATTGAATATTTACAAGTTGTGTGAAGTGATTGATGAACAATAAAGAAAAATTAGAATGAAATCAAACTATCTGTGGTTGCGTATACATACATACATACATACATACATACATACATACATACATACATACATACATACATACATACATATATATCTATGTATGTATAAATATATACATATATACGCATACACACACACGCACACACACACACACATACACATATACATACATACATACATATGTGTATGCATGTGTGGAAACTAGAATTCCCCTACCACACATTCTATTTATTTTATGAGATGAAAGTATAATGTAAAAATCATGTAAAAATTGGATAAATATCATGTAACTATTTGGTAAATATCATGTACGTATTAAGTGAAAAATCATTCGTATTATAAAATAAAGGAACTTCGGCTCTGATGGGTTTTTTTATGCTCTCACTTTTGGTACACCACTGCTTGAATTATTACCCTTTAGGATTTCTATGGTTTTCCCTTTGGTACTATAATAGTATAAATCGACTATTATCCCACTGCTAAGGTGGTGATTTTCCTATAAATGGCCAACTCTCCTTCCATTACAACGACTGTTGCAACTGGTGGTAAAAATGGCTCCCAAGCGTGCTCAGAAGTATGTGTTGAAAGTATATGACAAGGTTGTTGGAAGAACAAAGGACCTAGGGGGTGAATTAATCCTACAAATTTCTTACTTCATTTACCATTTGTTGCAACATCTATTAACATTCATTCAATTATATACATTCAATAAAAGCTTATTAAGTGTGCACCATACATTCAAATGAAGATAACACATAAGATAAAACACATAGAAACAAGTTGTAAGTGGGAAATACTCAAGGGGAATATAACCCACTAAATATTTTTTTGACATTACTCACAACAAAGACTCAGGTGAATATTACACATCACAAGGTATTTCTTTAGTGAGGCACCAACCCCACAAGGAGTACCAACCCCTAAAACCTTGTTGATATTACTCAAAATAATAGAATCCTATGAATATGAATCATCATAATAAATTTTATATAAGTGTGACCACTAAAAATATGTTGATGCCACAATGGATTTTGATCAGAAAATTTAGCTCCAAATTCCTTCAAACCCACATCAAATGCTATCTCCTTCAACTTGTTTAAACTTGAACTTTCATGACTTGATTTGGCTTCAAACCCTTACACACATGCTCTATAACCTTATTAATATTTTTTCACACATCTTAATATTCATTTTTATACCCTTAATCCACTTTTTATTCCTCATCTAGGTCAGATTTTCCCTCCTTTCTTAACTAGTTCAAAAAGAACTAAAACAAGCACATTATATGTTTCTCATATTTCAAAAAAAATATAGGTCCATCCTCATTAGTTATATTGAAAAAATAAAATTAAATAATCAAAATAAATTTTTAAAATGATTCATAATGGACCCATATAGGTCGACCATGCTCAAATGAACCAAAAACGCTAAAAAATAACTCAAAACCCCATCACCTGATTCATCAAAAATCACAATCATCATCATCATGATTATAAAATCTCCCAAATAGATCAAACATGTCAAATATGACAAAAAAAAACCACACATGGTAGTAAATTATATTTCACCAATCAAATTCTACATAACTCACTCAAGAAGGCTCATATCCTTCACAAAAAGTTGTTTCTAGGAACCGGTCTTCACATATAGCCTTCAAGACCACAAAAAACCACCTAAACTATGGCATGTAACTAATAATTATAAATCTAATGAAATTTTTATCACAAATATTCTTTCTATATATCATGAAACATCCATACATGGAAACCACACAATTTCCTCTTCACCTAACTGAGCTTCCCATAAAGCAATTTTAGGAAATCAACTGGTTTTCACCCATGCTGCCAATTTCAAGACCTCAAAAGGAATAAAATAGAAAAAAATTCATCCCTATTCATTCTACAACTAATATAAAGAATTAAATAATCCATCTCATGGATCTTCTACCTTAATCTTTCATCCAGAGCAATCCTGTCTTGAAAACAAGCAATCTTCTTCTTCACAGACTGAGATGGATGACCTATCAAATCACCTCACGATTAAAAAAAAAATACCATTGGAAATATATTTAAATCATATTTTCATAACATATTACATTTATTTACAAATCTAAGTGGAAGGTATTCAATTAGGTCCATCTCTGAAACTGCTCATTTAAGATTCAATGACTCAAGAACCAGTCCCGAGGTCAGATTTATCTATCATCTCCATAATCACTTCCAAGATTACCAAAAGCAATGAATTTTTTTATAAATTGTATATAAGGACTCATCAGAATTCAAATAGTATGAATAAACTCAAAACAATCACCAACCTCATGAAGCTACTGAAGACCCTACTTAAATAGGCATCCTCCAGATTTTTCCTTCAAAGAACAGGTCATTATTCCCTCATACTTTATAAAAAATATAATTTCGATATATCATTGGAAATATCTCCGAACCAGGATCACAAAAAAATTAAACCAAGTATTAACTCCACATGTTATTCCTTCAAAGCCACTTTTCCACATACTGATCCAAACTTCCCCAAAAACCAATCCTCATAAATAGGGAGAAAATTTCCATTTAGGACCTCAACCATGATCTAAAAATATCATGGAAATCTAGATCCTAGGATAAGATCAATGTCAATTTATTTCATACCTTCTTTGGGAAACTTCTCCATAAACTAAACATCTTCAGAAAATAGCCTTTTTGGGTGGGGCCCATTTATAGTCACAAGCACTACCATACCTTTCTAGAAATATGGAGGAGTCCTATAAGAACTAAAATCATCAATTTTTAAAAATAAATCTCAATTGGTTAATTATAATCCATTTTCTCCAAGTCACTTTGAGCTAGAGTTTAGCTAGGGTTTCGAAGCAACTTATCTTCTTAACGATCATTCATAAAAACTTGACTATCAAACAACCTAATTATTTTTCATAAAAATTCTTAGTTCCATGGAAAAAATCCTCAAAGAGATCTAGGTCCCATGTAAAGCACGCGGTTCACAACGAGCACCAGAAGGTCCATTTTTATTATAAAAACACACTCTAGAAAACTCAGTTTTTCCAAAAATTATGTATCTTAAAAAATATTCTTCACTTTTATCTAAAACTTGTTATGAAGCATCATGATGACATCATATAACTATCTATGCTCACCATCTAGATCAATTATGCCTGGAACTCTTCGACCACATCAACTTACCTATGTAATCCTACTTGTTTTCACCTTCTTGCTTCTAAAGGGCCTCATACATGCACTACACCTTTGAGTGATGACATGAAACTCATCATACACCTGTTATCTCATGTCATCATGATACTACCATACTCAGAATTTTTTTTATCAGCTCCAAAATTCATGCCTCCAACTAATTCCCCATGCTTTAGGACCAGAAAATAGGCCCACAATGACCCAACTCAACCATGACATCCCATGAACTAACCTTGTTGACCACATAAAAAATAATGAATACTATTGAAACATCATATGGACCATGATTGACCTCAGGAAAACCTTTAAGACTCATCTCATGACTATCCATGCTCACACCATGCCTGAAACCATGCCTAGACACTTTAGAACATCACCAAACTTGGAAACTACCAATCAATCCTTCATGTTAGACCTCAATTTACACCTCATGGAGACTCACAAAACACCACAAAACCATTTTCCATAAATGGACATGAAACGAATGAAAAAATAATACATAATGGCCAACAGAGGTATAGATACTAAATCATCCCCGAATTTTGTTATTTCTGATGAATGTTTAGACCCTTTGGTCAAGTGGTATCGTAACAATTGCCTTATTACATAATTCTGTGGCTGCATTCCCTGAAAGGATTACCTTCAAAACTAGATAAAGAACCACTGGGAGTCCAATGGTGTCCTAGTTTCAAGTATACATAACCTCACTAAAGGGTTTTATCTCATTTCCTTTCGTGAGCCTTCTCAAATCCAAGACCTCCTCCTTAAGGAAACTCATTGGTATTTAGGGAATATCATTTAGTGCTCTCTCAGTGGACTCCTGATTTTATCCTCACTAGATAGGTCTCGTTAAAAATTATAGTTTGGATTGAACTTCATGGTATTATCATTCATCTCTGGTATTTCCTTCTAGAGATAGTGAAACCCATTGACAGGGTGATATGCCATGAAAAAGAGTTGTTTATTTCTACTCATCCGAATAAGTGAGTGTGTGTTGAAGTTAAAATCATGAAATATTTGTGGGAAAACATGGATATTCAAGTTGAGTCACTACGTATCTCTCAAAAAGTGGTTTTTTTCATCTTCCCCAACACTTGTTTTCACTGTAAATCCCCAGACCACCACATTTGTGACTATCCTCTGCTAGCTTGTTCCAAGCTAGTGGTGATGTAAGGCACAGTTTCCAAGCCCAAATTGACCCTCCAAATGATGGTTAGGCTATGGTTGGGAATAATAAGGGCTCTAGTATGAAACCCACTCCCATGAAGACATCCAACCCCTATCCTTTCTCCCTCCATCCAAGGATGAGTCGGGTTGGATCCACCCCGCTTTTCAGTTTCCATTTTGTTGGTACCAAGATTTAATCTCCTTCAAAGGCCAAGAAGCATCATGGATTTGAAAAGACACTCAGAGGAAGATACATGATTATGTGTTTCTTTTTGTAGCCAGGGAAGCAATCTATCTAACTTTTTAGCACTCAGGATTTGAAGAAGTGGGTAGCACCTTAAAAGGATGTGATCTTATCCTAACTATTTTAGGTTGTGCCTCTCAACCAAGGTAAGAGAACCTATTTTGTAACCTATGTTATTGAAGAATGTTGGTAAATCCTTCTTTTGAACAAAATTATAGAGAAGACCTTGGGAAAATATGATCAACACACCAAATCTAACTCTCATGAGTTGTCACTTCCAGATTATGGAGATATTTTTTATACAAGGAAAAGGATACTAAAGACATTAAGAAATCCTGATTGTTTTGCATATTTTTGCAGTAGATTTTGTTCCTTCATTGATACATAGGGAAAACAGGGGTAGTTCACGGTGGATCAATGGTTTTAAAATGATTTTGGTGAGAGATGGAAGCAGGATAAAGTTGATTATACCGGATCTTTGGAGGGACTTCACAATAATGAACAACTATACAATGGAAATCTTCAGAACAATAAAGACATTCCTTCAACCAGAAGGTGTGCTTCAATGGAGGCTTAGATCAACACATTTTCACATAATCTTCAAGACTCCAATACGAAGGATCCAATTGGAAGACTCAATTAAACACTAAACTTTCTGATTAATCATGCCTATGATACACCCGAAGAGTTAAAGAATATGTTTATCAACAAATGACAGTGAATTGATTTTAAATTTCTTTATCTCATCCAAGATGAAGGCTCTTCTTGAAATGAAATTGTAAATACCATTATACTGTCACAGGGATAAGATCCTATGTGATTTCACAAAAAATTCAGTATAAGATTGTAATAGGAACGAAAGAAACTATTTAAAGACATTCTGAAAATAAAGAAGACACAAAATTGCTAGAGATTAGACACAAATGAATTCCAAAATTGCTTAGATTCATCAGCAGGGGAAAGCTTCCATAGCAATCTCAATGCTTGTCAATGGCTATACATCTGCAACCAACTTGACATGATAGAAAATCTAACACAGAAGAAAATAACAGGTAATCTCGGCTTTGGTCTCTCAGGAAGACGAATTTCTATAAAATTTCTCAAGAATTCATACTCCGACCATTTACAAGAGTATTCTCATTGCATTTATACACTTTTCCCACTAAATTTCCCCGAAAGAGAAGAATATTCAAGGGAACTTTGCTTGTTACCAATTTGTTTCAGACAGTGACATTTAACAAATTCAGATCTGAAATTTACCAGGTGGACCAATTGTGAACTAATCACGTTTCTTGGGACCTCGACTAATGACTAGGATGCCATGCCACAATTTTTTGGGAGTCCCTTTAATCATTTGGATTTTTTCATGTGAGAAATCTCCTTTTTAATCTTTTTTCAGAGCTTCTACATACCTGGACTTGATAGGTCATCTCTTTTTGCTCTCAAGGCAATGCCTTTTTCACCTTTTATGCCTGCACTTTCATCATTTCATCCTTTTTTCCTCCTTTTCCTCTGAAATTTACTCTGTAACTTTTGGATCTATCATTTTTCATTTTTACATGAGCTCGAGTAAAAATCCACTTCAAAAGTACTTCATATTTACAAATTGAGCTCCCAATTTGATTCAATTGAACTTTGTAGACCAAAATCGCACAAAGTTTCCAAAAAATTGATGAAGAATGATGCAAAAAATACATCTCCAAAAATCCTAGAGCTTCAATGGCGAAAAAATCAAATAAAATGGACAGCTACCATTGATCTTGCCTTTCAAATTTTAATCTAAGCCCCCCACATGGAAAAATGTGATTGGAAATGGGTCTGGGAGCAATTTTTGACATTTTATAAATTTTGCAAAAAAGTAAAATTTTGACATTTTTCTCCACCCCTCCACTCTCAGAAAATGAACTTGACACATGTCCCAATGTGGGTCCCAGAGGAACCGTGGATCGATTATTCTATTTTACCTCATTTTTGGAAAAAGGAAAATTTTCCAAATTTTCCTCACAGCTCCGCTCTTCCACCTTTAGCTTCTTATGTGGGTCCCAACAGAACTGCGCTTCATTTTTTCACTTTATACTTTATTTCCAAAAAGGAAAAAATTCCACATTTTCCCCGTGGGCATGCACCTCTGTTTTTGACTATTCAATGCTTTCATTACTATCATATCGGGGCCGCACTCCAACTTACAATTTTATTGCATTTTTACAAAAGGATTAAAACCTTAAATAACCACAAAGCTTCGTTTCTCCATTTCCCCACCTGCTATGTGTCTCAATGGCACATTTTGAGATGGTCTTGAAAAGTAAAGACCCCAAAAAATCATGGGCTCAACACATGTCTCAGTCTGATAGAGTCTTCAAGCACCAACACGGGGAGACATAAAACATGACAGAGGCTGTAAACTGAGGAAATTCAATGAAAAACTGGGTGCGACTAATTTGAGCACCAACATCAGCTCTGACTCTGGGATGGGCAGTCCCTATGAGTGCCACAAGAAGCAAATAACAGACCAAGTGCCAAAAATAGACCATTGGGTAACAGAGTCAAAGAAAAATCTTACAGAGAAGAACAACCACAACCATCCTCCAAAAAATGAATTGAGAAACAAGTAAAACCAAGTCACCAAGGACCAGAACAAACAAAAACACAAAAGCAGATGAGAACAAAGAACTATACACTGTACAAATGGAATATACCTTGATTCAAAGAAAACAATCAAGGAAAAACTTCAAGTGCCTCCCATTCTAGATATGAGCATGCTAAGCAGTTCTGATATGTTTTTAACAGCTGGTCATATGATTGCCTCTCTTTTCCATCTAAGTCGCTATTTGACCACATTTCTTTAGGCTTATCCTTTGTGCCTGGGTCAAGTTTTCTAACATTTTTCAAGGCTGCATCAAACATCAAAGTCTCAGGAAAATCATCCTTCTCATAATACCTGCATTGATCAATTTCATATTCCTTGAAAGCAACATAACTCACAGAGTTATCAATATCAATATCTTCATGCAAAACTTCATAAGAAGCATTGTTGGGGTCCTAAATAAGATATAACATTTTATTTTCACTAGGTAGCTTCACAAGGTTGCCCTCAATCGGTATGGTGGCATAAGACATGTCCATTTGAAAATTTCCACCAACACTTGCAGCCCACTTTCTTGATAACAGAATGCCCCATTTGGTAGCGAAATCAATGACAATAACATCAAGTTTCAAGTTATTACCCAGATAAGCTGTAAGTTGTACCACCAAACCTTTTACACATCCTACAACATGCACCTCTCTAGACTCCATTATAGTACACTTTCCATAAGCTGCTGTCACTTTAATGTTCAATTCATCCATGAATTCTAGAGGAATAACATTGCATGATGCTCTGGAATCAAACATACAATTGTGTAGAAGTCTGTCTTTAATAATCAGTGTTGTAAAAAATGGATCGACATTTGATTGAGACTCAACCAAATATGTTCCCGAGTAACCTTCAGGTGGTTCACCTAGTTCCTCCAGTACTTGGGGTTTTTTCAACTCTGAAATGGTAGGAGGAGTCTCAACATTTCTACCTTGGGTGAATTTTTCTTCTCTAAACCCCAAATATTCAAATGTTGTATTCCTATGTTCAGGCATTCTAAGTAATTCAACAATAGGAACATAAATCTTGATCTGACTCAAGATTTTGGCTATGTCACAAGGAACATATTTGGGTAATGCAGGGGCGGGAGGTTTACAAATTCATCTGATGGCACAAGATTTTTTATAGTCTGAGCATAGGGAGGGACACAAGTTCTACTTGAGACAACAAGGCCTTTGCTAGATGTATCTTTCTTTGGAGTCTCTTTTGGGATACTGGCAAGAACATGAATTTTTGGTTTGGCCTGAGGCCCTGCCCCTTTGACAACCCTACTCCTGTTATTATATTCTTTTTCATGGCCAACCACGTCATTCATTAACAACTACCTATCCTCCTTAGAAGGTATCCCTCCATCATACTTCTCAATCATTAGAGCTCTTAGGTACTCAAAATAATTATTAGGAAGTTCAAAAGCTTGCACAATATCAATTTCAGAAGTATGAGTAGGAGGAAGAGGTAATACCCAGTGAATGGAATCCCAGAAATCTTTAGTAGTTCTAGCACTCATCATCTCAGTTGAGTTTCCTCCCTACTGTGAACTCGTAGAGGAATCCACCATGCATGCATCATCATAAGTTTTATCATCATCATCAACTTATTCAACTTGTTGATCTACTTCACATGGCAGGTGGGGTAAGAAGAATTTGTCACACCAATCCATTTGATTGGCTTCATCAATATTAGCAACTTGGGAAATCAGAGGATTAGGCACCATTCTACTTTCACGTGCTTGGGGATGTCTACTTGTAGATCCCATGGGTCCTTTATGTTGGTGTGTGTTATTTTCCACATCATTAGGTGAGTCAGCTCATTTAGGTGAGATCGTAGGTCCACGTGTCATTTAGGGGTCAGTGCATCAGTACATCATATGTGTCATTAGGGAGTTACACTTCTATTCTGGGAATGTAACTCCCCCTCTCCACTCAAGTTGTCATGATTGTAGCACCGGGGGGTTACTCAACACCTCCTATATGTACACCGCTTTGGATATATGAGATTGAGGAGAGTTTTTGGGTTGTAACGAGGTTCTTCTCATGTTTCAAATATTTGCATGCAAATTCAATTAATGCTTGCTCCTCCTAAGATCTCTTCATGTTGTCGTTCACACATCTGTTGATGTGTAAATCATCCCTCATGAACCTCACTTTCAAGTTTGTAAACCCTCTTTCATGGTATCAGAGCGGATCTTGTGGATCTGTGCACTCTTCCATGTTGATCATACATTTTCTAGCTTCCAGGATGATATCCAGATTCTCATGTGTGTGTCGTAATGGTTATTCCTACTGTGCATTTATTGCATTGATTTTGAGCATCCTTCATTTTTGGGTTTGTCTTGTGGGTTTGAGTTTGTGTTTGGACATGGACCGCTCGTTCTTCACTTTTCTCAATCTACAGCTTGCATTCTGGGTTGTCATTAGCATGGTTTGCATTGCTCCTGGTGACCTGCACTCTTGGCATCTACTGCTCAGGTTCTCGTGTTGGCGCTTTTGTATACTAGTTGGTTGGAGGCTAGCCTCCCTAGTTAGTTTTTCTGTCAGCATTTTCGTGTTCCTTCTTGTGGCTTCAACTGCTGCTCGTAGATTTTACTGAGTGTCTCTACTACTGTGCCACCTTCTCACCATTCTGTGTATTCCACTCCATGGCGATCCCTCCAACGGATCCCTCCACTGTGCTTTTCTTGCGGTGGCCTTGCCTCGACTCCTTCGACTCTTTGGGTTTTCACTACTAGCTCGGTCTACCTGTGTGTGGACATTTTTACTCACCGTGGATTTTCCTTGGATCAACTCGTGCTTCGATCCCGTGACTGGTACGTGTGTTTTTCGAGGTGTCTCTGATTTGACCCTACTCGTGGCTTCTTCAGACTTATCACTTACCTGGTTTCTCCCGCCGACCAACCCACCTTTGCATTCCTTCATCGAGCTTTCCTGTACCACCAGTCATTGGTTACCCACTTGGTTGACTCTACCTGAGTGCACCTGCATTCCAGTCTCATGCCCACAGGTTGCATTCCATTCCCACATCTGTTACCTATCCTGCTAGCTCGTGGAATCTCTATTCTACATCCGTTCATAGCTTGGCCTCGTTAAGTACCCTGTGAATTGACATTTTTTACAACACGTGGGCTCATGCACCATTGGCCCAGATAGTTCCTGGTCAACAGTTTCGTTATCTCCTATAGGCCCATGTGGTTTCAACTCTCCTATGCTTGACCAGCTTGACATTGACTCCTCCAACGTGGACCACCTGCATTGAACCTGCATAGCTCGTGCCTGCATAGTTACATAGCTATTTCACTAGCTCCTACATGCGGCTGATCCAACTCCACCTAGATGCCTCTGTTGATGTGTACATCTCCTACCAACTCATCAATGAGGTCCAACCACACAACAAGTTGGTGCCACATTGCTTGACAACTCATAATGTGGGCCCACTCCCTTTTAGACATTGTTTAGAGGTTAAAAAAATCCCATTTTTAATGTTTTAAGGTTAAAAGCATTCATTATGGCATTGTAATAGTTTTAGGGCCTTCATTTTCTTGTAATCATGCCCTTCCTACGTGTGTCGAAGACGGAGGGTGAGGTCCGGGGTTGGAAGGAGGCTAATCCCCCCTCGCAAGCAAAAAAAACCCTTCTTAAAAATTGATGTCATTTCCAACGAGTACCCACACGATACCCTTTATACCCATTTCGAGAACTTTTTTAAATAGTTTGCAAAGCTTATTGGCATTTTCCATCAATTGCGGGAATCGTTTTCTTGCCATAACTTTGGACTCGTTGCTCGGTTTTGAGCACTTATTTAGTCAAAGTTGCATGATTTTTCACACATTACGTGATGAAATTATTAGTTTTGTAAATGTACTACTTTATAAAGTGTTGCATTCTTGGAAGGTTCACTACTACTCTTGGATTTTTACATGTAGACACATTATTAGCCGAGTCCGATGTCTTGCTTTTGTGCATCTTGCATTCTTGCTTATGCATCATGGAGAGTTCTCTTTCTATACTTGAGCATCGTAGGATTACTTTATAGCCTCTACCATTTCTCACCAGGAGAGGGAACTATTCAACTTGGTGTACTTCCATGGAATGATACTTCACTCACGAGGGTATTTCACCCTTCTTACTTGGGATAGTTCCTGCACCCACTAATCATCATTATCTAGAGGATTTTCTCGAGACTTACAACCATGTTTTTGGTCACATGATGATGCATGTCTCTTGATCTCTCTAGTTTCATGTGACAGACGTAGATCCTCCCCACCGTGTCTGGAGCATTCTTCAATCCCTCTATGGAGACCCTTCACATACTTCTTCCATTGTTGTTGCTGCTGATTTAGTTGTCTCCTCTATTTCTTCATATGATGACAGTTCCACTGACATAGACTCATTTGGTTCTACTTCTGATGATGAGGACTGTGCACCCAGTTGTGATGTTGAGAGTACTATAGAGGTCTCTTCTCCTCCTCTCACTATTCTAGAAACTGTTGTCACCCCTCCCATCTCATCAGATATCGAGTAGTCTCCTACTGGGCCTCATATAGTCATCACATTCGCCTCTTTTCCACCCTTTAGTGTGTGAGGCCCCTTTCACTCCTCTACCTTCATTGGATGACTCGTACCTATCTGACATCACTCTTCTGTTTGTTGAGCCCCCTCATTGGGATGAGTATCTACCTAACCTTGGTCATCTTTTTGTAGATTACACTTGTGATGTACTACAGGTTCCTCATCCATCTAAAAGTATTTCATAGGAGTTCATCATCTCCATTGGTGGGAGTGCCCCTTTTGGGACTCTTACCACTTCCACTTTTCTGGAGACCTTCATTAATCCACCCTTTCTTATGGATCCATTTTTTGTTGTGAGGGATGTTTTGTTACCATCACATAAGTTGGACATCCCTTCTACAAATGTTCCCCTCCTTCACTCTGACAGTTTACACACGTGGTATTACCTTTGGTTCCTTTGCACTCACTTGCTAGACCAATGTCACATTTTCATGGACCAAACTCAGAGTTCTTCGTGCTGCTGCCTTTGGTTTACTTCGTGGAATGGGCAGACTTCTAGCACATCATTTCTGTCCTTCCAAAGGGTAGGCACATAGTTTGGTGTGGATGGCTCTTCTTCAGTCTAGAGGTAAAGGATCTTGTCATTGACATTCTTTTGGGAGACTTCCTAGAGCTACAGAGTTCAGATCTGTCCACATCTGCATTCCTCTCATCTCCCTCTTCTCTTCTCTTCTTTTTTTCAAGAGATTGCCTCTTTTTACAAGGGTACCTTTACAGGATCATCTGTGGCTGGGACCCATCTTTGACATCTTTCTTAGATTAGAGAGTGGACTTGTATCTCTTTTTGGGGGGAGTGTTTTCCCACTTAGTTTTCTCATTTTAATCCACTTTTTGAGAGTTTCTTGTATGTGGGTACCTCATCAGGCTTTGTGCTCGGACCCATTTCTTGTTTCTGACTTTCTGCCTCATCCTAGGTTATGATGAAGGGGGGGTGTTTGTGTGTATTTTTTTCCACACCATTAGACGAGTCATCTCAATTAGGTGAGATCATAGGTCCATGTGTCATTTACGGGTCATTATGAGATTCTCTTACATGTCAGTGTGTCAGTACGTCATATACGTCATTAGGGAGTTACACTTCTATTCTAGGAATGTAACTCCCCCTCTCCATTCGAGTTGTCATGATTGTAGCACTGGGGGTTACTCAGCACCTCCTATATGTACACCCCTTTTGATATATGTTATTTATGAGAGTTTGTGGATTGTAACAAGGTTGTGCCAGTGTTTTAAAACTTGGCATGCACATTTGGTTGATGCTCACTCATCCTGAGATCTCTTCACACTGCTGTTCACATGTCCCTTGATGTGTATGTTGTCCCTCGTGATCCTCACTTTCAGTTTTTAAACCCTCTTTCACTTTACCTTTGTCATCTAACCTCTTATCACCCCTAGGATGATTTCCAAATCTGTCATGATTTTGTGCCTTTTTTGAACTTGTGAACTTTGTCCAATTCCTTTCTCTACCCGGGCTAGTTTGTGAGAGATTTCTTTGACAGTCCCTGCCAAAGTTTTAACAACCTCCTCAAGATCCACACTCTTGCTTGCATAAGGTTTTTATGGGTTTATCGTTTTCCAATAACCTTAATTTTTTTCTCAATTTATAGAGCATAGTAAAGGCTTACCTCAAAGTGCTAGGGTTTTTATCCCTTGAATAGTATGCAGTCTTGTCAAATGCATCAACATACTTTATAAGACAAGATTCATCACATGACATTCACATGAAATATTCTCAATGTCTTATTGAATCTCATATTCAAGTCATGCATTGACTCCTTAGGATTCTTTTTAGTATTCTCAAATTATGACAAAAGAAACCCAGGGTCTGTTTTGTCACTATACTGCAATCTAAATACATTTTTCATTTCATTCCAAGAATCAATAGAGTTATTAGGTAGAGATTTATACCAGTCCCTTGCATCCTCTTCTAATGTATGACTAAACAATTAAATTAATACATCTTCAAACTCTATTTCAAAATCCTCCATCATATTGACAAAGAGTTTCAATTGTTGATCACTAGTTATTGCATTATTTACTTGAAACTTAGGCAATCTGTTTCTTACATCCTGTGGCACATCATTTGGATAGCCAACCATACCTCTAAAATTGATGGGACCAAAATTATTAATGACAAATGGAGGTCTGGGTGGAGCCTGAGCCATATTATTCTAAGGAGGTGATCTTACAAGAGAAACTGAATGATGAGTAGTCAGGGGTCTGTGTGGTACATGGATATAATTTTTGAATGACTATCCCCTAATGGCTCTTTTTCACAATAGACACTATCAGATTCAGAAAATACAGAGGTAGAATGAGATGTAATCTTTCAAATACAAAAGAAGGCCCCTCTCCAGATGTAGAATTCATATTTACAAAGAGACTACCTGATTCAGAAGTAGTTGAGGAAGTATTTCAATCTTTAATCATGTCCCAATCATTTTCACCAATGGAGATCTCTTTTCTCAATTCTTGATCTCCAAAAACCTTCCAAATTCTTCCTCCTTATGAATTAGACTTTCCATAATCTGGAAACAACCTTCTACTAGGGTCCACAACAAAGAAATATATTATTCCTTCCATCTTTGTAGAGATTAATGACAAATATTAATTTATATATGTTAAGACACTAGTATTTATTAAGAATTTAAACAACACGGAGTCGCCACTAAGAATTTTCAACTTAGTTTGTGCAAATGCACTATGAAATACCTATCAAATGTCTATCAATACCCGAATCATGTAAAGCTTACAAGATCTTCTCTTCTTCTACCCAAATTTATCAGTAATGATACAAAAATTAGTGTAATAACTGTATAAGCTAGAAATATTACATTGAGAACTTACAACTTTGAACAATTCTTACAGATCTGAATAGATAATGATGTTTCAGAAATGTATTTGTACTTTAGGATATGTAAAAAGCATTACCAGGGTGTATACATGTAGACCTTTATTCTAATACTTCAAAGAGTCCCTCATAATGGTGCGAAAGTGTTTTTGATGGGCCCAATGGATACAAACTGGTAACAAATCAACAAATCTATCTCAGCAACGCAAATCAGTTCCCAGTAACGTAAATCATTTCCCCGGTAGCGGCAATAGAAGTGTGTTGGTGCCCAGATTTAATCTCCTTCAAAGGCCAAACAACATCATGGATTTAAAAAGACACTCAGAGGTAGATATATGATTATGTATGTCATTTTGCATCCGTGGAAGCAATCTATCTGACTTTTTAGCACTTAGGCTTTGAAGAAGTGGGTAGCACCTTAAAAGGATGTGATCTTATCCTAACTATTTTAGGTTTTGCTTCTCAACCAAGGTAAGAGAACCTATTTTGTAGCCTCTGTTATTGAAGAATGCTAGTAAATCCTTCTTTTGCAAAAAAATTATAGAGAAGACCTTGGTAAAATATGATCAACACACCAAATCTGACTCTCATGAGTTGTCACTTCCAGATTCTGGAGATATTTTAAATGCAAGGCAAAGGTTATTAAACACATTAAGAAATCCATATTTTTCTGCATATTTTTGCAAGTAGATTTTGTTCCTTTGTTGATACACAGGGTAAACAGGGGTAGTTTAGGGTGGATCAATGGTTTTAAAATGATTTTGGTGGGAGATGAAGCAAGATAAAGTTGATTACACCAGATATTTGGAGGGACTTCACAATAATGAACAACTTCACAATGGAAATATTCAGAATAGTCAAGACGCTCCTTCAACCAGAAGGTGTGCTTTAATGGAGGCCTAGATAAAAACGTTTTCACAGTGAATTGATTTTAAATGTGTTTATCTCAGCCAAGATGAAGGCTCTTATTGAAATGAAATTGCAAATACCATTAGACTATCACAGGGACAAGATCCTATGTGATTTCACAAAAAAATTAGTATAATATTCTAATAGGAACAAAATAAACTATTTGAAGACATTCTGAAAATAAAGTAGACACAAAATTGCTAGAGATTAAACACAAATTAATTCAAAAATTGCTTAGATTCATCAGCAGGGGGAAGCTTCCAAAGCAATCTCAATTATTTTCAATGGGTATACATCTGCAACCAACTTGACATGACAAAAAAAATAACATAGAATAAAATAATAGGTAATCTTGGCTTTGGTCTCTCGGGAAGACGAATTTCTTAATTTTTTTCTTAAAAATTCATACTTCGACCATTTACAGTAGTATTATCATTGCATTTATTCATTTTTCCCACTAAATTTTCCCCCCAAAAGAGAAGAATATTTGAGGGACATTTGCTTGTTACCAATTTGTTTCAGAAAAAAACATTTAAAAAATTCAGATCCGAAAACTTCCAGGTGGAACAATTGTGAACTGATCACATTTCTTGGGCCCTCGACTAATGACTAGGATGCCATCCCACAACTTTTCAGGAGTCCCTTAAATCATTTTGATTCTGTCATTCGAGAAATACCCCTTTTAATCATTTTTCGAAGCCTCTGCATAGCTGGACTTGACAGGTCATCCCTTTTTGCTCTCGAGGCAATGCCTTTTTCACCTTTTACGCTTGCACTTTCATCATTTTATCCTTTTTCGCTCCTTTTCCTTTGAAATTTTACTCTAGAACTGATGGATCTGGCATTTTTCATTTTTACATGATCCCGAGAAAAAATTCACTTCAAAAGTACTTCAGATTTATAAATATAGCTCCCAAATTGATTCAATTGAACTTTGCCAACCAAAACGACACAAATTTGCCAAAAATTTGATGAAGAATGATGCAAAAAATGCATCTCCAAACATCCTGGAGCTTCAATCGCAGAAAAATAAAATGAAATGCATAGCTACCATTGATCTTGCCTTTCAAATTTTAATCTGAGCCCTCCTCATGGAAAAATGTGATTGAAAATGGGCCTCGGAGCACTTTTGAGATTTTATAACTTTTGGAAAAAATTTAAATTTTGACATTTTTCTCTACCCCTCCAGCTTCAGAAAACAAACTTGACACGTGTCCAATGTGTGTCCCAGAGGAACCATGGTTCGATTATGCTATTTTACAATGTTTTTGGAAAAAGGAAAATTTTCCAAATTTTCCCTGCAGCTCCGATCTTCCACCTTTAGCTTCTGATGTGGGTCATAGTGGACCTGTGCTTCATTTTTCACTTTATATTTATTTTCCAAAAAGGAAAAAATTCCACATTTTCCCTACGGGTCCACACCTCCATTTTTGACTATTTAATACCGGCATTACTTTCCTGTCGGGGCCGCGCTTGAAATTATAGTTTTATCCCTTTTTACAAAAGCCAAAACACCTTAAATAACCCTGAAGCTCCGTTTCTCCATTTCTCCACCTGCTACGTGTCTCAATGGTGCATTTGTAGATGATCCCAAAAATTAGAGACCCCAAACAAGCACGGGCTCAACAAATGTCTTAGTCTGATAGAGTCTTCAAGCACCAACACGAGGAGACAGAAAAACATGACAGAGGCCGCAAACTAAGGAAATTCAATGACAAACAGGGCAAGACTAATTTGAGCACCAACATCGGATACAACTCAGGGATGAGCACTCCCTGTGAGTGCCAAAAGAACCAAATAACATACCAAGTGCCAAAAACATACCATTGGGTAGCGGAGTTAAGGAAAAATCTTGTAGAGCAGAACAACCACAACCATCCTCCAAAAAATGAACTAAGAAACTAGGATAACCAGGTCAACAAGGACCAGAAAAAAAAAAAAGAACAAAAGAAGATGAGAAAAAATAACTATACACGGTACAAATAGAATATACCTTAATTCAAAGAAAACAATCAAGGAAAAACTTCAAGTGCCTGCCATTCTAGATATGACCATGCTAAGCAGTTCTGATATGTTTTTAACAACTATTTATATGATTGCCTCTCTTTCCCATCCAAGTCACTATCTGACCACATTTATTCTGGCTTATTCTTTGTGCATGGCTCAAGTTTTCTAACATCTTTTGAGGCTTCATCAAACATCAAATTCTCAGAAAAATCATCCTGCTCATGATACCCACATTGACCAATTTCATATTCGTTGAAATCAACATAAATCACAGAGTTATAAATATATAAATATTTGCATGCAATACTTCGAAAGAAGCATTGTTGGGGTCCTCAATAAAATATAACATCTTCTTTTCACCAGGTAACTTCACAAGGTTTCCCTCAATTGGTATGGTGGCATAATACATGTCCATTTGAACATTTCCACCAACACTTGCATACCACTTTCTTGATAACAACATTGTCCATTTGGCAGGGAAATCAATGACAACAACATCAAGTTTCAAGTTCTTACCCAGATAAGCTGTAAGTTGTACCACCAAACCTTTTACACATCCTATAATAGGCACCTCTCTAGAATCCATTGCAGTACACTTGCTATAACCTACTGTCACTTTTATACCCTCTTTCACTTTACCTCTGTCATCTGACCTCTTATCACCCCTAGGATGATTTCTAAATCTGTCATGATTTTGTGCCTTTTTCTGAACTTGTGAACTTTGTCCAATTCCTTTCTCTACCTGGGCTAGTTTTTAAGAGATTTCTTTGACAGTCCCTGCCAAATTTTTAATAAACCTCCTCAAGATCCACACTCTTGCTTGCATAAGGTTTTTATGGGTTTATCGTTTTCCAATAGCCTTAATTTTTTTCTCAATTTATAGAGCATAGTAAAGGCTTACCTCAAAGTGCTAGGGTTTTTATCCCTTGAATAGTATGTAGTCTTGTCAAATGCATCAACATACTTTATAAGACAAGATTCATCACATGACCTTCATAGGAAATATTCTCAATGTCTTATTGAATCTCATATTCAAGTCATGCATTGACTCCTTAGGATTCTTTTTAGTATTCTCAAATTCTGAAAAAAGAAACCCAGGGTCTGTTTTGTCACTATACTGCAATCTAAATACATTTTTCATTTCATTCCAAGAATCAATAGAGTTATTAGGCAAAGATTTATACCAGTCCCTTGCATCCTGCTTCTAATGTATGAATAAACAATTAAATGAATACATCTTCAAACTCTATTTCAAAATCCTCCATCATATTGACAAAGAGTTTCAATTGTTGATCACCAGTTATTGCATTATTTCCTTGAAACTTAGGCAATCTGTTTCTTACATCCTGTGGCACAGCTTTTGGATAGCCAACCATACCTCTAAAATTGATGGGACCAAAATTATTAATGACAAATGGAGGTCTAGGTGGAGCCTGAGACATATTATTCTAAGGAGGTGATTTTACAGGAGAAACTGAATGATGAGTAGTGAGGGGTCTGTGTGGTACATGGATATAATTTTTGAATGACTATCCCCTAATGGCTCTTTTTCACAACAGACACTATCAGATTTGGAAAATACAGAGGTAGAATGAGATGTAATCTTTCAAATACAAAAGAAGGCCCCTCTCCAGATGCAGAATTCATATTTACAAAGAGACTACCTGATTCAGAAGTAGTTGAGGAAGTATTTCAATCTTCAATCATGTCCCAATCAGTTTCACCAATGGAGATCTCTTTTCTTAATTCTTGATCTCCAAAAACCTTCCAAATTCTTCCTCCTTATGAATTAGACTTTCCAAAATCTGGAAACAACCTTCTACTAGGGTCCACAACAAAGAAATATCTTATTCCTTCCATCTTTACAGAGATTAATGACAAATATTAATTGATATATGTTAAGACACTAGTATTTATTAAGAATTTAAACAACACGGAGTCGCCACTAAGAATTTTCAACTTAGTTTGTGCAAATGCACTATGAAATACCTATCAAATGTCTATCAATACCCAAATCATGCAAAGCTTACAAGATCTTCTCTTCTTCTACTCAAATTTATCAATAATGATACAAAAATGAGTGTAATAACTGTATAAGCTAGAAATATTACATTGAGAACTTACAACTTTGAAAAATTCTTACAGATCTGAATAGATAATGATGTTTCAGTAATGTATTTGTACATTAAAATCTGTAAAAAGCATTACCAGGGTCTATACATGTAGACCTTTGTTCTAATACTTCAAAGAGTCCCTGATAATGGTGTGAAAGTGTTTTTGATGGGCCCAATGGATACAAACTGGTAACAAATCAACAAATCTATCTCAGCAATGCAAATCAGTTCCCAGTAACGTAAATCAGTTCCCCGGTAGCGGCGCTAGAAGTGTGTTGGTGCTCAGATTTAATCTCCTTCAAATGTCAAGCAACATGATGGATTTAAAAAGACACTCAGAGGTAGATATATGATTATGTATGTCATTTTGCATCTGTGGAAGCAATCTATCTGACTTTTTAGCACTTAGGCTTTGAAGAAGTGGGTAGCACCTTAAAAGGATGTGATCTTATCCTAACTATTTTAGGTTTTGCTTCTCAACCAAGGTAAGAGAACCTATTTTGTAGCCTCTGTTATTGAAGAATGCTAGTAAATCCTTCTTTTGCAAAAAAATTATAGAGAAGACCTTGGTAAAATATGATCAACACACCAAATCTGACTCTCACGAGTTGTCACTTCCAGATTCTAGAGATATTTTAAATACAAGGCAAAGGTTATTAAACACATTAAGAAATCCATATTTTTCTGCATATTTTTGCAAGTAGATTTTGTTCCTTTGTTGATACACAGGGTAAACAGGGGTAGTTTAGGGTGGATCAACGGTTTTAAAATTATTTTGGTGGGAGATGAAGCAAGATAAAGTTGATTACACCAGATCTTTGGAGGGACTTCACAATAATGAACAACTTCACAATGGAAATATTCAGAATAGTCAAGACGCTCCTTCAACCAGAAGGTGTGCTTCAATGGAGGCCCAGATAAAAACATTTTTCACATAATATTTGAGACTCCAACACGAAGGCTTGAATTGGAAGAATCAATTAAACACTAAATTTTTTATTAATCATGCCTAAGGTACACTCGAAGACTTATAGACAATCTTTATCAACAAATGACAGTGAATTGATTTTAAATGTGTTTATCTCGGCCAAGATGAAGGCTCTTCTTGAAATGAAATTGCAAATACCATTAGACTATCACAGGGACAAGATCCTGTGTGATTTCACAAAAAAATTAGTATAATATTCTAATAGGAACAAAATAAACTATTTGAAGACATTCTGAAAATAAAGTAGACACAAAATTGCTAGAGATTAAACACAAATTAATTCCATAATTGCTTAGATTCATCAGCAGGGGGAAGCTTCCAAAGCAATCTCAATTATTTTCAATGGGTATACATCTGCAACCAACTTGACATGAAAAAAAATATAACATAGAAGAAAATAATAGGTAATCTTGGCTTTTGGTCTCTCGGGAAGACGAATTTCTTAATTTTTTTCTTAAGAATTCATACTTCGACCATTTACAGTAGTATTATCATTGCATTTATTCATTTTTCCCACTAAATTTTCCCCCCAAAAGAGAAGAATATTTGAGGGACCTTTGCTTGTTACCAATTTGTTTTAGACAAAAACATTTAAAAAATTCAAATTCGAAATCTTCCAGGTGGAACAATTGTGAACTGATAACATTTCTTGGGCCCTCGACTAATGACTAGGATGCGATCCCACAACTTTTCGGAAGTCCCTTTAATCATTTTGATTCTGTCATTCGAGAAATTCCCCTTTTAATCATTTTTCGAAGCCTCTGCATAGCTGGACTTGACAGGTCATCCCTTTTTGCTCTCGAGGCAATGCCTTTTTCAACTTTTATGCTTGCACTTTCATCATTTTATCCTTTTTCGCTCCTTTTCCTTCGAAATTTTACTCTAGAATTGATGGATCTGGCATTTTGCATTTTTACATGATCCCAAGAAAAAATCCACTTCAAAATGTACTTCAGATTTATAAATATAGCTCCCAAATTGATTCAATTGAACTTTGCCAACCAAAACGACACAAATTTGCCAAAAATTTGATGAAGAATGATGCAAAAAATGCATCTCCAAACATCCTGGAGCTTCAATGGGAGAAAAATCAAATGAAATGCATAGCTACCATTGATCTTGCCTTTCAAATTTTAATCTGAGCCCTCCTCATGGAAAAATGTGATTGAAAATGGGCCTCGGAGCACTTTTTGACATTTTATAACTTTTGGAAAAAAGTTAAATTTTGACATTTTTCTCTGCCCCTCCACCTTCAGAAAACGAGCTTGACACGTGTCCAATGTGTGTCCCAGAGGAACCATGGTTCGATTATGCTATTTTACAATGTTTTTGGAAAAAGGAAAATTTTCCAAATTTTCCCTGCAGCTCCGATCTTCCACCTTTAGCTTCTGATGTGGGTCATAGTGGACCTGTGCTTCATTTTTCACTTTATATTTATTTTCGAAAAAGGAAAAAATTCCACATTTTCCCTACGGGCCCACACCTCCATTTTTGACTATTTAATAATGGCATTACTTTCCTGTCGGGGCCGCGCTTGAACTTATAGTTTTATCCCTTTTTACAAAAGCCAAAACACCTTAAATAACCCTGAAGCTCCATTTCTCCATTTCCCCGCCTGCTACGTTTCTCAATGGCACATTTTGAGATGATCCCAAAAATTAGAGACCCCAAACAAGCACGGGATCAACACATGTCTCATTCTGATAGAGTCTTCAAGCACCAACACGAGGAGACAGAAAAACATGACAGAGGCCGCAAACTAAGGAAATTCAATGACAAACGGGGCAAGACTAATTTGAGCACCAACATCGGATACAACTCAGGGATGAGCACTCCCTGTGAATGCTAAAATAACCAAATAAAATACCAAGTGCCAAAAACATACCATTGGGTAGCGGAGTTAAAGAAAAATCTTGTAGAGCAGAACAACCACAACCATCCTCCAAAAAATGAACTAAGAAACTAGGATAACCAGGTCAACAAGGACCAGAAAAAACAAAAGAACAAAAGCAGATGAGGAAAAAGAACTATACACTGTACAAATAGTATATACCTTGATTCAAAGAAAATAATCAAGGAAAAACTTCAAGTGCTTGCCATTTTAGATATGACGATGCTAAGCAGTTCTAATATGTTTTTAACAGCTATTTATATGATTGCCTCTCTTTCCCATCCAAGTCGCTATCTGACCACATTTATTTAGGCTTATCCTTTGTGCATGGCTCAAGTTTTCTAACATCTTTTGAGGCTTCATCAAACATCAAATTCTCAGAAAAATCATCCTGCTCATGATACCCACATTGTCCAATTTCATATTCCTTGAAATCAACATAAATCACATAGTTATAAATATATAAATATTTGCATGCAATACTTCGAAAGAAGCATTGTTGGGGTCCTCAATAAAATATAACATCTTCTTTTCACCAGGTAACTTCACAAGGTTTCCCTCAATTGGTATGGTGGCATAATACATGTCCATTTGAACATTTCCACCAACACTTGCATACCACTTTCTTGATAACAACATTGTCCATTTGGCAGGGAAATCAATGACAACAACATCAAGTTTCAAGTTCTTACCCAGATAAGCTGTAAGTTGTACCACCAAACCTTTTACACATCCTATAATAGGCACCTCTCTAGAATCCATTGCAGTACACTTGCTATAACCTACTGTCACTTTTATACCCTCTTTCACTTTACCTCTGTCATCTGACCTCTTATCACCCCTAGGATGATTTCTAAATCTGTCATGATTTTGTGCCTTTTTCTGAACTTGTGAACTTTGTCCAATTCCTTTCTCTACCCGGGCTAGTTTGTAAGATATTTCTTTGACAGTCCCTGCCAAATTTTTAATAAACCTCCTCAAGATCCACACTCTTGCTTGCATAAGGTTTTTATGGGTTTATCATTTTCCAATAGCCTTAATTTTGTTCTCAATTTATAGAGCATAGTAAAGGCTTGCCTCAAAGTGCTAGGGTTTTTATCCCTCGAATAGTATGCAGTGTTGTCAAATGCATCAACATAATTTATAAGACAAGATTCATCACATGAACTTCACAGGAAATATTCTCAATGTCTTATTGAATCTCATATTAAAGTCATGCATTGACTCCTTAGGATTATTTTTAGTATTCTCAAATTCTGACAAAAGAAACCCAGGGTCTGTTTTGTCACTATACTGCAATCTAAATACATTTTTCATTTCATTCCAAGAATCAATAGAGTTATTAGGCAAAGATTTATACCAGTCCCTTGCATCCTCTTCTAATGTATGAATAAACAATTAAATGTATACATCTTCAAACTCTATTTCAAAATCCTCCATCATATTGACAAAGAGTTTCAATTGTTGATCACCAGTTATTGCATTATTTCCTTGAAACTTAGGCAATCTGTTTCTTACATCCTGTGGCACAGCTTTTGGATAGCCAACCATACCTCTAAAATTGATGGGACCAAAAGTATTAATGAAAAATGGAGGTCTAGGTGGAGCCTGAGACATATTATTCTAAGGAGGTGATTTTACAGGAGAAACTGAATGATGAGTAGTGAGGGTTCTGTGTGGTACAGGGATATAATTTTTGAATGACTATCCCCTAATGGCTCTTTTTCACAACAGACACTATCAGATTTGGAAAATACAGAGGTAGAATGAGATGTAATCTTTCAAATACAAAAGAAGGCCCCTCTCCAGATGCAGAATTCATATTTACAAAGAGACTACCTGATTCAGAAGTAGTTGAGGAAGTATTTCAATCTTCAATCATGTCCCAATCAGTTTCACCAATGGAGATCTCTTTTCTTAATTCTTGATCTCCAAAAACCTTCCAAATTCTTCCTCCTTATGAATTAGACTTTCCAAACTCTGGAAACAACCTTCTACTAGGGTCCACAACAAAGAAATATCTTATTCCTTCCATCTTTACAGAGATTAATGACAAATATTAATTGATATATGTTAAGACACTAGTATTTATTAAGAATTTAAACAACACGGAGTCGCCACTAAGAATTTTCAACTTAGTTTGTGCAAATGCACTATGAAATACCTATCAAATGTCTATCAATACCCAAATCATGCAAAGCTTACAAGATCTTCTCTTCTTCTACTCAAATTTATCAATAATGATACAAAAATGAGTGTAATAACTGTATAAGCTAGAAATATTACACTGAGAACTTACAACTTTGAAAAATTCTTACAGATCTGAATAGATAATGATGTTTCAGTAATGTATTTGTACATTAAAATCTGTAAAAAGCATTACCAGGGTCTATACATGTAGACCTTTGTTCTAATACTTCAAAGAGTCCCTGATAATGGTGTGAAAGTGTTTTTGATGGGCCCAATGGATACAAACTGGTAACAAATCAACAAATCTATCTCAGCAATGCAAATCAGTTCCCAGTAACGTAAATCAGTTCCCCGGTAGCGGCGCTAGAAGTGTGTTGGTGCTCAGATTTAATCTCCTTCAAATGTCAAGCAACATCATGGATTTAAAAAGACACTCAGAGGTAGATATATGATTATGTATGTCATTTTGCATCTGTGGAAGCAATCTATCTGACTTTTTAGCACTTAGGCTTTGAAGAAGTGGGTAACACCTTAAAAGGATGTGATCTTATCCTAACTATTTTAGGTTGTGATTCTCAACCAAGGTAAGAGAACCTATTTTGTAGCCTTTGTTATTGAAGAATGCTAGTAAATCCTTCTTTTGCAAAAAAATTATAGAGAGGACCTTGGTAAAATATGATCAACACACCAAATCTGACTCTCACGAGTTGTCACTTCCAAATTCTTGAGATATTTTAAATACAAGGCAAAGGTTACTAAACACATTAAGAAATCCTTATTGTTTTGCATATTTTTGTAAGTAGATTTTGTTCCTTTGTTGATACACAGGGTAAACAGGGGTAGTTTAGGGTGGATCAATGGTTTTAAAATTATTTATGTGGGAGATGAAGCAAGATAAAGTTGATTACACCAGATCTTTGGAGGGACTTCACAATAATGAACAACTTCACAATGGAAATATTCAGAATAGTCAAGACGCTCCTTCAACCAGAAGGTGTGCTTCAATGGAGGCCTAGATAAAAACATTTTCACATAATATTTGAGACTCCAACATGAAGGATTGAATTGGAAGAATCAATTAAACACTAATTTTTTTTATTAATCACGCCTAAGGTACACTCGAAAAATTATAGACAATCTTTATCAACAAATGATAGTGAATTGATTTCAAATGTGTTTATCTCAGCCAAGATGAAGGCTCTTCTTGAAATGAAATTGCAAATACCATTAGACTATCACAGGGACAAGATCTTGTGTGATTTCACAAAAAAATTAGTATAATATTCTAATAGGAACAAAATAAACTATTTGAAGACATTCTGAAAATAAAGCAAACACAAAATTGCTTAGATTCATCAGCAGGGGGAAGCTTCCAAAGCAATCTCAATTATTTTCAATGGGTATACATCTGAAACCAACTTGAAATGACAAAAAATATAAAATAGAAGAAAATAATAGGTAATCTTGGCTTTGGTCTCTTGGGAAGACGAATTTCTTAATTTTTTTCTTAAGAATTCATACTTCGACCATTTACAATAGTATTATCATTGCATTTATACATTTTTTCTGCTAAATTTTCCCCCAAAAGAGAAGAATATTTGAGGGACCTTTGCTTGTTACCAATTTGTTTCAGACAAAAAAATTTAACAAATTTAGATCCGAAATCTTCCAGGTGGACCAATTGTGAACTGATCACATTTCTTGGGCCCTTGACTAATGACTAGGATGTGATCCCACAACTTTTCAGGAGTCCCTTTAATCATTTTGATTCTGTCATTCGAGAAATCCCCCTTTTAATCATTTTTCGAAGCCTCTGCATAGCTGGACTTGACAAGCCATCCCTTTTTGCTCTCGAGGCAATGCCTTTTTCACCTTTTACGCTTGCACTTTCATCATTTTATCCTTTTTCGCTCCTTTTCCTTTGAATTTTTACTCTAGAACTGATGGATCTGGCATTTTACATTTTTACATGATCCTGAGAAAAAATCCACTTCAAAAGTACTATAGATTTATAAATATAGCTCCCAAAATGATTCAATTGAACTTTGCCGACCAAAACGATGCAAATTTGCCAAAAAATTGATGAAGAATGATGCAAAAAATGCATCTCCAAACATCTTGGAGCTTCAATGGCAGAAAAATCAAATGAAATGCATAGCTACCATTGATCTTGCCTTTTAAATTTTAATCTGAGCCCTCCTCATGGAAAAATGTGATTGAAAATGGGCCTCGGAGCACTTTTTGACATTTTATAACTTTTGGAAAAAAGTTAAATTTTGACATTTTTCTCTACCCCTCCACCTTCAAAAAACGGGCTTGACACGTGTCCAATGTGTGTCCCAGAGGAACCATGGTTCGATTATGCTATTTTATAATGTTTTTGGAAAAAGGAAAATTTTCCAAATTTTCCCTACAGCTCCGATCTTCCACTTTTAGCTTCTGATGTGGGTCATAGTGGACTTGTGCTTCATTTTTTCACTTTATATTTATTTTCCAAAAAGGAAAAAATTCCACATTTTCCCTATGGGCCCACACCTCCATTTTTGACTATTTAATGCTGGCATTACTTTCCTGTCCGGGCCGCGCTTGAACTTACAATTTTATCCCTTTTTACAAAAGGCAAAACACCTTAAATAACCCTGAAGCTCCATTTCTCCATTTCCCCGCCTGCTACGTGTCTCAATGGCACATTTTGAGATGATCCCAAAAATTAGAGACCCCAAACAAGCATGGGCTCAACACATGTCTTAGTCCGATAGAGTCTTCAAGCACCAACACGAGGAGACAGAAAAACATGACAGAGGCCGCAAACTAAGGAAATTCAATGAAAAACGGGGCAAGACTAATTTGAGCACCAACATTGGATACAACTCAGGGATGAGCACTCCCTGTGAGTGCCAAAAGAACCAAATAACATACCAAGTGCCAAAAACATACCATTGGGTAGCGGAGTTAAAGAAAAATCTTGTAGAGTAGAACAACCACAACCATCCTCCAAAAAATGAACTAAGAAACTAGGATAACCAGGTCAACAAGGACCAAAAAAAAAAAAAGAACAAAAGCAGATGAGAAAAAATAACTATACACTGTACAAATAGAATATACCTTGATTCAAAGAAAACAATCAAGGAAAAACTTCAAGTGCCTGCCATTCTAGATATGTTTTTAACAGCTATTTATATGATTGCCTCTCTTTCCCATCCAAGTCGCTATCCAACCACATTTATTCAGGCTTATCCTTTGTGCATGGCTCAAGTTTTCTAACATCTTTTGAGGCTACATCAAACATCAAATTCTCAGAAAAATCATCCTGCTCATGATACCCACATTGACCAATTTCATATTCCTTGAAATCAACATAAATCATAGAGTTATGAATATAAATATTTGCATGCAATACTTCGAAAGAAGCATTGTTGGGGTCCTCAATAAAATATAACATCTTCTTTTCACCAGGTAACTTCACAAGGTTTCCCTCAATTGGTATGGTGGCATAAGACATGTCCATTTGAACATTTCCACCAACACTTGCAGACCACTTTCTTGATAACAACATGTGCCATTTGGCAGGGCAATCAATGACAACAACATCAAGTTTCAAGTTCTTACCTAGATAAGCTGTAAGTTGTACCACCAAACCTTTTACACATCCTATAATAGGCACCTCTCTAGAATCCATTGCAGTACACTTGCTATAACCTACTGTCACTGTAATGTTCAATTCATTCGTCACGATGCTATAACATTGCTATAACATTACATGATGCTCCTGAATCAAACATACAATTGTGTAGTAGTCTGTCTTTAATAATCAGTGTTGTAAAAACTAGATCAATATTTAATTGAGACTCAACCAAATATGTTCCCAAGCAAAATTTAGGTGGTTCACCTAGTTCCTACAGTACTTGGGGTTTTTTCAACTCTAAAATGGTAGGAGTCTCAACATTTCTACCTTGGGTGAATTTTTCTTCTCTAAACCCCAAATATTTGAATGCTCTAGTCCTATGTTTAGGGATTCTAAGTAATTCAACAATAGGAACATAAATCTTGATCTGACTCAAGATTTGAGCTATGTCACAAGGAACATATTTGGGTAATGCAATGTTAGGAGGGAGGTTTACAAATTCATCTGATGGCACAAGATTTTTTATAGTCTAAGCATAGAGAGGGATAAAAGTTGTACTTGAGACAAAAAGGCCTTTGCCAGATGTAGCTTTCTTTAGAGTCTCTTTTGGGATATTGGTAAGCACTTGAATTGTTGGTTTGGCCTAAGGCCCTACCCCTTTGACAACCCTACTCCTAGTATTATATTTTTTTCATGGCCAATGAAAACATTCATTAACAACTACCTATCCTCCTCAGAAGGTTTTCGTCCATCATACTTCTCAATCATTAGAGCTCTTAGGTACTCAAAATAATTATTAGGAAGTTCAAAAGATTACACCATAGCAATTTTAGAAGTATGAGTGGGAGGAAGAGGTAATACCCGGTGAATGCAATCCCAGAAATCTTTAGCAGTTTTGGCACTCATCGGCTCAGTTGAGGTTGCTCCCTGCTGTGAACTTCCTTCATAATCATAGATTACTGGGAATATTTATTAAACTTATCTTCATCTACGATGCTCTTTCAGTCCACCTTGAGAGGTGTACCATGATATGTGAGGGGATAATGGGGGAAAGCACTAATCCATTAATGTTGAGATTTCTAATTAAGACCAGACCTCACTTGCTAGTAATTTTTCCATTCTTGGCTCGGAGGATGGTGTTCCAAATGGGTAGGGGGAGTTTGATATGTCTGATTTTTCATGAATTTTATCTCGTAGAATTTAATAAATATTTTGTTTAATTTTTTTCCAGTGTTTTAATTTCCTTGATATTATTTGTTTGCAAGAAATTAAGATTTCTGGGTTTTTACTTCAAAATACAATAACTTATATTGCCCCATCTTTTTTGCATTTTCATACTCAACATATTGATGGAAAAGGTGGCATGATCATTTCCATAGAACTAAAATTCACAAATTTAATCACCTCCTTAGGCCAAGATCCTTCAAATAAAGCAGTGTGGGTGATTATGGTGATTAATGTTGTTTTTTTGGCATTCTTAATGTTTATACTTCTAATGATGGATTTGAAAGATTTTTTTTTCTGAAATGGTTAGGTGACACCATATATTTTACCTTATTCACTGGTGTGTGCTGAATTTAATATGATAGAGCATTTAGATGATAAATTTGGTGCCCTACCTATGCACTGGTGTGTCAGCGAGCATGCAACCTAGTATTTATTTAAAATCTATTGGGAACTTTCTGATCCATTGTTCAGTTGATAGTAAGAGTTTACGAATCAATCTTGGTATACTTGGACCAATTTTCTAGAAGGATATGATTAAGGATTTAAAATTCTTGATCATGTACTTATTTCTTAGCAGAAGATGTTTTATTTTGACACACAAGGCTCCTCCCCTGTCATGGTGTGGTCAAATGTGCTTTTGTTAGATCATCATCCAATTTATTTTAATATTGTTTCACATGGGGCCCCTTTCAAAGTCCCTTTAAATAAATTCCTTCTTAATGTTTTTTGCTGAGTCATCTTGGGGTGGTCCAATTTATTGCTAAGGTTTGGAACATGGTGCCTTGTTTTGCTTTTGTTGCTACCTAAAATGAGTGGTGGGGAGCGGAGATTCAATGCACCACCCGTTTCCTCCATGATTATAGTAAGAAGGTTTCTTGAGTTCATAAATAGGTAGACTCAACTTTGCATAAATAATTCTAAAGGATATCGACTCTACTTGAGTCCAATCCTTTCGACAAACCTTTTTAGTTAAAAGATGTTGATACTTGGCGTAAGCTATATATCATTGAATCTCATTTGGCCCATGGTGTGCAGATCCTATCGAGGCTTCACTAGATTAAGGTGCGAGATAAAGCATAAAAAAGTATTCAAATCCCTTTGTGCTAAGCATTCTTGGAAACAGATAAAATATATCCTTGATTCGCATCAACGGCTCATGAAGTTTCTTGAGATCTCTAATGCCTTTGTTGAGAATTTTCAATTAGTCTTCCAAGCTCAAGAGGTTATGAATGAGTGAACTGGTTCCTTACAACAATGTATCAAGGTGGTTTTAGTCAAGATTTATCCTAAGGAAGGAACATGACCGTTGCAATGCTCCTCTATGTTTGGAAGAGCTTTATGCCACTTTACTATGCCTTTTAGATGATGATTCACTGAGAATGGATGGATTTCCTTGTAAATTTTACAAATGGAAATGGTCATTTTTTCCCCGATTTGCTTTGGGTATACAATGAAGCTCTCCAATCCAATTTTCTTAAGAGTTTCATTAATCAAGGAAACATAAAATTCTTTCCTAATGATGACGATCCAGAGAAGATTACTTGTTGAAGGCCTTTGACCTTGTTAAATGTCTCATATAAATTTCTTACTAAGGCTTTGGCTCTTCACATTATGGATATTTTATCTAAAATTTTTCACCCTAAGAAGATGAGTTTTTTAAAATTTCAGTACATTCTAGATATCTCATATTAGTCTAGGAAGGAATGGAATGGGCATGACTATCTCTACAACAACCATTATTTCTCACAATTGAATTTGAAAAGGCTTATAATCATATTGAATGGCCATTTATTCTGGCTATGCTCATAGTCTTAGGATTTGGAGAATTTTTCATCTTGGCGGTCTGAACTCTGTTCTCCAATGCATTTTCTTGCCTAACCGTCAATGGACATAAGTATGTTGTGATTGGGCTCTTCTTCTTTATCAGACATGGGTGCCCTCTAGCTCCTTCCCTATTGGTTTTAGCTGTTAATGCCTTAAGATATCTTATTGCTCGCCATGCTGATCAAGGTCACATTTGGGGAGTTTTGCTTCTGGATCATACAACACAAATTATTAATGGTCATTTTGCTAATGAATCCTTTCTTACCCTTTCTGAGTCTGAGTAGAATGTGGTTAGTATTTTTTATTACCATGATACTTTATGTCTTGCTTCATGATCCAGCATTCAAATGGATAAGACGTTAAGCTATTTGAAAATTTGTTGGCCTATGTAAAACTAGTTGAAATCTTACCCCTGGAAGTGGAATCGAAGAGGCAAATAATATAAATTCTTAGGCATCCCCTTTTCCTTTGATAGTGATTCTGCCACTCTATGGATTTATGTGATTAATAGAGTTGAACATAAAGTTTATCGGTGGTCCTCTAAACCCCATTCCTTAGCATGTAAATTATAGGTGTGTACCAAGATTCTTGTGGCCACCCATGTTTACTATTGTATGTGTTGGTGCCCCTCCCATGCTTCCTTTTCCCAACTTTCCAAGCTACTCTAGGACTACCTTTGGTGTAAAATTTATGGTTCAGCTAGCTTTCATCGAGTGGCCTGTGAAGTCTGTTGTTTTCCATGTGATCAAGGTGGAATGAGAATTATTATATATACAGGAAATGTGTAGATTTATGTTCTAAATGGGTAATGAGGTTTCTTGTGGGAAATAAAGCCTGGAAAAAATTTCTTCGGCATTAAATTGCTTATAGTGCTCCTTATGGAAATTTTTTTTGGAACAATATCAGGTTATACACCTTAATCATCACCAAGGTCCCAGACAATATTTATGTGACTTCGTTGTCAAAAGCATATGGAAAGATTTTGAATTAGTGAAATTTATATTGCATTAGATTGGTGATGGATTTTGCACTAGGGTTTCTTTCAATTCTCATAATATATGGTGGTCTCCCATAATAGCTGATGATAGTCTTCTGCTTGTTGAAACTCTAGGTATCAAATCTCTCTGGGATTGTCACAAAGGGATACATAATATTCTTGATTTTTCCTCCCACAGAGATAGGGTTCCTTAGCCCAAAATCAAGACAAAATTTAATCTTGTCAATTCAAACCTCTCATCTATTTGTAGATTTCAAGAATTGATGTAAGATGTTATACTCGAAAAACCTGGTCTTAAACCCCCGGATGCATGGTGGCATGATTAGCATTGGAATCATGATATTGCATTTCTCTGCTACAATAATGACACCATTTACCAGGTTATGATCCCCATATCTTCTATCATTTCCAAACTCAATGCCCATCGGGCCTGCATTTTGTATAATCCACCTAGCTTTGTAAGATTTCCCATTTTTGGAACTCCCTTCTTGAGCCCAAAGTTAACCATTTTCTTTGGTGCCTTATTTATCATGGCCTTTGCATTGGTGAACTTCAAAGTCACATTGGCATCCCTAATCCTAAATACAATTTTTGTTTTAAACCTGAATATTTTAATCATTTTTTTGGTCTTTCCCCCATGCTCAATCCATTTGGTCTTGGATTTATTCATTCTTTCAACCCTACCACCCTGAATTTTTTCATTGGCATTTGGATTTGTTTGGTGAATTAAATTTTTGGCCTAATTATATTAATAGCATGTGGAAATTATTTAGATCTTGTATTCTATTTCGTATTTCGAAATCTTGAAATTGTATGTTATTCCATAATGATCAATCTGTTCCTTTATTTTCCACTAATGAAAAAGTGGTTATATTTTCTATTGTGTGCATAAACATTCAAGCTCAAAAAGACAAAGTTTCTCTGGAATTTTCTCATTTACAAGATTTTCTCACACACTAGGGGAGTACGCCATGCATTATGAATTAAGTCCCTCTAGACCTTTTGTAATCACCTCCTAGGCCATCTCAGCCCTAGAAACTGCCTCCTTTAGGACTGTGTTGTAGAAGCCCCTCTCATAGCCACCACTCTACATCTCCTCGAGGTCACCTTTCAGATCCATCCTCCTCTAGACCAAGATGTATCCATCCTCCAAGGGGAAAGGGCAGGGATAGCTCTCCACGGTGGGCCTCCCCTCCACTTGGTGTTCAAAAAATTACTAGATCTCTACCCCTTGGTTGGGGGATTATTGTTTTGTTACTGATATAGACACCCGATCCAGATGGTTGACAGGTGGATCCTCCTTCAAATGATCCATCAAGTGGAGTGTTTATACCTCCCCGAGATAATCCTCCTCCTCCTCTAGGAGTGGTGGTAGGTGGCTAGTACTATCTACCTTTTTTAGTTTTTGTGCTTTCAGTTTTCCATATGGGAATTTTATGTGGCCTATATGGTATTTTTGGCTATTTCTAATAACAATCCATCTTTACAAATAATGTTTCCAAGTAGAGTACCAAAAGGAGTTGAAAAAAAACACTTCTCTATGTTTAAAGAGATGTTAAACTTTCTACACCTTTCAAACATCAAGCTCAAGCAATCACAATGTTAATTTACTAGCCCATACCTCTTCGGTCATCCAAGTAGACGTGTAAAAACTTGTGAATAAAATATTGAAATATTTGAACTATTCTGTGGGAGAATATTGATGGTGCATTCTTCAAGATGAAAGGAATAATAGTGCATGAAAATATTCCCCATTTAATTGTGAAGGTGGTTTTATCCTGATCTTTGCATGCAATCCTCACCTAATGGTAACTTGAGACCATCTATAAATGAGTAGAACTTGTGCCTTACTACTCCTTCTAGGATATCCTCAGTGAATGGTGTGGGGAATTGATCAATGACACAAGAAGCATTTAGAACTTTGTAGTCCACACAAATCTTTATCTCACCATATTCCTTAATGCTAATCACCATCAATCTAATCCATTCAAACACCTATATAGGATCTATGATGCCTAACTTGAGAATTTTATCAATTTATTATTTAAATTTTACATGTATATTGGGATCCATCTGGTAAGGCCTCTTCCAAATTGGTCACGCACCCTCCTTGACCTTAATTTTCATCTAACCTAGTGATGGATGCACACCCTTTAATTCATGATACCCCCTATGGGAAAAATATTGAATGTCGCATAGTAGTTCAATAATATATGGAACTTCAGTATCAAACCAATAATCCCCAATTATTTCTTCATGTAGTATGATTTATATGAAATAAGATTTTTTTAAATCCTAATTATAGAGTAACTGAATGTAAACTATGATATACATAAGTTATATAAAATATGACACAAGCAATAAGAAAATATGAAACGCTAAGTGCAAAAGAGAGAGAGAAATGACTTAGCTGATTTATTCTTTCCTAGAACTTATTTGGACTGGGGAAACTAATGAACATGAAGGAAAGACCGTTGTAACTGTGCAATATGAAATATGGAGCTTTTAGACAAGGTTGGACCAGGGCACCTGTATTGGGGTGAGGGCACTAGAGACCTCTACTAGGTGGCCGTGATTACACAGGAGCTCATAATATGGTTTCTAGAGTGTCATAAGAGTGTTTATAGTATTTGTTATTGGTCATCTGTATGTCGTACCTCATTCACCAAATGTACCTATAACCTACAAAAGAGATGTTCACCTATTAAACAAATGAAACCACATTAAATATAAAAAAGAAATATGTAATATGGGGATTCAGACTAACTTCAGTGGTCACCCAAATGAGTTAACTTACGACCAAACACTCCACCACATCTCAGAATCTACGTAGTTCTTGTGAGTGTGTGAAAATGGTGCCTTAAGAGGCCCTTGTGCAAGATGCACTAGATAACATGATATATTTTCTAGATAGATGTAAATGTGTGTATGGAATAAAATGAACTTCCCCTTCCTATGTGTATATGAAGAAAATGCAGTCCCTTGTCCCTTGAATGGATGATAGATGGATTCCTCTGAATGGTTTAGATGCCTTTGGATGTAAGCTTAGGTGATAGATAATATGATTGGTGTTTGGTACTTTATTTTGGTCATATATCTATGTATTTATATGATTCCTTTGGTTGAATTTTTTAATTAACAATAGAAAGGTTGAACCATAAGAAAATAAGATGGCCAAATGATAAAAAAGAGGTGATTAAGATAGAAGGAGGTCAGGGGCGCCCAAAGGGGATGAGGGAAACTAATTCCTTACTAGGCGCTGATGTACAAAGTCATAAAAGATAAGTAAATAAATATGTCATTAGGTTGTAGGGTATGCAAGACCAAATAGAAAATGAGAAAGAAAAAAAAGAGGCCAAAGATACATGTCAATTACTATTTTTATTGCTTAGGAATAATGTAAATGTAAGTATGTTTTTAGGACCTATAAATGTACCCAAGTTTGTGATTTTATGTCTACATTTTCCCCCAATTTATATTGTTGATTGAATAATCGATAGCATAAAGTAGTTATAAAATGCATACCTTTTGATCTTATAGAGTATGATGGTGATAGCTTTCCGAAGAGACAAGTGAAAGTGTGAAGTGATAAAAATGAAGCGTGGAAACTAAGAAAGAGGGAGTGACCCTAGGAGTGAAGCGTGTGCACTGATTTTTTACATTTTTTTATGTTTGTGTTTGTTGATGTAAGGCTGCTTCTTTTTACGTATTACATGCAAACTTGCAAAAGAAGAGAAAACAAGTAGTAAAATATGTAGATATGAATTTTTTGCATAAGTATGTCAAAATTTGTACAAAGGAAAGTGTGCACCTTATTTATGAAGAGTGAAAAAGGATAGAAAACATCTAGATATGCTATAGAAGACCAAGATTTTTAGGTGTTCTCACGCCAAGAGCAAGCTTCTTGGGTGATCTCATGCCAAGAGAAAGTTTTTTAGGGCAATCTAACGCCAAGTGTGAGTTTTATAGGTGGTATCATGCCACGACAAAAGAGTATTAGGGAGAGAGGTCTAGTGTTACTCTCCTCCTACGAATACTTCTTGAATAAACACCACTATAGATGGTACATCCCTATTTTATTCGAGTTGTTATGAATTAGTTCTGTATTATTTCAAATTATTTTGATAAAATAAGATAAAATGCATTCTCTTGCTGGAGGTCAGTGCATGTACTGTGAAAACTACTTTAAAGACTGTTGTAGACTATTCTGATATAAGAAAATAACTATGTGTGATCTAGGAAATAGGTACCTAGGGGAGGCCATGGGTTCCCAGATGCTACTCTCTGGTGCTAAGCACTGGTGTTTGTGCTATGTTGAGGACCCAAGTCAAATTATGGGCCATCCTCTAACTGTATCTCTGCTTTGTTTTTTTACTATGTAGGCATGTAATGTAGCTATAACTTGTTGTATGGGGTGATTGATTCACCCTATGCATACCCCCATCATTTGGGTTGCATGTGACATTGATATGAGGATACAACCTAAAAGAGAGGACCAAACGTTGTTCTAAAAATCATACCCTGTAGGGGGAGGGGATGTGCATGGTAGATACCAAGGAACATGCAAACAAAGATGGCTAATAAAATGTGTTAGTGTAATCAAATCAAGTATGCATATATAAGATAACATGTAATAATGAAAGAAGACAAAATAGACAACGAAAAGATGGTTTTAGACATGGGACATCACTCAAAAGGTCATAAGAAAATCAGGTCCTTAGTGGAAAAAATCATATAATGTGCATACAAGACATAGGGCATAGATAATAACTAATATCATACAATAGAAAAAAATGTAAAACAAGATGTAATGGAAAACCACGGTGGCATATAGTTCTGCAAAGTAAATGCTACACATGAAGCACCCATTAGCATGTTTGAAAGATAAAAAATTATATCAATAGAATAAGTAGTGTGCTAGTAAAAGTAGAAAGTAGCATATAATGAAATGATAACACTTGTAGTGTATGAGAAATTAAATGTAGATGCCCCTAAGAGCCTTGGTGGGACTGGTAATAGGTAGAATGCCAAGAATCATTATTGCGTGTAAAGATCTACATTCATAACTAAAAAACCAAGTGAATGTGTATGTGTATATAGGAAAGAAAATGACATACTAGATATCTCACTAGCATAGTAAACAAAGTGTGTCATGTAAGTATACGCAAGAAAGATTAATTGCAACCAAGATATGAAAATATATGAATGTGTGTGTATGTGATGAGGTTCATTTGTAAAATATCCCTTGACAGTCAAGAATGAACCATTAAAAAAGAGTGTCATCGGGAAATTTTTTTTACAATGTTCACTCAAAATATTAATCATGAAGTACAGAGTGTGAGTGTAGAAGAGGTGAGGTTCATTTAAAATTTAGATCCTTAGCATTCAAGTATGAACCATGGAACTAGAGTGCATCATAGGGTAATAATGATACAAGATGTGTATGAAGTTCTATAAGAGTGCTTAGAAATTTATTTAGACACAAAGAACAAAAAAAAAAGTGTAATAGTAGACATTAAAGACAACTGATAATGATGTAAGGGGGAGAGAAAGAGTGATTCCTCCCAAGTGTGTAAGAGATGGATATCTACGGTGGTGTTTGAAATGTGTCCTAGCCATCAATGTAAGGAATAGTTTACTTGACGAAAGTGATTGGTTTCTATAGTAGAGTGTGTATAGGAGCGTTGAATGGTGGTGGATTATTTTGGATTGATAACGTTGTAGAAGACTTGATAGGAGAAGAGGATGGAATGGTTTTTAGAAGAAGTTTCTTAGTTGGAGTTGGTAATGTTATAGATGAATTAGTAGAAGGAGGTGATTGAGGATATATCTTGAGAGGTGATTTCTTAGTTAGAATGGGTTGGATAGGTGGTGTTTGACTAACCGAATAAGGAGCATTAGAATTTATGGCATGATGTTCATAGGTCATAGAAGGAGTAGATTTGGGATCTCATTTATATGTAGCATTTGGAGATGGGTATGTTGATGATTCCCCATTTTGTTATGTTTAAACCCATGTAAAAGCATGTCTTATTTTGATATCATACTATTGGTTGCTCAAATGTGCACCCACATCTTGGATCTCTGAAAAGGGACTGAGGTATCTGAGACCACAATGGAACCATCCCCAAGTTGTGGGACCTTACGAGCTTGGAACAGATCTTTGGAGAAGGTTAGTTCCTCTATTTATCTCTACTACTACTACTAATCCTAGCTCTGAAAGGGGAAACTAAACTAGTAATGCCAAGGGACTAGAGAAAGGAGGATAACATGAAATAAACTACACTAAAAGGAAATAGCACCAGAAAAGAGGGATGAACACTATCTGTTCTGAGCAAGAATGATAGGGAATGTCTGAGAGGAGGCTAGGCACGAGTAGCACAACAAAAAATGTATTCACCAAGTCATCCCTTATGGAACACAACCAAACATGGGACCACAAGGGACCTGAAGTAGCACAACAATATAAAATGCAAGAGAAAGGGCAAGAAGAAGAAATAAACATGCTAGTATAGAGAATAGTCACAAAACGATGCATTTATTACTTCCAAAATGCATAGAACCGTTACAATGATAAAGAGGTTGATATCCACATGCAAGAGCCAAACATGGAGGTCTAAAAATTAGAATACATAAAATATGGAGTCCATAACAATGTGCGTAAGGATCCAGAGTATCTAACATAAAAATTGATCCTTGCTCTTATATTTATAGACGAATCCATGTAGGAAGAAAGGAAGAGGAGGGAAATCCTGAATTTGAAACACAACCACCAACAAGAAGCATTCAATGTCTGTAAATCCACTTGGAAATCTATGAAATACACTTCCCCATGCTTGTTTTACATGTTGAAGACAAAAGAAAGTGGATCATACTAAATTAGGTGGTTAGAGTAATTAGATATGCTCATCAATTTTCAGAGAGACGTTTTCCAAATTCTCACCTACCAGATCTATTGGATTTTGAATTTTGAATTTCTAGCACTGTTGTTGATGTCAACAACTTTTTGATAATTCCAGGTGCATGTTGATCTGAGCTCTATAGCTGATGACATAGCTGCCAGATTTGTCAGCATATATAAGACACGTGGCACGTGCCGATTGGCTAAGATGGTGGCCAAATGTAAAATTATTTTTCATTTCTGCCACATGTTAACATTCATTTTTTGCAAGGATTCAGTGCCCTATTGGCGTACACTAATAGGTTACATGCTGCACACTTAAACATGTCACAAGATGATCTGGCACAGAAGGGTGCATGAAGAAAATAGAGGAAGGTGTGGAGGGAGTGCACGCGGGGAGATGAATCAAACTGGTGAGCAGAGAATGTATGGTTATGGTGCGCAAAGGATCAAAGAATTAGACACGTGGGGTGGAAGGAAGCCGAATTGGAAGAAGGTGAACGTGTGGAAGGAGGGTGTGAGGGGAAGTGGAAGGAGGAAGGGAAGGGGCACACAAGAAAACTATGACCAAGGGAGTGTGCCAAATTATTATGAGTGTGTGTAATTATTCAATAGATAACTATTATCACTGAATCACAACACCCTTTTGTTTACACAAGTGCATATACTTGAGCTTACGATGTGATTGTATAACATGGGTACTATCTCTAAGTTGTGGGACTTGCTACTTGAGATTTACCTCTAGAAAAAGTTGGTTCTTGCTCCTAAACTACCTACCACAATCTACACTAATGTAGGCAAAACTATGTTTCCTAATCTAATTTTCTACGGGACCAAGGAGAAAGAATGCATGAAAATGAAAACCTACACTAAAGCAGCGATACACCAAAAAAGGAGGGAGTGAGGGTAGTCTTCCTATGTGTGAGATACAAAAGAAAATGTGCACACTAGAATGGGTGATAACAGTTCTCCACAATATAATAAAATTGCATTCACAACAACATCTCAAACATACACAATGATAGTGGTTCCTTGCAAGAGCATAAAAATAGACACAATATTATTGTAATGAAGGTTGAAAGGGCAAGGAGAGTGCAAACAAACACAATAGGGGAATATGCATCCACAAACTTGTATTTTATTTCTTCATGATATGCACAGTTCAATCTACTACAAGATAAGGGCCTTGATCAAAATGCAAGGAGTCCACTACAAGGGCCTGCAGCACATTGGATTCAAAAAGAAATTTTGATAGAGCTTTGTTACGATAAAACTCCTCCTCAATGAGCCCAACAATCCAATTTATAGAAAAATAAGAAGAGAGAGAGAGAGAGAGAGAGAGAGAGAGAGAGAGGTATGGAAATCCCAAAATCTATCCTTTAACCACTTGTAAGAGGTATTAAATGAAGTGAAATGAAGTTTTATTGCTTGCAAAAGGCTCCCCTTACAGTCCCATGACTTGCAATAGTGAAATATGGAAGCCCATACTTCATTGAATGCGTCCAACTACCACATAAATCACTATTCTGAACTTGGCCATGTTTTCAAGAAAATATCCATTGATCCCTCATCAAATATATAATTTCTTGATTTATGTGTCAGGATTGGAAACACAATTCCAACGGTATTAATTTCATGCGATTTTATTGAGAAATACAAAAGTTATGGCCTTCTAAGTGTGAGCAGCTATTTTGGGTCTGCCAAGCATTTTCTATCATTTGACGGGAATGAGCATTAAATTTTTGTGATGCATAGGACGTTGTGCTTGTTCCAGAAAGTCCAATTTTATGAAAATCAGAGCTTGGAGTCAAAAGTTATGGCTGTTTGAAGTTCGGGTGGTCAAACATTGACTTTTTCTCTTCATTGCGGCTATTTCAACAAAATCGAGTCTGCATTGTCCCCGGCTGTCCTAGACACATTCTTCCGCATCACCCGATTCAGGATTCCTTTTCCTCATGCATCCACCATTGATCAGGCTGTGAGGGTTGTTGACCTCTGTATTCTCTGCAACGTATGGTTCCTTTTGTGGATTTTTTCGCCTTTGCGTGTCCCATGCATACTTTTTTCCTGACTGTCCCGGACACATTTCTCCCACATCACCCACAATGCACTAACTTGTGGAAAAATCATCTTTTCGCATCTTGTGTGTACCTATGTCCCAACTGTCCCGTGGACTGTCTGGGACAAAAATGTCTTATTTTTCCGCAAAACACCAAAGTGAGCCCATTTTTAGATTTTTTCCAATTTTCTCTAACTTCTTGAGTTTTTTCCTAGATGAGGGAAGTTAGAGAGAAGCCAAGTGGACCCCAAAAAAGATGATTTTTGCCTTGAATCAATTTTACTGGCTCGGGACTGAAGAATTTGATGCATGTTATCAAAATTGCCTTGAGGGGTGAATTTTGGATAACAATAACTTAGGGAAAAAATGTGTATGTAAGTTATCCAAATGACTAGGGGATTTATTTGGATAACACATACTACATGATGTATAATGTTGACTATTTATAATTAATAATTTACTATGTTTTAGAAGGAAATGTTTTTCATATTTTCATTATCTTTATATTGTTAATGTTTCTTCAAATATGGCTAATTGAACTCTTTTATGGGCATCAACAATCTATTTGAAAAAACATGTGTTAATTCATCACAAGATTTAATTTCAAAATGACATAGGACTCGTTGGTGTGTTGGCATATGAATCACCTTTGTATTAGTGCAGGACTCACCATGGAGTGTAGGAATCATCCAGATCATTAATTAAGATTCCCTTGAAATAAGGAAACTTATGCAGAGGAGATGATTAACTTAGAGGGTTGAACTGTAATTTGATATAGATGGAAGCACAACAACATGAGCATGAAATGTGTGCCACTGTCTTAACCTACCTTCATGCAAATTATGAGGTCCAATATCCCTAGTTTAACTATAATTTCTTGTAAACGTGATCAAGAAAGACACTTATGGATTTATGATCGCCATTGATTCTCTAGGATCAATTTGAGATACAAAATATCTTCTAACACTGATTGAATTCCTCAAAGGATCCAATTTAAGGCCTCCTCTTTAGTAACAAGCATTGTGTAAAAGAATCCTTTCACTACTATACTCCTTAAAAATAGTAGTCATTGTTTTAGTCAATGTCCAGTTAAGTAAATGATAGTATTTATAAATAAACTAGTTCTCTCCTAAAATAACTAGGGCTCCTCTTGTATAAGAGCGATAATTTATTAAGATTTAAGTTTGGTTCAATTATTTTATGATTGTAAAAAGGAAGTTCTTACATTCAATAAAATTACGGATTCAGGGGGAAATTTTGTTGTGTAAATTTAGAAGCTAAGCTTGATTGAAGGGAAGGAGCAAGGGCTACTCCTCCCCAAAAAATTTAAGGGATTCTTTAGTGTGTTTATTTTTTGTTATAACATAACTATTTAATATTTCTAGCATTGCATTGTTTGTCATACCATTAAGATGGTGTTTTTAATATTATTTGAATTCAATGCATTTCATTTTATAATTGTAGTTAGTTATTATTTAGTGAATTATGTTATTAAGAACATGCTGTGAGAAATTCCCATTGTTCCCTTTGTTGCAAACAACCACAAGCACTACCTTGGATTAAATAACATAATATAGTTAAATTACAAGTATCAACAATGCTCGTCACTTTTTGGCATAGTTGTGGGGGATATTTCAAGGTATTATCAAAGGTTAAAGGTGCTACCTAGAAGTGTTGATTGGTTTTCTGGTAAATTTCCATTTAGAAATTTTTATTTCCATAACTTTTTTCTTAAGAAGTATAGAAGACCTTGTAGTGATAATAGCAATCCTCTATGTTTTGGAGTATGTAGAACAAAAACAACTAGGCTAAGCATTGATGGTTATGTATTTATCCTCAATATGATAGGATTTTATGTTTAGACCTAGAGACCATAGAGGTAAATTGATAAGGAAAAATTTTCAAAGCCCCCCTCAAAACCATCCCATGGAACAACCTGCTAACCAAGGAAGGATGATTGATGAAGTAGAAAATCCTAATGGTGCAAAGAATGAAAACTCTCCAATTGGAAGAATGTTTACCTATCCCATACAACAAGGAGTCTATGAAAAATATATCCCCTTCAATCTTACTAACTTTTTAGGGATTAGTCTTAGAACACCCTAACCAATTCCTTTTCGAATTCAAGTTCTTGTGCCAAACTTATGATTACACTTTCGATTCACATAAGCTCAAATTATTTCCCTCCACTTTAAAATATACAACTATGAGATGGTTTATGGGATTAACTTCTAAATCCATCCATATTTGGGAGAAGATGGAAAAAAAAATTCTTAGACAAGTATCAAGACTACTACATAATCCAGGATAGGAAAGAAGAACTTTTGAGAATTCAGTAAAAGAAAGATGAGAGTGTGGAATATTATCTAGATCAAGTTATCTTCCTTCACAGGAGGTGTGGGACTAGCCTGAATATTAATTTACTCAAAACCTTATTTCTTAAAGAGTTAGATGAAGAAATACATGAATCCTTAAATCTTATGGGAAAGGGAAGCATGTATAAACTAGACTTTATGGAGATTATTGATCTCTATCAGAACTACTCTCGAACTTGCCCAAACTTTCGTAGAAAGAAACAAAAAGTGGCCAGTGGTGATATATCCAAACTGAGGGGAGAAATTTCAAATTTTAGATTTTTTATTTGGTTCAACTCAATACAACTATGGATATGGAGAAATCCATAGATCCTTTTGTTCATCTACTGCCCAAGATGTAGAGACAAACACAGAATTAAGGCCTGCTGCTTAGATAAGACAAATATATGTCTTCTTTATGAATCAAGAATTTCATAGACCAATGTGGGCTTCTTCCTTTGCTAAAGGACCATTTTAAATAGAAAACATAATATAATTACAAGTTGAATTATATTTCTCAAAGGCAAGGATAAAATGTGCAGTCTAACCAAAATCAGTCCTACATGCAAAAATCACAATGGGTCCTAAATCAATGGAATGCACCATGGCTATATCCCCAAACCTTGGTCCCAACAATCCCCACAGGAGTGGAGCCCACAGTGGAAAGCACCACTAATTTATTATCAAAAAAATCTTGGCTCCACATCTAAACATTCCATCATTTCAATATCTTAATCCTCAGTACCAACAATAGTGGAATGTACCTCAAGGTTCTTAGAAGTAGTATTATAATCAAAGAAGATCTCAAGGTCAAAAATACTTATTAACTAGACCTATAAATGATGTCCCATATGATCAACCTTCCCAACCACAGATACAAGCAAAAACTATAGCAAATCCCAAAAATGTGAGGTAGGGTAACCAAATGTACACTGTGGAATCAGATAAAAGCGCCACATTCAATTCTATGGATTGTAGAAATATCTTGTTGCACTCATGGAAGGAAGAAATCCATGATGATAAAGAAAATATAAAATAAAATCATCCTATTCCTATCGTTGAGGAAACTCCTGAACAAAATGTTGACATTCCTTTTCCATCTAGACTCTAAAAAAAAACATTATTGTATTTCCCAAACAAACAAGGTCAGATTTAATTTAGGGACTAAATAAATTGAGTCACTGGCATTCCCCGTATTGCAAGCTCTTAATGAAATTCCTGAACTAAACAAGATAATCAAAGAGCTCTATGTTAAGACTCCATGAAGGAGAAATAACCAAACTAAAACCATCCATGTCGATGGGATACTTGCTAGTATTATAGAAGGGAATATGACCCCTCCTAAATAAGGAGATCCTGAAAGTATTATTTTTATAATTTACATAGGAGATGTTTAGATTCATATCATCCTAGGAGATCTAGGGGCTTCTATCAATGTAATGACCACATATAATCTATCCACCCTAACACTTATTGAACCACAATCAACCCTCCATAGTATTACAAATGGAAAATTAGTCTGTAAAATAAGCTAAAGGGAATTATAGAGGATGTCATTGCTACTATTGAATCCTGAGACTATTCAGTAGACTTCATGATCATAAAAACAAAGAATAGGAAGATTGGATACCCTATAATCATAGGACATCGTTGGTTGGCCATCACTACTACCATCATCGATTACATGATAGGTAATATTGTGATTACTAATGGGAAAGATTCAAAAGAATAATCAATATATCCTACTATAAAACCTTTTGCTACAAACAAAAAACAATGGTGTGATGAAAATTCAGATGATTTATGGATGAAAACAACCAACCCATCATCTTTTCCTTTGCAAAAAATATAGATCTGATTGAGTCCATATTTCAAAACATTACGGTTGTTAGTTTAATACCACATAGGTGTCCATTAAATGCATTATAAAGAGAATATCGTATTGTAGATTTTGTTCATCTAGCTACCAAACAATTACCTATTCTCCCAGGAAAGACATTGACAATTAATAGTTGGTTGATTAATCAGGAGGAAAATACCCTATTTGAAGTCTTATGCTCTCATCCTCAATATTTTTCTTGTGAATATAGTGACATGAAGAATATTGATCTTGATATTTTTACACATCATATCTATACCAATGATTCTAGACCAGCTAGGAAACCTCAAAGAAGGATAAACCCTTCTCTAAGAGACATTGTGAAAGATGAGATTGAAAAAAATTTAAATGTAGGATTCATCCATCCAATATCAGAGAACCAATGGGTTTCTCCATTAGTCATAGTTCCTAAAAACAATGGGAAATGGAGAATTTGTGTAGACTATAGGGAATTAAATAAAGCAACTCATAAAGATTATTTTCTATTACCTTTTATTGACCAAGTCTTAGACAATCTAGCCGGAAAAAGTTACTTTTCATTTCTTGATGGGTTTAGCGGTTATAATGAAATAACAATGGCACTTAAGGAACAAGAAAAAGAAACTTTTACCTGCCTGTGGGGAAAATTTTCTTATAGGGTTTTATCTTTTGTTTATGTAAATCTCTTGCTACTTTTCAAAGGGTGATGTTGGAAATATTTTCTAATGTCACCCATGACTGTGTAGAGATTTACATGGACGATTTCACAATTTACAGAGTAACATTCCAAGAGGTGGTTGAAAATTAAAAAAAATCCTTGTTCAGTGTGAAAAACATCAAATATCCTTGAACCATGAAAAATATTTTTTCATGATGGAACAAGGGATCATTTTAGGCCATCACATTTTAGATGAAGGGATCAAGGTAGAACCAGACAAGCTTAGTATCATTGTAACACTCCCATCTCCCACTAACAAAACAAAGGTAAGAAGTTTCCTTAGCCACGCCAGTTACTATAGGAGGCTTATCTCATATTTTAGCAAGATAGCTTCTCCATTATTTTCTCTCCTAACTAAAGATTATAAATTTGAATGGACATAAGCATGTCAACAAGCTTATGATGCTATCAAAGGTAAGTTAATAAACACACCAATACTAAGAGGTCCAAATTGGAATCTTCCCTTCCATATACAAACAAATGCCTCCAATGAAGTAGTAGGTATTGTCCTTGGAAATAAGAGGAGGGAGAGTCTATGCATTCTATTTATTACATTAGTAAAAAGCTCTCCCCTACTGAAAGGAATTACACCATAACAGAGAATGAATTTGTTGCAGTTGTATATGCAATCAACAAGTTTCACCATTATATTTTAGGATATGAAGTGATTGTTCACACTGGCCACTCTACTACCAAATATATAATGAAAAAACCTTTAGTGCATGGTAGGTTTTTAAGGTGGTTGTTATTGCTACAAGAATTTAACATTAAAATCATTGATAAAATAGGTAAATCCAATGTGGTAGCTTATTTTTATTTCAAGACTAACTACTTAAAATGAAGAGGAGTAGGTCAATGATGACTTTCTAGACAAATATCTATTTGCAATTTCTACTACCTCTCCTTGGTATTCATATCTAAATAATTACTTGACCACGGGGAAGTTTCCAACCTTTTTCTCATAAATTAAAAGGAAACAATTAATTATATAGAGTGTGATGTATACATTATTAAATGGAATTATTTTCAAATGTGGACCTGACCATGTTTTACGTAGGTGTGTAGATGAGAATGAAGTATTTGACATACTCAGAACATGTTATGATGAATCATCCGAAGTGAATTATTAAGTTCAAAGGACCATTCAAAAACTTATAGGATCTAAGTACTATTGGCCTCCCTTGTTTAAGGATGTCAAAAATTATGTATGGAGATGTGATCAATTCCAAAGGATAGGGAAACCAATATTTACATCTGAAATGCCATTCCAACATCAAGTTTTCTTTGAACCATTTGAGAAGTGGGGATTGGATTTTACTGGACCAATTGACCTAACCTTTTAAGGGAAGGAACACACCTTGGTTTCTACTGATTATGTCACCAAATAGGCTGAAGTGTAGGCACTTCAATATTGCAGTTTTTTTATATGAACATATCTTTAAGAGATTTGGAGCACAAAGATCTATTGTTATAGATCAAGGACCATAGTTCATGTCAAGGGTAATCATATCTTTTGTGGAAACCTACCAGCTAAAATACAAGAAGTCATAACCATACCACACATAGTCTAATGGTCAGGTGGTGGTTATTAACAAAGAACTGGAGAATATCTTAACCAAAATAGTGGATATATCAAGGAATAATTGGGTTAGAAAACTACGTCAAGTAGTATGGGTGTACAACACTACTTGGAAAACAACCACAAGGTTTAGCCCCTATGAATTGGTCTATGGGAAGAATCCCATTCTCCCTATAGAATTTTAGATTTAGAATTTGAAAAAAAAAATTGATGTGGGAATTGAATTATCCAAGTCACAACAAGAATGAATTGTTCAATTAAATGAGTTGGATGAAAATATATTTCAAGTATTGAATCAAACTAAAATCATATAACACTAGAGGAAAATATGACATGAAAAACACATAAAGCCAAGGAAATTACAAGAAGGGGGTTGGGATATGTTATTTGATTCGAAGTACAAGGATTTCAAAGGAAAAATGTAGACAAGATGGAAGGGCCCATATTAGACTGAATGAGTATTTAAAAATGAGATCATCTAACTAATTACAATTGACGAAGAGAAGAAATTAATGTTGGTTAATGGGAAGATACTGAGGCTATACCATAAACCAACATCTAGGGAATAATTTCATAATGAAATTTAAGAAGATTCAACTCTGACGTGTTTAAAAAAGTTTTTTTTTCCAACACAACTCAGAAATGAACTACTTGTCACAAGAAATAAAAATGAGATGATTGAAAACTACAAATTACGGTCACCATCCTATGAAACATTGGTTGAAAACCAAAAATCGAGGCTATTGCTTCTAAAAATAGAAAAAAAATATAAACTTAGCTGACCAAAAACCAAGAATAGTGGTCACCACCCTCAAATCCAACATGCCCTAAAGGAAGGATCATGTATGGATGAGGGATCAAATCAACATGGAAATGACAACCAATAATGTGACAAGCTAATTTAATGAGGTATGTAAAACTAATTCCCTTATTTAATATTGGAAATTTTAATTTGTGAATTTTTAATTATTATGCTCATGAAAATTGATTGTATCTCCCATTTCCCATAACTTCCACTCTTCAGAAATCCCAAGAAATCCGTAATACCCCGCCATAGTAATATCTACACATGCCCAATCAATTTCATCAGCACTTTGAGATTCCATCACACCTTTCCCAATTCATTTATTTTAATTTCGAACCATTTCTACTCCACTTTTACTTTCAAAAAATTTCCCTCTCACTCATGTGCCACCATTCAATCTTGTGCTTGCCCACGTCCTGCAAACCTTGTATTTCTAGTATTGTTCCTTTTATTTTTCACTACCTATTCTAAATCAGTCATGGGTCCTATATTAAGGCATGATCCAACCAGTTCAGTGGAACTTTTGGCCGATGCAAGGTTGGCGGAGAGTTTTGAAAAAGAAGAAATGCTCAAATTGCTGCTTGCTTATGAGGATTTCAACATAAAAATGATAGAGGAATTCTCTAGAAACATGGAAGAAGGACACTCCATTATGAAAGGTAAGAAAATTCCTGTTGTCAAAATTTCACCCCCCCTGGGTAATTTTGATAACATGCATCAGAATATTCAAGTCCCAGGCACATTGATTGATTCAGAGCAAACATCATGTTTCTGAGGTTCTCTCAGATATTTTTCTAACTCTCCTGTCCAGGTAGTTAGGAGCAAGCTCTGAGAAAATGCGGGAAAAGGTTGCAGAAGGCAAGAAGGTTGATCCAGAAAAAATGGTGAAAATCGGCTAAGTCCTAGTCCTAGGAGCAATTGGGACATTTGGGACAAAAAGGCGCGGATCGGCCGAAAAGCCTCCAAGCGGCCCAAATAGCAACAGGGACATCTGGGACAAAAGTACGCGGCGGGCGCGAAAAGCCGAATCCGGCCGAATCGGAAGAAAATTGGCTAACAGTCTGCTCGGGACGTTTGGGACAAAAAGACCCGAACCGGCCGGATCGGCCGAAATGAGCACAGGCAGTCCAAATCAAAGTGGGACAAGCAGGCCAAAAATCTGGGCCGCGAACCGGCTAAACCGGGCGAAAAAGGTCAAGTCAGTCCAAAGGCAAATGGGACAAGTTTGGGACAAATGGACGCGAACCGGCCGGTTCGCCCGAAATCAGCACAAGGAGCACAAAATCAAATGGGACATCCGGGACAAATGGACGTGAAGTATGCAAAGGACGAAAGCCAACCGAAGGTGCGCAAGGAGAGAGCCAAAAAGTCAAAGGGCGAGTTTTGAGGGGTCAACCAACCAGATCATGGACACGTGTCTCAATGGAACAGAGAAAAAAGTCGGGGAGGGAGTTAGAAAAAGTCAAAGGCCAAAAAGTTAAAAGTAGAGGAAGCACCGCATCCGAACCAATGGGATGGCATGCCACGTGTCCCAGTGGCGGGGGCGCGGGCGGAAGGTGGGTCCCCACAAGTCAAAATTTCAAAAGAAAGCCCGCCGAAAGGTGGAGGAGAGAGAATCATGCGACCAATCAATGCATGCCACGTGTCATCCAAGTGGCAGAGCGCGGGAAAGATTTCAAAATCCGTTTTGGTCTGCTCCGTGCCCTAAAATCTTCAGATCTCCATATCTTTCGATCCAGAGCTCGGATTTGCACGTTCTTTATATCAACGGAAAGCTTATGAAATTCTCTACATGATTCTAGGATCAATCTTGAGTTTTGGTGTAGTCTGGAGAGAGAAAATCGAGAAACGGCTCTGACGCGTGATAGCATGGCCAGAAGTGACGTTTCAGCGACCAGCTTTAATGCAATGGGTCGCATTCGTCTTCAGCTGCCAGAAGTGACATTTCCGCCAAATTAATGCACATGAGTCGCACTCAAAATCACTGCAAAGTGCCAGGGTATGGGTTGGTAAGATCCTCCATGCTGATTTAATGCATCTGCAGTCAATGAGGAATGGGCTGGCACGTTTTCCCATTTTCTCTCTCCTGGGCTCGACCCATGCAATGTAAAAGCCAGATTTGGCTCATTTTGAAAAGTAAAAGGTTGTTCATTCTTTCTGCTCTGCCCTCCCTTCTTTTCTTCTCTAGGGTTGAAAATGGAGTTCGAGCCTCCTCCCTTGCTCTGTAATGGCATTTTTTGCCTTTTACTAATGGAATGATGTTCTGTGCAAACTTCTGGAGCAACAAAACGTGTTTTGTGATGCATCTGTCCATCCTTTCTCGTTTTTGCTTGTTCTCTTCTTGCCTCTCTTCATTGCAGGTATCTGTGCATGTTTGAATGTTCATTGCAGGTTTGGAGCTGTGTTCATGGAGTTTTGGGACATTTTCTGTGTGAAATCTATCCTTGGGCCTGTGATGCATCTGTCCATCCTTCCCATTGCTCACCTCTCTTTGTCCCATGGCAGTTTTGATAGATGTTCAACATTCTCCTTCTCTGGTGTATCACCGTTTTAGTGTAGGCTTTTGTTGTTTTTCCCTCTCTCTCTCTCTCTCTGTCTCCTTGGCATGGTTAGATTAGGATTAGATTAGCTTGCCTGCACTGGAATAGCTTGTGGCAGGTAGTTTAGGAGCAGGAACCAGCCTTCTCTGGAGATTCCTCTCTCGGTTTCACAAGTCCCACGCTTGGAGAGAGGTTTCCATGTTGTGCAATCACACTGGATGCCTGAACATCAACCTAGAAGCCTGATGTGCATCCAGGGGTGCTGTGATTTTGCATCAACAGTTTTGGCACGCCCGGTGGGACCTTAGAGGTCTTCCACTTCATCTTTTGCAGGTTGGTGTGTTCCTGTGAAGATTTCAGCCTTTGGAGGCACTTGCAAACACATCTGGCGACTCCATCTAATCAGCAACCCATCTCTGAAGTTGCAGACCTTCCTTTCCATCCATTTCATCCATTTTTTCATCATCCTTCTTTCCATCTCTTTCATTCTTTTCCATTCCATGAAGTTGTGCAATCATGACTTCATTTCCATCATGGATTTCACATCAACAACAGCAGTATATCACACCTCCAACATGTTTTACAAATCCTCCAGATCAGCATGCATACTCATATGAACAGCAGTGCCAAAGTCAGTTTGGCTATGGAGCTTTCCAAGAGCAAGAGTATGCATACAATGAAGACCATCAGATGCAAGATGCTGGTCTGTTGGAGAAAATCCAAAAGATGGAGGTGGGGATGGTGCAGTCCAGGGCTCAAGCACAAATGAAAGCTTTTGGAATCGGTTATGGAGCACCCTGTCCATGGGTGGGACCTTTTCCAAGGCATTACAGCCCTCAGGAGAAGCTTGACTTCATGATTGCAACGCTGCCTTTGCTTGCAAAGTGGATTGAAGAAATAGAGGTGTATGAGAGAAGTATTCAGCAACCTTGTCAATGGGTAAGCACACCTTCTCATGCCTTTTCTTTTCCTCTTTCCCAATCTGTTTCATTTCAGCAGTGTCAAGTTTCAAACCCTCCATCTGCTGTCCCAAGTGTTGAATCCATGTCTCCATCCTCTCAGTCTTCCACCCCATCTCGATTCTTCTTTCCTCTTCCCTTCCAAACAGTCATCCCCTCCACAAGAGCTAACAGAAACACCCCCTCCTCCAAAGAAACAAGAGGTTTCACTGCCTCCACCACCACAAAAAATTGTAAAATCAGTTGAGTTTCAACCCATCCCTCCTCTTGCATTCCCAATTCCATGTGGGGAAGAAGAAATTCAAAAATCAGTCATCAAGGACAGCAAGAAGAGAGCCAAACAAAGAAAAGAAATGACAGAAGACTTGAAAGTTTGGGCTCTTAGATTTGGGATGACAAAGATCCCCTTGATGGTTAAGCCTACAGAAGAGGCTAGGGTTGGAGAACAAATGGTGGTCAGGACTGATTTTGTTGCCAGCAGAAGAAGAAGATCTTGCAGCCCCAACTTGTCCTCTAGAGCAGCAGATTGAAGAGTTTGACTTGACAAACTTCATGCTGGAGGAAGAGTTCAATCAAGAGCAAGATTGCCTTCAAACATTAGAGGAAGGAGAAGCTGCTCCAAATCCAAAAGAAGAGGAGCACATTCTAGCTGTGGAGGAGAAAAGTGCAGATCCAAGGGCTTTGAGCACAAAGCAGGCTACAGGAGAACCTTCAGTTCTTCTTTCTACTTCACCTCTCTCAAGTTCTAGTACTGAAGAGGAGTTTGATCTCTCAAACTCAATATTGGAGAGTGAAGGAAACCATGGTGGTCAAGTTGCAGATCAAGAGGACACCATGGAGGAAGTTGAACACGAACAGCAGGACAGCAATGAGGCAGTTTACCTGTCAGATTTGGAGGACTGTTTTGATGGAGAAGAGCCGGTTGAGTTTTCACCATTCTCTCTTTCATCATCCACATTCCAAACACCAGAGCCTGCTGTCATGAAGGAGAGCTATTCATTTGCAGCAGCCTGCATCTTATAGCAGCTCTTTGGAATCAAGATTGGAAGATTTTAATCTTCCATGTTCTTCATTGGAGGAAGAGAAAGGACAGAAGGATTCCACCATTTCTTCCACATCATCCATTCAGGTGGGTCTACAAGAAGACTCCATTCTTGGAGTAGAAAATCAGAGCTATGGGCATATCAAACGGATCAGACCTTGCCCAATCAGGTATTTGGCTTCATTGGAGCCAAAGGAGAAGCCACAACCAGTCATGCTTGCTTCTGAGCATGAGGATGAGCTACAAAGTACCAAGGATCAGCTGCCATACCTCTTCAATCCAAATGCAGAGCAACTAAAAGAGGTATTGGATTTTTCAGTTGATACCTTGATGATTTGGATAGAAGACCAGCTTCTTGTTGATTTTCCATCCATCCAAACAGCCATGATCAGTGCCAAATCAATTGCATGGCTGCCAATTTTGAAGAAAGGAAGCTATTTCTCACAACCAGTTGCAGGGTTTGTTTAGCTTGCCTTTGCTTCCAGTTAGAGTAGAGTAGGTAGGTTTGCTTTCAGCAGAAGAAGTGCTTGTGCACACTCTGCATGTTCCATTTGGGGCATGTATGATTTTCAGTTTTGTACATAGTTTTGGTGTTGCTGGTTTTGCTCTGGCACAGTTCATTTCAGTGGTTTTGGTGAGAACAACTCCATGTCCGGTGGGTTTCCAAGTGGCTCAGAGGGGAGATTTTCAAAGTTCAGATCAGTTTTCAGGCTTACTTATGACTCCATGCCCAATGGATTGCTTCAGGCTACTGGTCTTTTCATCTAGCAGGCAGATGACCCCACTGAGTCGCCAAACTGTTGTCAAAATTTCCCCCCCCTGGGTAATTTTGATAACATGCATCAGAATATTCAAGTCCCAGGCACATTGATTGATTCAGAGCAAACATCATGTTTCTGAGGTTCTCATTCAGATATTTTTCTAACTCTCCTGTCCAGGTAGAAAGGAGCAAGCTCTAACTCCTCAAATGCGGGAAAAGGTTGCAGAAGGCAAGAAGGTTGATCCAGAAAAAATGGTGAAAATCGGCTAAGTCCTAGTCCTAGGAGCAATCGGGACATCTGGGACAAAAAGGCGCGGATCGGCCGAAAAGCCTCCAAGCGGCCCAAATTGCAACAGGGACATCTGGGACAAAAGTACGCGGCGGGCGCGAAATGCCGAACCGGCCGAAAGAGGAAGAAAAATTGGCTAAGTGTTGCTCGGGACGTTTGGGACAAAAAGACCCGAACCGGCCGGATCGGGTGAAATGAGCACAAGCAGTCCGAAACAAAGCGTGGGACAAGCGGGCCAAAAAGGCGCGAACCGGCTGAACCGGGTCGAAAAAGGTCACAGCCCGCAGTCCGCGAGGCAACTGGGACATCCGGGACAAATGGACGCGAAGTACGGAAGGAGCCGAAATCAACACAAGGAGCACGTTAAAGCATTTGGGACAGCCGGGAAAAAGACGCGAAGGGGCGAGTTTTGAGGGGTTAGGACGAGACACCAACCAGATCATGACACGTGTCTCAAAGGAAAGCTCGGGGAAGTCAAAAAGTCGACAAAGGCAAGTTAGTTTTAGAGAAGACCCCGCGCCCCGAACCAATCAATGGTGCCACGTGTCCCAAGTGGCAAAAAGTCAAAGGGGGCGCCTCCAAGGTGGAAAATGTCCCAGGCCAACAAAGGAAAGCCCGCCGAAAGGTGGAGGAGAGAGAATCACGTGACCAATCAATGCATGCCACGTGTCATCCAAGTGGCAGAGCGTGGGAAGAGATTTCAAAATCACGTTTTGGTCTGCTCCGTGCCCTAAAATCTTCAGATCCACCCATATCTTTCGATCCAGAGCTCGGATTTGCACGTTCTTTATATCAACGGAAAGCTTGTGAAATTCTCTACATGATTCTAGGATCAATCTTGCAGTTTTGGTGCAGTCTGGAGGGAGAAAATCGAGAAACGGCTCTGACGCGTCATATAATGGCCAGAAGTGACTCTTTCAGCGACCTGGGCATTTAATACAATGGGACAGCTCTTCTTCCTGCTCGCCAGAGGATTTGTGGACATTTTCAAGCCGCCAAATTAATGCCATGGGTACATTCTGCCTCCAAAATGGCCACTCAATGTGTAGGGTATGGGTTGGTAAGATCCTCCATGCTGATTTAATGCATCTGCATATTCAATGAGGAATGGGCTTTCACATTTTCTCATTTTCTGTCTCCTGGGCTCGATATGCAATGTAAAAGTCCAGATTTGGCTCATTTTGAAAGCGGGTTGTTCATTCTTTCTGCTCTGCCCTCCCTTCTTTTCTTCTCTAGGGTTGAAAATGGAGTTCGAGCCTCCTCCCTTGCTCTGTAATGGTAGTTTTTTGCCTTTTATTAATGGAATGATGTTCTGTGCAAACTTCTGGAGCAACAAAACGTGTTTTGTGATGCATCTGTCCATCCTTTCTCGTTTTTGCTTGTTCTCTTCTTGCCTCTCTTCATTTGCAGGTATCTGTGCATGTTTGAATGTTCATTGCAGGTTTGGAGCTGTGTTCATGGAGTTTTGGAACATTTTCTGTGTGAAATCTATCCTTGGGCCTGTGATGCTTCTGTCCATCCTTCCCATTGCTCACCTCTCTTTGTCCCATGGCAGTTTTGATAGATGTTCAACATTCTCCTTCTCTGGTGTATCACCGTTTTAGTGTAGGCTTTTGATTGATTTTTCCTTTTCTCTCTCTCTCTCTCTGTCTCCTTGGCATTGTTAGATTAGGATTAGATTAGCTTGCCTGCACTGGAATAGCTTGTGGCAGGTAGTTTAGGAGCAGGAACCAGCCTTCTCTGGAGATTCCTCTCTCGGTTTCACAAGTCCCCATGCTTGGAGAGAGGTTTCCATGTTGTGCAATCACACTGGATGCCTGAATAATCAACCTAGAAGCCTGATGTGCATCCAGGGGTGTCATAAATGACCTTTCCATCAATTTCCAATCCCATCATGGCACAATCGCTAATTAGTCAATATTTCACTAGAATCCCTCTTGTAGGAAGGTGCCTTAATAGTTCGTGACAAGACAAGGTATGCTTAAATTATTAACGAATATTGTGTAATGTAGGGTATATTTTACAAGGACAAACATGGGATTGGTAATTTATTGGCTAGAAGGCTAAAGCCAAATTATTGAGATTGATAATAATGATAAAGAACCCTTTCAAAAAATATTGGTAGAAGTGATCAAATGTGTGATCAAATTCTCCATTTGTAAAGTTGGAAGTATGAAATTATCTTCTCCCCCATGTTGATAATTTTAATACAGGTTGGAAATGGTAAAGATAAACACTAGTATTCATAATTACTTTGACTCAATTTTTAAGGGATATGATTTGTCTCTCTCCATGGAAAATTATTCATTGGTGGATAAGCTTGGTCATCATTGAAGTTCTATTTGTTCTAATCCATATGCATTTGTAAGAAGCACATTTGTTAGAAAGAACCACTACTTTGGAACATGGTTGAATTATTGAACTCAATGTGCCCTACATTTTGAATTGGTGTTCAATAAATCAAATTCTTCCGTCTCAACTCACAGAGACCTAAAATTCATCTTAAGAGACCTACAACTGTAGTGCATATTTTTGTGGTTACATTGAGACCCTCACATCAAACCTTTTTTGGTCCTTTCCAGAGAAGCTCAAATTACATAGTCTTGGATTCATGAATTTTTAAAACCATGGTAGACATAAGCCTTTCCACTAGAAACACATCCTCATAAGATCAATGTAGACCTCCTTCATTCATGCATGGTATTTACCTAGATTCGAGTATCCCTAGTTATAGTGACAATTCTATTTTCCATTTGGAAACATGATGAAGAAATATAGTTCTATTTATCTGATATTGTTGTTGATTGCAATATTTTGGCTTATCTGGAATCAAGTTATGATTATTTCCAAAATGTCTTTTTTATAGATTCAGGTGCAATCTTGGAAGGTGGCTCAATGGAGGCGAATCATCTCCAGACCTCTTCTTCAGTAACAATCATTGGGGCATAGAAGTCTCCTTCCACTATCATGTAAGGCTCAAAAACCACTTAGTGACTTGTTTTATTCAGCTATCCAATTAAGCTAAGATTATAGTAATTGCAACCCACCACAGCTTATATCACTGTCAAGCTCTCACGAATCCTCTTGTAGAATGAGAGTTCTTCACCATGTTGCCATTCTCCTCCATTGGTTAAGCATGGGGGTGTAGCTCATTTACGATTGTAACAACACAATAGCTGGGCTTCGCCAGATCTTCTATAGAGAAGGTTACAGATTCAAGGGGAAATTGTGCTCTAGTCAATTTATCCAGCCCGAGGACAAGAACATGATCGAAGGAAGAAATAATAAAAGCCATTGAGAACACATCCCCAATTAGATGGGATCCCATTTCACTATGGGTTTGACCTTTATGTTATAATGCAACTAGTTTGAGCATAGACTAGCATGATAGAGACCCTCCTTTGTACCATTACTCTTTTTAATTTTATTATTGCTTAAATCAACTGTATTTCATTTTATAATTTTATATTAGATGTTATTTAGTGAATTCTGTTTTTAGGGTATGTGACCTGAGAGAAGTTCCTATTATTTATTTCTAATACCAACAACCTAATATGACGTTTCCCTTGATTGATGTACTTCTATACCATCAATCTTTTTTATATAATATAGTTAAAGTACAAGTATCATTTTAGATTGTTACGTCTAATATAATGTACTATTTCATAAAATACGAGAAAAATAGTAATGCATAAAAAGTGCTTAATTAACAGTTGCAAAAAACGTCAAGTGTCTTGGTTCCATTGATGAGTCAAAAACCTTGTTATTCTAATAATCATCAACTCAATTTACATTCGAATAGAGTACTCATTGGATGCTTTCGACTTAGTTAAAATGGAGATCAGTTAAATATCAAAATGTCTCTATATGGACCAACGAAAATATAATAGTGTGAGAAAATTTGAGTTACTGAATGTGCATCTTCTCCATAAAAATTTGAGTTACGGAAACACACTCTTTTGATCCCACTGTTGGAGATGGATTCAATTTTCTACAAACTTTTTAGATTCATGAGACCTGGTACTTAGAAAATAGTCTTAAGTGAGGGATAGTATATTGATTTCAACGTCTTGGTCTAATGGTGAGCAAGTAGTTTGTAATCATCAACATTTTTTTCATGCCCGTTGAAAACATTGGATTATTTCAATCATAAGTATACTATGCTAGAAAATTCATGTCTAAGGTCAGGGTTCAGAATTCTCCATATACACCAAGTGGAACATAGCGGGGCGCTCACTGAATGCAGATTGTTCAGCAGACATTAAGGACGCAAGCCCACCCCCATGTCCCACTTAGAGAAAGTACTCCTCCACCACTCCAATTCATAGCTCTAGAATAATAAAAGAATTTAAGGAACCAAATTTTTATATTGGTGGGGTCTGAGTGGAGTGGCTAATATGGATGGTTGTATTTGGCTCCACCTAGGTTCAAATTCCACTTTGGCATAATTCATTTAGGTTGGTAATGTACGAGGTGGCACAGTTGGCAGGAAACTTTAATAGAGGTGGATTCTGGATTGGAAGTGAATGCACTAGAATTTTTTTCGAGTTTGGTGGTTCTGGATCAATAATCGTTGAGCTTAAATACTATATCTTGGCTGAATGTACTCTCGTTCATAGCTCTAGTCACAAGCATTTATCTATCTAAAGAAAATTCTTTGTCACAAAGAATAGAATCATTTTCATTATGTCCATTGATTTGATGATAATAGAAAATTGGGAGAACTTGATATCTAGCAATCATATCAGGAGGATAACAACGAGTAGTTGGAAAATTGATCAATGGATTCTTAAGGAGATCATGAATAATGTCGTGTTGCTTAGCATTGAGATCAAAATTGAGAGGTTTTGGTATTGGAAAGACTCCAGGTTTGCTGATATGAGAACATGTAGAAGACATAGAATTAGGATGAGGAGTAGAATAAGAAATAACATGGGATTGAGAAGCATTTTTGAGATGTTGGATTTCAGCTGTGAGATAATTTATCATCGATTCCATAGCCCCGAAGTTTATCTTTAAATAAATAATGTAAAGCTTAAATTGACTTGCAAATGGATTGATTGACATTAGGACTAATATGATGATTAGAAAGATGACCAAATATGAAACTTCCTTGTGAAGGTTGCATACCATTAGGGAGATACGTAGTGTCTATGTTTTTTTTAAGAACAAATTTGTAAGGTGGATGAATTCGAAGTAAGTCATGCAATGAGATTTGAGGAATCATTGGAGACATGAAAACAATATTGCAATAATTCCTAGAAGTAAGGTTGGGTCCGAATGGATGGGTTCACTGAATGGTTTAAAAAAAATAAGATTATGTAAAACTATAATTATAGGGTAGCTGAATATAAACTATGATATAAAATTACTAGATACAATATGACACAAGCAATAAGAAAGTAAAGTATGAAACCCTACATGTGTGTGAGAGAGAAAGGACTTAGTTGATTTACTATTTCCTAGAATCGATTTGTACTAGAGAAATTAATGAATAGCAAGGAAAAACCATCGTAATTGTGAAAAGTGAAATATGGAACTTTCAGATAAGTTTGGATCAGGGATCTTGGGCTAGGATAAGATCACCTAGGTGTTAGAGACCTCTAGTGGGCACATGTGATTGTGAAAGAGCTTAAAATATGGTTTTTGGAGTTTCGCAAGAGTTTTACTATTAGTCATTTGTATGGTGCACCTTGTTCATCGAATGTACCTGTAACCTACAAAAGAGATGTTTACATGTAAAACCCATAAAACTACATCAAATCTAAAAAAGAAAGATGTAATATGGGGAGTCAGAATGACCCTAGCTGTCACCCGAATTTATGAACTTACGACCAAATGTATTTAATCGTTACACCAAAATGTTGAGGCATTAGTCAAATCCACACATGAGGATAATAACATCCCACCACGCTTCTATATCCTAGACCTCAGGCTAGATTTGTACCCATATAGTGAGACAAAACCCTTCCCTATATGATCCATGGATAAACACTACAATGCCGAGGTAGCCACCCATCCCGGGACTTGAACCTGGGTGGTTTCTCTGATACGAAATGTAATAAACCGTTACACAAAAAATTTGAGGCATTACACCAAATCCTCTATTCTAAGAAATACTTGAGACTATCATGGTCATTTTTTACCTTGAAATTCCTACCTAGTATGTAAGGTCACCATTGTTATACACCATAGAGGATAACCATCATTTCCTTCTCATAGATGATATTGAGAAGGTTCTTCCTATGATTTGGTGACTCTAAAAGAAATGGGACGTCATTCTTGCATGAGTACCACACCCATTCCATATTCAAATGCGTTACATTCCAAATTAAAATGCTTCAAAAATTCTTGAGTAGCCAAGACTGGGTTAGTGCACATAGCCTCTTTGAGATGTTCAAAAGCCATAATAACAATGCCATTCGAATGGAAGCAAAATTTATTTAGGAGATCTATGAAAGGTAATGCTATGCCCCTATATTTCTTGTAAAACCTCCAATAGTAACTTGTTAATCCCAAGAATCCTCACAACTTTTTAAATGTTTTTTGAATGGGTCATTCCATTATGTGTTTTATGTTCTGAGGGTTCACTTTTACCCCTTCATGTGACATAATGTAACCTAAATACTCCACTTCATTCTCCCCAAAATAACATTTAGATGTTTTTTACTCCATTTTATGTTTTTTAAGGGTAAGGATCAATTGATCCACTTGTTATAAATTATCTTCCAATGTCTTACTATAAATTAGGATATCATCAAAATATACAAAATTTTTTATGAAGAATTGGCCAGAAGATGGTGTTGATCAAAATCTGAAATGTGAAGGGAAATTCGTGAGGCAAAAAGGCATTACCATATCCTTATGGGTTTGAAAAGAAGTCTTATGGACATATTCATCCTTTATTCAAATTTGATGATAACCAAAATGAAGATCTAGCTTACTGAAATAGACAACACCATGTAACTCATCTAAAAAATCATCAATCATAGGAATAAGAAACTTATCTTTGATGGTGAACTTGTTGATTTATTTATAATTTGGACACAACCTCTAGTTTTAATCCTTTTTAGGCACCATTACCATAAGATAAGAATATGCACTCTTCCTATGGCATATAATACTTGCTTCCAACATCTGTTGCACCATCTTCTCAATCTCACTCTTTTGGACATAGAGGTACCTATATGAGCAGATGTTTGGTGGTTGAATTCCTGGAAATAAATGAATGACATGGTCATGTTATCATTTTGGATGAAGAAATTTTGGAATCTCACCAAAAAAATTTGATTGGTTATCAAGAATTAGTTATAAATCCAAAAGGGTATCCGTCTTCATATTTCTGGCTTTGATGGAGAACAAATGTCCAACAAAACCATCAAAACCCTTTTGTAATAGCTTTTACATATGATGGGAGTAGAATAGCTGAGGGGAACCTTTAGTTCCCAAAGTCAAACTTTTTACCCGTAGATTGGAAGCACATGAACAGTTCCCAAAATTTCATCTCAATTGTCTCTAAGGTTGGGAGCCATTTTACTCCCAAAACAATATTGGCACCACCCATAGGAATGGAAAACATATGAGAGTTCAATTTGTACTAACCCATGGATAGATTGACACTATGAAATTTTCCCAAATAAATAACTCTTCCCCCATCAGCAATCATTACTTGAAATTCAGGGGATGGATAAATAAAAAAATTCAATCTAGCTACGAATTTATGGTTGATAAAGTTATGTGTACTACCTGAATCAATCAAGATGGAGACTCTTTACTTCTTTAGGAAACCAACCACCTTAAGGGTTTGATTAGTGCTAATTATCAATAAATCATGACATGAAATGGTTGGTTGAGATTATTTTGAGCATCTCTTAGGATCTTCCTCTTCCTTCTCTTGGTTGTTCTCCTTTTCATCATTCTCTGCTCCTTTGATATAGAACAAATTCTTCTTAGCACATTTGTGACCTTGAATAAATTTTATATCATTGATAAAGTATAACCCTTTGTATTTTTTCTCTTTGATATGTTGTAAATTTAGGTGAATGGGTAAGAGAATGATGGTCTTGGTGGTCCTAGCATATGTTGTTTCTGGCCTTAAGTGAATTCCTGATGTTTGGAAAGATCCCTTTCTTCCATTCTCTGAGAAATGACCATAGAGTCAAAGATTGATTTTGGGTTAATAATACAGAAATTATGCTGGAAGTTATCCTTGATACCTCCCAAAAAAAGGTTATTGATGTTCTCATTAGTGATATTCCCCACACTTAAGGATAAATTATGAAAGTGTTTAATGTAATCCTTGACCAAACCTTTTTTTTCGCAATCTAGCAAGATGACCAAAGTAGTTCTCAGTGACACTATTGCTATAGTGTAAATAAAGTTCATCCACGAATAATGATCAGGAGAGATTGAGTCCCTTTTTTATTTCTGTGCACTAACCAGTGATACCAAATGAAATTATCTAGTTTATGAAATAAGGATTCTACAATAACATTCAATGTACCAGGGGTTTGGTTGAGATCAAAATAATTCTCTATTTGGTTGATCCAAGTGACTGGATCCTTCCCATCAAATTGTCATATCTCCACCTTTAGTAGTATGTTACGTAATCCTCCATTAGGACATATTAGCAGTGGTGTATATGGCATAAGGTTTCTAGATGATCTAGTATTTCATATAGTGGTAATTGATGCAGTGAGAGATGTGATTTGGGCATGTATCTCTGTCATGCTATTATTAAACTTGTTTGTAGCCTATAAAAAATCATCTTTCTTCACCATATCTTGAACATCCACCTAGATTTCAGCTATTGTTTCACAAAAATAAGACTCAGAATCTACCTATTCCTTACACAATTTCTATGTTGGAGTATTAGATTGTTTACTGTTACCATGAGTTGAGTATCCTGACATTAATTAGGGTATATGGATTAGGGTTTAGGGATCAAAGTTTATGCTTTAGGCTTTAGGATTTCAGCTTTAGGATTTAGGGTTAAATATTTAGGGTTTAGGGTTTAGTGTGGGAAAAATAGGGTCTCTGGTGGATTTTACAGTTGCCAAGGTCTTTTGGAAAAATGACTAGGGGTGGTGACAAAAAAAGAGTGAAAATGGTAGAAAAAAAGTTGTGGGTGGATGATACCATTGTGATCTTGATGATAAGACAAAACTAATGATAGTTATATTGTGAATGGCCCAAATTTTTCTTACTTTTCATGCTTTTTGTTTTCCCTCTACGCATTTTCTATGGCATGTATGGAATTTTTGGTTGGGTCCACAAGCAATCCCTCCTTATGAATGATGTGTCCATGTAGAGTACCAAAAGGAGTTGTAAAAATACACTTCTTTATGTTTAAAGAGATGTTAAGCTTCCTGAATCTTAAGAAATCACAATGGTATTTTACCATCCTATACACTATCCAGTCTTCCAAGTAGACCTTCAAAAACATGTAAATTAAATATTTAAATGATTGAAACTTATATGTGAGAACACTGTTGGTGCATTCTTCGAGATGAAAGGCATAATAATTTATGCAAAGCTTACCCATTTAACTACAAAGGTGGTATTCTCCTGAGCTTTGTGCACAATCCTAATCTGATGGTAACCTAATCATCCATCTATAAATGAGTAGATCTTATGCCTTACTACTCCTTCCAAGATCTTCTTAATGAATGGTGTGGGGAAAAGATCAATGAAAAAATAAGCATGTAGAACTTTGAATTCCACACAAATCCTTATCCTGCCATCATTCTTAATGCTAATCACCATTGGTATAATCCATTTGAAATCCTAAATAGGCTATATGATTCTTGACTTGAGAACTTTAATTAATTTCTTCCTTCACTTTTATGCATAGATTGGGATTCATCTCGTAAGGCCTCTTTCGAACTAATCGCACACCCTTGTTGAGCTTAATTTTCATCTCAACTAATGATGGATGCACAACCTTTAACTCATGATACCCATAGGGAATAGATCTTGAAAGTTGCGTAGTAGCTGAATAATCTATACAACTTCAGTCTCAAACCAATAATCCCCAATTACTTCTTCCTTTAGTGTGATTTAACAAAAATAATCATTTGTTAAAAGCTTATAGTATAGTAACTGAATGTAAAATATGATATACAGTTGCTAGATACAGTAAGACATAAGAAATAATAAAGTAAAGTATGAAAATCTAAGTGCGAGAGAGAGAGAGAGAGAGAGAGAGAGAGAGAGAGAGAGAGAGAGAGAGAGAGAGAGAGAGAGAGAGAGAGAGAGAGAGAGAGAGACTTAGGTGATTTGTGATTTCCTGGAACTAATATGGACTGGGGTGGTTAACTAAAATTAAAATAAACTATGGGAAAGTATAATAATAGTTAATCTAATATAGGAGGGCTAAAACATTGCAAACTACACAAAAACAATATGAAATGATTTTAAATAATTATATCAAATGAAATAAAACCCTAAGTACGTAAATATGTAAAAGGAAAGGACATAGTTGATTGTCGAAGACTGTCACAAGGTTGAGAAAGTATGACTGTGGATTCTTGGAGTAGGAATGATGAATTATAAATCCTATAAAGGATAGACCTGGAGGATATTAATGGATTGGAGCACCCAAGAAGGTACTAGAGCACCCTGGGATGCCCTAGTATGTAGAATAGGTACCCTGATATCTATTAAAGCTGAGAATATGGTTCTTTCAGTGTCACAAGATACTCTAAAATATTCCCTTCCTATTGTACTAGATCTATCAAACTACGCCGGATGTAATAAATAATGTAGTATGAAGGAATGGCCTGTAAAATACAAATAATTATCAAAACCATAAAAATAAAAGATGAAAAATGAATGGGTTGGACTGACCTCATCTGCCACAATAGTGGGATTACTAATCTAAGCATTGCACTACATTTTAGACCCAAATGTAGTTCTGGTGTGTGTTTTCATGTCAAGCCCTAGGTTCTCTTGTTCCAGTCGCACTTTATGATGTAGCGAGCAACAATAACTATAGAAAATGTACTAACATGCGTGCATGGAATAAAATAGAATCCCTCCACCTATGTTGTGTTTTTTGATGTAGATATCCTAGCCTTGATGCATATAACTATGTGGATTTAAGTGATGTAATGGATGTAACTCTAGATGAAGTGATAGTAGTAAGTGACACTAGGAACTTGATTATAGTCTCATAACTTTATATTTATAGGGTTTTCTTGCTCTAATTTTGTAATTAGCCCCAACATGGCTGACTAGGAAAATGATAAGTATGAAAAATGGATAGAAAGATCCCAAAAGAGGTAGAAAAGTAAAACAAGGATTGGACGCCCCAGGTGGGACTAGGGTTCCCCAGGGACCGTAGTACATTCCTGGGTGCCCCAGTTTAGGCTAAAATGATAGGATAATGATGAAATATCTGGGAATGTTTATAAAAATAAGCAAGAATGATTAAATAAATAGTAAAATAAGATGTCCAAAAGGTGGGATTAATTATTACTTTCTTCACTTGAGAACCTTCTAAATATTAGTATGAGACCAGGCTAAATAATGCCTAAAGTGCATGATTTTTTTACTACATTTTTCCCCCACTTAATGTTGATGAGTGGAACACTTTGTAACATAAATTAGATAGAGATGCTTACCTGACACCCATGTAGAGTGTAGTAGAGACGTGTCGAATGGAATAGAATCAAGTGTGGAATGACAAAAATAGAAAGTGGAGTGTGAATTCTAAAGACGAAAATGTGCATAAAAAGTGATGAGAGTGAACCTAGGGTAAAACATGTGTGTAGTTACTATGGTGTTTAATGTAACTGCATGGTTAGTAAAGGAAAATTCCATTATGGTGTTTTATCATTACACTTTCTTCGTCATTGTCATTGTCATTATTTTCGTTTCCCCCAATTTGACTTCTTGTTTCTTATATGATCGGACTTGCAAAGAGAAAATGATCAAGTATTCAAATATGAATGTATGTAAACTTTTGTTTGTAAAATATGCATGTGTATAGAAATGTGTAAAATAAACAAATTTAAAGTATGCTAAAAGGAAAGTGTAAATGGAACATGTGCACCTAATCCATGTCAAGAAAAGGGTGTAGAAGGATATCCTATATTGCTATGATATTTTTAGGTGATCTCACTCCACCCTAACTGAATAAGTGTAGGGATGAAATGTTTTGTGTCCTCTAACCCTTGAACACTTCTGCTGAAATGTGTGTGAAGAGATCTCTATACCATCCTAGTTATTTGGGTGATCCGACACCAAATGGATGAAGTAGTGTAGATAGGTACACCTGCTGTAACCCCCAAGCTTATAACTGCTTCCCAGAAATGCTAAGGACACCATGTCTTGTAAAAGCCATTGTGTATGGAGTTTGTAGACTGGTCTTAACTCACTCGATGTATGTAAACCCACAATGCCAAGGGTGCAAAGTGCATTATAATGAACCAGTGTAAATATGCTATGTTAGTATGTAAAACCCTCAATGATTCCCCCCTCTTTGGGGGAACATGTGACATCGGTGAAAGGAGAATATGGCCCCAAAATAGGACCAACCACATACCGACATGTAGAATCTTCCTTATAGGAGGAAAGGGAAAGAAATTGGTAGAAACCAAGGTGTTGACAAAAGGGGATGGCTAGCCAATACAAGTGTTAGTCCGAAAACACATGCATGCAATAAGACAAGTGTAAAAGACATAGAGAATGTAGTAACTATCAAATAAAGTAGTGTAAATACGCAATAAAATAAATAGACTACAAAAAGTGGGTTATAAACATGGGACATCACTCACGATGTCATAAGACACGCAAGAATTTCATGGCCTCAAACAAAAAACAAGTGTGCACACAAACATAGGGCAAAGCCCACATACAATGAAAAGCAATAGAAGAAAAGTATAGAAAAACAAAGAAGTAGTCATGGAAATATGTAACCCTACAAAACAAGTGTTGCACATGGAACACCTGTTATCATGTTAGAGAAATAGAAAATATGTGAAAGTGTGTATGGTCAAGTAAATATAAGATGCTAAGTACAAAATAAAACAATAACACCTAGATAAGACGAATATGGATGACCCCAACGACCAGTATAGGAAGGGTAGAAGGTGAGCCTCCAAGCTACGTGTAAGAGTTATGTATATGTGATCACACTAAATAAATGACATGAACACACATGTGTGTATTATATAGATAATGAAATATAATAAATAAAGCTATCATGTGTAGTAAAGTGATCATGTAAAACACTAAAAAGAAAAATTAAATGCCCCCAAGATAATGCAGTATGTTGTGGATGGATGTAATCGAAATGTAAGAAAAATATGGTAGGAGAAACGTACCCCCCCAAGTGTATGGAAGTGTATGCAATGAGGTTCATTTTTTCCCCCCTCAGATGTCAAGAATGAACTGTAAACAAGAGTGCATCATCAGGAAATGGTCGAGTAGTGTTTTGTGTGTTTAGCATGCTGCGATGAGTGTGTATATGTAATGATGATGAAGTGCAACATGTGGGAATATGTGTATGATCCCTATATCTAAATTTTACATCATGACTTATTGAATGGGTGATTGATGATTTAGACGTAAAAATATATCACTATATGATGGAAGAATGGGTGATGACTTAGCACTAAGTGTATATCACTATGCGATGGAAGGATGAGGGATGATTTATCCCTAAGCATATATCAATATAAGATGAAATAATGGAGGGTGGTGATTTAGAATCAAGCGTATACCACTATATGATGATAGAATTCACAATTTATCCTAAATTGTATGTCAATATGAGATGGAAGTTAGGGAGTGCTGATGTGACCTAAGGTGTATACCACTACAATATGATCAAATAGGTGACGATTTAGACTAAAGCGTATGTCATTATTCCTAAGAATGTCACATGATGAAATATCGTATGGTGATTTTAAGGTGCATTTGATTGGTAAACCATCGGTAGTCGAGTATGGACCATGAGGAACTAAAGTGTGTCATAGGGTAGTGAGCGCAACGCGTAGAATAATGTAGTGTATGTAGGAATGATAAAATTACTAGAGGATAGGTAGAATGTATAAATGTGTGGTGTAAATAATTCAATGTAGGATGTGTAGGGCGTAAGATAATATGTAATATGTAAGATATGATGATAGGTATAGATGGAAATAAAATATGTAGTAATAATATGTAAAACTAGACCCATATATATAATGGAACCTAGCTTAGTATGTAGAATAAATCTTATGGATAAATGCCATAGTGTATGAGGAAACTATGTATAAGGTATTCGTAGATAGCATAATAATGTATGTAGTGTGTATGATGAGGACTAGTATAATGTAGACTATAGGGATGTAATGTAAAAATATACTCATATGTAATGAATTATAGTATAATTTATAAAATAATGTATGAAACAAAAATTCTTATTGTATAAGGTGACTATATATGTAGATAGCCTAGTGATGAAGATCCAAAATGCATAGTTGATTGAAATATTGAAAATCCAGTAGAATGTGTAATGTATGAATGCATAAAATTTGGAGAGGTTTTAGACAAAATTTTAGAATATACTGTATTGGACGCGCAATGTGTAATGAAATGTGTGATTTATAGAGTGTAGTGTGTGGGGTTCAGTGTAATGGTAATCCATCAACATTCAAGTGTGAACCAAAGAACAAGATTATGTCATCAGGTAATGATAGTGCTTTAATGTATGATGAGTATGCCTATGAAAGAAGATGCAAGTAACATGAGTGGGGAGGTGGGAACGTGTGATTGTAATACCCCACAAAATGTAAATAAATGAGATCTCCTGCTTTATGGATGTAGTGATGAAGGTAGAGTAAATATAAACATAAAGAGTTGGATGTGATTACTATGCTAAGATGAGAAAAAAATGCCAAATGAGATGAAGGGGGATGTTTGAAATGAATAGAATACCCTCATGGAAATACATGAGGAAACTACGTAAACTCATCAAGAAGGTCGTCATCCTCTAGATAAAAATCGAATAGATATGCATTAGTAACTTGGTAGTATATAGTGTTAGGTTAATTATGTAATGAGCCATTGATACATAAGTGATACATGCCCATAACATATTCCTCATCAATGAATGGAGGGAGGGGAAAACCATGTGCATACAAATGAGTGAGATTACGTGTATAACTTAGGAAAGAACTATTATAGATGATAGTACATCCAAAAGGCATATAAAAAGATATATCTATATGATCTAGATATAGGGTGCCCCAAATAATGTTAGTGGCACAATAATAGGAGTATGTGTAGGAAAAACATCGAGATGAAAGACACAAAGTCCATAAGTGGTTCTGACATGGACCAACCCATGGTATAAATGAGGGTGGTATAGTAGTGGATAAATATTAGTGATCAAAACAAATAATTAGGCTAAGCCATCGTGTGTACATATGGTTTCAGTTAAAGGAGTATCTAATGGAATTCACTCTCAGTATGAACCATGTATGGATAGTGTGCAAGTGAATAGTGGGTAAACAGATGATGAAGATGAAGATGGGAAAGAAATGTACATGGATGGGATAGGTGGCTGATATGGAATAATAGTAGTAGTAGTAGGTGGTGGAGATGGGACAAAATCTAGTAAACAAATATCTCATTCAAGTGGTGGCAAATGAGGTGGGTCATTTATAGGTTGTATCTCATCTATAGTATTAATGCATGGAATATGGAGACTAGTGTTAAGGTCACATACACAGTATTGGAATAGGTCACGGGTCCCAAAAGATGGTATACTCAATGAGTTCATGTAAGAATTTAACACAACGATGGACCATAAAAGTAATAGCCTGCATGGCATAGAGCCATGGCCTACCCAACAAACAATTTTATGAGATGGGAAAATCGATAACAAAGAAAACTGTAGGGACTATTTTGGGACCAAAAATAAAGAGAAAGGTAAAATGACCAAAACATGGGTGATTGGTACCATCGTAAACATGTAGTGAAATAGAAGAAGGAATAATGTCATGAGTAGACAAACCTAAATCTTGAAGGAATTACATGAGGCACAAATTAAGCTCAGAACCATTATCAATTAGAGTGCATTTGACACCAACATTAAAAATGTCACACATAATATGGAAGGGTGGGTCATTGTCAAAGGGATGAATTTCAACAGGAGGATTATCCTTTAATGTTATATGTTGTGAGAATGCATTAGAAAATGTGTTATACATGGAAACTAGATGCATGTTTATAGAAACATTTGTGGTAGTAAAAATATGTTGAACAAAATGAAGTAAATCAGGATGAGCAAGCATATAATCGTTGATGGAGACAATCATGATGGATAAATGCAAATGCAAACCCTAGAAGGTTCTAGGAAGAAATGGCGGGGTTCATCAAAATGATTAAATAAAATTAAACTAAACAGTGGGAAAGTATAATAATATTTAATCTAATATAGGAGGAATAAAACGTTGTAAACTATGCTAAAACAATATGAAATGATTTAAAATAATTATATCAAATGAAATAAAACCATAAGTATGCAAATATGTAAAAGGAAAGGACTTAGTTGATTACTGAATACTCCTGCAAGGCATAACGAATTTGACTATGGAACCCAGGAGTAGGAAAAATAACTCAAAAGTCCTATAAAGGCTAGATCTAGAGGATCTAAATAGACTAGAGTTCCTAGGAAGGTACTAGGGTGCCTTGGTATCTGTAAAAGCTCAGAATCTAGTTCTTTTAGAGTCGCAAGATACTCTAAAATATTCCCTACTAGTCAAACTAGATCTATCAAACTATACCAGATGTATGAAATAATGTAGGATGAAGGAATTACCTACAAAAGACAAAGAAGTATAAAAACTATAAAAATAAAAGATGCAAAATGAATCGGTCAGTCTGACTTGAGCTACCACAATAGTGGGATTACTAATTTGAAAGATACAGTACATTTCAGACCCAAATGTTAGTTCTGGTGTGTGTTTTGCATGTCGTGCCCTAGGTTATCTTGTGTCAGTATGCAATTTGTGAAGTAGCAAGCAATAATAACTATAGAAAATGTACTAGCATGTGTGCATGTAACAAAATAGAATCCCTCCCCCTATACTATGTGTGTTGATGGATATCTCGTAGCCTTGATGCATGGAACTATGTGGATGTAAGTGAATGTAACTCTAGATGGAGTGATAGTAGTAAGTGACACTAGAAACATCATTATGGTCTCATAACTTTATATTTATAGGGTTCTCTTGCTCTAATTTCATAATTAACCTCGACCATGTTTGACTAGGAAAAAGATAAGTATGAAAAAATTACTAGAAAGAGCCCGAAAAAGAGGTGGGAAAGTAAAAAAAGGACCGCGGCGCTCCATGTGGGACCAGGGTGTCCCAGTTTAGGATAAAATGATGGGACAATGATGAAATAGTTGGGAATGTATATGAAAATATGTGGGAATGATGAAATAAATAGTTAAATAAGATGGCCAAAAGTTGGGATTAATTAGTAATTTTCTTCACTTGAAAAATTTCTAAATAGTAGTATGAGATTGGGCTAAATAAAGCTTAAAGTGGCATGATTTTGTGACTACATGGGGAAACTGATGAACAAGAAGGACATACCATCATAACTGTGCACTGTGAAATATGGAACTCTTGGATAAGGCTGGACTAGGGTGTTTGGACTGGGGTGAGGGTGCTAGAGACCTCTACTAGGCACCCGTGACTATGCAGAGGCCCTCAAAATCTAGTTTTTGGAGTGTCAAAAAGATTTTTGTTAGTAGTCTTTGTTGACCACCTATATTCTGCACCTTGTTTCACCTGAATGTACCTGTAACAGACAAAAGAGATGTTCACCTACAAAACCCACAAAATCATATCAAATCCAAAAAATAAATATGTAATATGGACAGTTAGACTGACCCCAGTGGTCACCCAACTGGAGTGAGCTTATGACTGAATGCTATACTACATCTAAGGATTTATGTAGTTCTCGTGAGTGTGTGATATTGTTGTTATAGGAGTCCCTTGTGCAAGATACACTAGATAACAAGCTAGATTTGGTAGATAGATGCAAATGTGTGTATGGAATATAATGAACTTCCCCTTCCTATGCATGTATGGATAAAATTGTAGGTCCCTTGTCCCTTGAATTGATGTTAAATGGATGCCTTTGAATTCTCTAGATGTCTTTTGATGCAAACTTAGGTGATAGATAGTATGCTTAATACTTGGTCCTTTATTTTGGTCACATGGTTATGTATTTATATGATTCCTTTGTTTGAATTTCATAATTTACAATTGAATGGCCAACCCAGAGTAAAAATAAGATGTCCAAATGATAAAAGAGACCCAAAAGAGGTCGGGGTCGCCCAGAGGGGGATGAGGGAACCTGCGTGTTAGGGTCCTAGGATGAACGCTAATGTCCAAAGATATAAAAGATAAACAAATAAATAATTGACTGGTCTCTAGGGTGTTCAAGACAAAATAGAAAATGAAAAAGATAGAAAAAGAGGAAAAAGGTAAACTTTTAATTACTATTTTTCTCAATTAGAAATTCATGTAGATGCAAGTATGTTTTTAGGACCATAGAAATGTACCCAAGTGTGTGATTTTTATGTATACCTTTTCCCTCACTTTATGTTGTTGAGTGAAATGTGATAACATAAAGTAGATAGAAGATGCGTACATTTTGATCCTGTAGAGTGTGATGGCGATAACGTGTCGAAGAGACAAGTGAAAGTGTGAAGTGATAAAAGGGAAGTGTGGAAACTAAGAAAGAGGGAGTGGCCCTAAGGGTGAAACATGTTGGATGATTTATACATGTTGTTATATTTGTGTTTGTTGATGTAAGGATGATTATTGTTACGTATTATGGATGAACATGCAAAAGAAGAGAAAAGATGTAGCCAAATACGTGTATATGATTTCTTTTGCATAAGTATGTGAAAATTTATAAAAGGAAAGTGTGCACCTGATATTTGAAGAATGAAAAAAGGATAGAAAACTAACCTGACATGCTATAAAAGAGCAATTTTTTTAGGTGATCTCACACCAAGATTACAGTTTTTGGGAGATCTCACACCAAGAGCTGGTTTTTTGGGCGATCTAACGCCATGTGTGATTTTTTTGTGATCTCACAACCATGATATAAGAGTGTTGGGGAGATAATTCTAGTGTTACTCTCTTTCAATGAATGCTTCCCAAATAAGAACCACTCTAGATGGTATAACCCTATTTTGTTTTGAGTTGTTCCAAATTAGCTCCATCTTATTTTGACTGAAAGAGATAGAATGCATTCTATTATTGGAGGAAATTTACTATACTATGTAAAATGCTCTGAATACTACTATAAAATATGTTGATATGAGAAAATAATTATGTGTGCACTAGGACATAGGTGCCTAGGGGGAGGAAACAAGCACCCAAACGCTGCTCTATGGTGCTGAGCAATTGGTGTCTGTGTTGTAGTGAGGAGCTAAGATAGATTCTTGTATGTTCTGTAACTATATCTCTATTTTGTTTTCTTTACTATGTAAGCCTATACTATAGCTTTGAGCTGTAACATGGGGGTGACTAATTCACCCATTCCCATGCCCACCTCATTTGGATTGTGTGTGATGCTGATAGGAGGATTCGGCCCATAAAAGAGGACCTGATGATATGCTAAAAAAGGGTTACCTTGTAGGGGGGGAGGGGATGTGGATGGTAGAAACCAAGGAACATCTAAATAAAGATGTCTAGTAACATCCGTTAGTGTAATAAAATAAAATTATACAATATAGAAGGCAAAGTGAGATCAAGTAAAGAAGATAAGATAGACCCCAAAAGGTGGGTTTCTAAAATGAGACATCGCTCACAATGTCAGAAGAAAATCAGGTCCAAATTGGCCAAAAGCATATAATGTGCATACAATACAATTGGCATAGCCCATTACTACTAGGATACAATAGAAAACAATGTTAAAGAAAGATGTAATAGACAACAATGGAGGCATTTGGTTATACAAAGAAAATGTTGCAAATAAAACACATGTTAGTATGTTAGAAAGATAAAAAGAGTGTCAAGACGTGTATATATCGATAAACATAAGTAGTGTGATAGTAAATGTAGAAAGTAACATATAATGAAATGATAACACTTGTCATGTATGAGAAAGTAAATGTAGATGCCTCCATGAGCCTTGGTGAGACTAGTAAGAGGTAAAAATCATAAGAATATTTGCTTCGTGTAAAGAGATGTAAAAGATATCCCATTCACAACTAGAGACCAATTGAATGTGTATATATATAGAAAATAAAATGACACGGCAAATATTTGACTAGAATAGTAAACAAAGTGCATCATGTAAGTATAAGCAAGCAAGAGTAATTGGAACCAAGATATGCCAATGTTTGAATGCGATGATGATGGTATGTAAAATGTGAATGTGATAGAAGTAGTGTGCCCCCCAAAAAATACATATGTATGAGATGAGGTTAAATTATAAAATACCCCTCGATAGTGAAGAATGAACCATAAAACAAGAGTGTGTCATCAAGAAATGTTTTGTGAATGTGTGATAGAAAGATAGATCATGAAGTGTAGAAGAGGTGAGGTTCATTTAAAATTTATACCCTCAATAGTCAAGTATGAACCATGGAACTAGAGTACGTCATAGGGTAATGACGATACAAGATGAGCATGAAGTTGTGTAAGAGTGCTTAGAAATATTGAACATGAAACATATAGCATAAAGTGTAATACTATACATCAAAGATAGTTGATATTGATGTAAGGGGGGAGAGAAAGTGTGAAGCCTCCCAAGTGTGTAAGAGATGGAAATCTATGAATTTTTTTAAAAATGTGTACCAGCCATCAATGTAAGGAATAGTTCTCTTGAAAAAAGTGATTGATTGCTAAACTGGAGGGTGGATAGAGACCTCAAATGGTGGTGGATTATTTGGGATCGATAATGTTGTAGAATACATGATAAGAGAAGAGGATGAACTTATTTTGAGAGGAAACTTATTAGTTAGAGTTGGTAATACTGTAGATGACTTAGTAGGAGGGGGTGATAGAGGATAGACCTTGAGAGGTGATTTCTTAGATAGAAAGGGTTGGATAGGCAGTTCTTGACTGACCAAAGAAGGAAAATTAAAAGTGATGGCATGATTCTCATTGGTCATAAAAGGACCATATTTAGGAGCCCATTTGGATGAGGCATTTAGAGATGGGTATGTAATAGAATGTTGTGGAATAAATGAGATAAAACCCTAATGCTCATGGTGCTTGATTCTTAGTCACAAGTAATAACACTCATTATCATTATGTCTATTGATTCAATGATAATTTAAAAATGGGAGACCTTGATATCTAGCAAGCCTATAAGGAGGACAGCCATGAGTAGTTGGAAAATTTATCAATTGATGCTTAAGGAGCTTCCAAGAATGTCATGTTGCTTAGCATTGAGATCAAACTTGAGAGGTGTCAATAGTGGTAAGACTTGAGGTTCCGTGATGTGAGCACATGTATAAGAAATAGAATTAGGATGAGGAGTAGAAGAAGAACTAACATGGGCTTGGGAAGCATCCTTGAGATGTTGGATTTCAAATGTGAGAGATGTGATCATGGATTCGATAGCCTGATTTTTATCTTGAAATAAAGAATGTAAAGTCTAAATTTACTTTCAAATTGATTGATTGACACTAGGACTAATAGAATCATCTGAAAGATGATCGAATATGACACTTACTTGTGAAGGTGGCATATAATTAGGGAGATACATAGTGTCTATGGTTTTTTGAAGAAAAAATTTTCAAGGTGGATTTATTTGAAGTAAGTCAGGCAAAGATATTTGAGGAACCTTAGGAGACATGAATAAAATATTTGCGAAATTTCCTAGAAGTGAGGTTGGGTTTGAATGGATGGGTTCATCGAATGATTTTACAAAAAAAAGATTTTGTAAAACACTAATTGTAGAGTGAATGAATGTAAAATATGATATACAACTACTAAATACAATATGACATGAGAAATAATCAAGTAAAGTATGAAACCGTAAGTGCAAGAGAGAAAGAATGGACTTAGTTGATTTACGCTTTCCTAAAATTGATCTAGAATGGGGAAAATGATGAAAAAAAGGACAAACCATCATAACTGTGCATTGTGAAATTTAGAATTGTTAGATTAGGCTAGAATAGGGCTCTTGGATTCGGACAAGGGCATCTGGGTTCCAAAGACCTTTATTGGGTACGTGTGACTACACAAGAGCCCAAAATATAGATTGTGGAGAGTCACAAGGGTGCTGCTAGTATTCGCTATTGGTCATCTGTATGTCACACCTTATTCACTTTATGTACCTACAACCTAAAAAAGAGATGTTTACCTGTAAAACCCATAAAACTTCATCAAATATAACAAAGGAATTATGCAATATGTTAAGTCGGGGTGACTTTGGTTATCACACGACTAAGTGAACATACGATTGAATGTATCGAACCATTACACTGAAACCTCGAGGTGTTAGTGAAATCCACACATGAGGATCATATCATCCCACAAAACTTCTATAGCCCAAACCCTGAGCTATATTTGTGCTCATATAGTGGGACCATTACCTATCCTATACGATCCCATGGAAAACACTGCAATGTTGGCATGAGCACCCATGTCAGGACTTAAACTTGGGTTTTGTCTCTGATACCAAATGTAATGAATGATTCCACCAAAACCTTGAGGCATTATATAATTTTTTTTTTCTAAGAAATACTTAAGACTAGCATGGTCAATTATTACCTTGAAAGGCTTACCAAATAGGTAGGGTTGCCTTTGTTTTACAACATGGAGGATAGTCATCATTTCCTTCTCATATATGAGCTTGAGAAGGTTCTTCCCTGTGATTTTTCAGCTCTCAAAAGAAATGGGGCGTCCTCCTTACATGAGTATTGCACCAATTCCATATCCATCACATTCCACATTAAAAGGCTTTAAAAATTCTGGAGTAGCCAAGACTGGCGTAGTTTGTAGTAACAACGTCATTCCATTGGAAGGAATATTTAGTTAGGATAGCCATGAGAGGTACTATTATGCCCTGGTAGTGCTTGAAAAACCATCAATAGTAACTTTTTAATCCTAATAATCCTTATAAAATTTTCAAAGTTTTTGGAATGGGCCATTTAATCATGGCTTTGATCTTCAGAGGATCCACTTTACCCCTTAGTGTGACACAATGTGACCTAAATACTCCACTTCATTCATCCTAAAAAAAATTTATACGGTTTTGCATACAGTTAATGTTGGTTGAGGGTGAGGAAAACCTGATCCACCTATTACAAATGATCTTCCAATGTATTTCTGTAATTTAATGTATCATAAAAATATACCAAAACAAATTTATAAAGAAATGGATAGAAGATGGTGTTCATCAGACTCTGAAAAAGTGGAGGGAAAATTTGTGAGGAAAAAATGTGTCACCATAAACTCATAGTGACCCTCATGGGTATGAAAATATGTCCTATGGACATCTTCATCCTTGATTAAAATTTCATGATAACTTGAACAAATATCTAGCTTAGTGAAATAGACAACATCATGTAACTTATCTAACAAATCATCAATTATAGGAATATGAACCTTATCTTTAATGGTGTACTTGTTGATCTCTCTGTAATATGGACACATCCTCTAATTGTCATCATTCTTATGTACCATTACCACAAGAGAAGAATATTCACTCTCACTAGGGCGTATAATACTAGCTTCCAACATCTCTTGCACCATCTTCTCAAATTTCACTCTTTTAGAAATAAGGGTACCTATATAGGCATATTTTGGGTGGTTCAATTCCTAGAAGTAAATGAATGGCATGATCACATGATCATTTTGGAGAAACAAATTTTTCTAATCTCACCAAAAACCTTCGAGTTCTTATCCATAATTATCTGTAAATCCAAAGGGTTATCAATCTTAATTTTTCCAATTTTGATGGAGAACAACTATGTGACAAACCCATCAACACACTTCTATAATAAATATTGCATATGATGGAAGATTTCCATATTAGGGGAATTTTCTTGTAGTCCCCAAAGTTCAAACTTCTTAAGCTTAGATTTAAAGTGCATGAATAGTTTCTGAAAGTTCATCTCAATTGTCTCCAACATTGTGAGCCATTGTACTGCCAAAAAAATATCTGCACCACCCATATGAATGAGAAACATAGGAGATTATAATTTTTACTCACATATGGATAGCTTGATACTATGACATTTTCCTGAACAAAAAATTGTGCTCCCATCAAAGATCATGACTTTAAATTTACGGGCTAGATAAATAAATCAGTTCAAACTTGGTTCCAATTTACCAAAATCAATCAAGATGGTGACTCTTTGCTTCTTGAGAAAACCCACCACCTTGAGGGTTTGAGGAGTGATAATTCCAAATAAAGTGTGACATGAAATTTTTGGTGGAGAGTCTTCTAACCCACTCTTAGGATTTTCCTCTACCTCTTTAGTGTTTGTTCTCCTCCTCTTCATCATCCTCTGCTCCGTCGATGTAGAAAAAATTACTCTTAGCACATTTGTGACCTTAACTATATTTTATATCACAATTGAAGAATAAACCTCTGGAAATTTTGTCTTCTATATATTGATGAGTAAGACAAATGGTTTGGAATTTGTCATTCTTGGCCTGAGGTGAATACTTGACGTTTGGATAGATCCCTTTCTTCCATTCTCTAATAAAGGACCATTGAGTAAGATATTGAATTTAGGTTAAAAATCTAAACATTGTGCTGAATGTTATTCTTGATACCTCCCAAAAATAGGTCATTGAGGTTTTCATCAATGATATCCTCTACTTTCAAGGATAAATTATGAAATTTATAAATCTAATCCTTAAACAAATCTATTTTCTATAATCCGATGAGCTGACTGAAGTAGTTCTCAGTGACACTATCGCTATAGTGTAACTAAGTTTCTTCTGGGAATGCTGACTAGGAGAGATTGAGTTTTTTTTATTTCTATGTGCTCAACCAGCGATATCGAAATAATTGGTCAGGTTCCAGGTATAAGGACGCTACAATCAACTTCTGTACACTTGGAGTTTGGTCTAGATAAAAAAAATCCATTTGGTTGATCTAAGTGACTGGATCCTTCCCATAAAATTTACACATCCCCACCTTATGTAGCATTTTACATAATCCTCCATTAGGACCTATTAGCAGATGTGGAAAAGGTAGAGGATTTTTAAATGATCCATTATTTCTTATATTGGAAACTGATGTAGCGAGAGAGAAGATTTGAGGGTTGTTAAATGATCCATTATTTCCTATATTGGAAATTGATGTAGCGAGAGAGGTGATTTGGACCTATATCTATGCCATGATGTCACAAAAATCTATTATATCCTGGCACAAGTTATCATTCTTCACCATATCTTACATATCTAAATGAATTTCACTACTGCAATAGAAAAATCAGACTCAGAATCTACCTCTTCCTTACCCGATGTCTTTCCTTATGTGTTATATCTTTTACTGCAGTCACAAGTTAAACGTATTTTAATTGATTAGGGTATAACTATTATGGTTTAGGGCTCAGGGTTTAGAGTTTAGGATTTTGGATTTAGGGTTTAGGGTTTAGGGTTTAGGGTTTAGATTTTAAGGTTTAGGGTGGAAAAAATAGGGTCTCTAGTGGACTATAGAGTTATGAAGATAGTTTGAAAATAAAACTAGTTGTGGTGATAGAAAAAAGAGTGAAAATGTCGAGAAAAAAGGTAATGAGTGGATGGTAATGTTTTGATCCTAACGATAAGATGAAACTAATGACTACTATACTGTAAAAATCTCATAATTTGATTTATGGTGTGTCGCAAGAGTGTAGCTAATAGTCTTTGTTGGTTATCTGTATGTTGTACCTTATTTTCCATATGTACCTGTAACTTAAAAAAATATCTTTTTACTTGTAAAACCCATAAAACCACATCAAATCTAAAAAATAAATATGCAATATGAAACGTCAGACTAACCTTAGCGGTCACCTAACTAAGTGAACTTAAAACTAGATGTAATGAATCGTTACACCAAAACATCTAAGTGTTAAAGAAATCCACACAAGATGATCATAACATCCCACTATGCTTTTGGAGCCTAGACCTTGAGCTATAATTTTTCCTGTATAGTGGGCCATGACCTACCTTATACAAGCCCCGAGAGAACACTACAATACTGATGTAGCCACCCATGTCAGGAATTGAATCTGGGTAGTTTCTTTGATACCAAATGTAAGAAAACATTACACCAAAAACTTTGTTCTAATAAATACTTGATACTATCATGGTTAATTTTTACCTTAAAGTTCCTACCCAATAGGTAGGATCTCCATTTTTTTAAAGAATGGAGGATAACCATCATTTCTTTTTCATAGATGGGCTTGATAAGGTTCTTCCCTATGATTTGGTGAATCTTAAAAGTAATGGGGTATCCTTCTTGCATGAAAACCATAGTCATTCAATATCCATATCTATCACATTGAACAATAAAAGGATTAAAAAGGTATTGAGTAACAAACAATGGGATAGTGGACATAGCCTCTTTGAGATGTTCAAAATTTTTAGTAGCAATTCCATTCCATTGGAAGGAATATTTTTTTAGGAGAGAGATGATAGGTAATACTAGCCCTCATAGTTCTTGACAAACCATTGATATTAACTTGGTAATCCCAAGAATCCTCATAATTGTTTCAATATTTTTGGAATGGGACAGTCAATCATGGCTTTGCTCTTCTGAGGGTCCACTTTTACTCCTTCATGTGACACAATGTGACCTAAATACTCCACTTCATTCACCCCAAAATAACATCTGGATGGTTTTGAATACAATTGATATTTTTTGATGGTGAGGAGCACTTGATCCAACTGTTGCAAATGATATTCCCATGTCTTGTTGTAAATTAATATATCATCAAAAACTACCAAAACAAATTTATGAATAAATGGCTAGAATACGGTGTTCATCAGGATATGAAAAGTGGAGGGGGCATTTGTGAGGCCAAGAAGCATCACTAGAAAATCATAGTGACCCTGATGGAATAGAAAAGATGTCTTATGGACATCTTCATCCCTGGTTCTAATTTGATGATAACCCGAATGAAGATCTAGCTTAGTGAAATAGACAACACCATGTAAATCATCTAAGAAATCATCAATAACATGAATAGGAAAATTATCTTTGATGGTGTACTTGTTGAGCTCTCTGTAATCTAGTCACATCCTCTAGTTTTAATATTTTTAAAGCACCATTACCATGAGAGAAGAATATGTACTCTAACTAGGACATATAATACCTTCTTCCAACATATCTTGCACCATCTTCCTCAATCGCACTCTTTTGGACATAGGGGTACCTATACAGGTAGATGTTGGGTGGTTGAATTCCTTGAAGTAAATGAATGGCATGATCATGTGATCATTTTTGAGGAAGAATTTTTGGCATCTCACAAAAACCTTTGAGTGGTTATCCAAAATTAGCTATAAATCTATAGGGGTGTCGGTTTTCACCTATCCTGCTGTGATAGAGAACAACTATGTGAAAAACATATCATCACCATTTTGTAATAGCTTTTGCATCTAATGAGAGTTGACTAGACGAGGTTATTTTTCCCGTAATCCTTGAAATTCAAAATTCTTACCCTCATATTGGAAGAACATGAACATTTCCTAAAATTCCATCTCAATCGTCCCCAAGTTTGTGAGTCATTGTACTCCCAAAACAATATCGGCACCATGCATAGGAATGGAAAACATAGGAAATTCCAATTTGTACTCACCCATGGATATATTGATACTATGATATTTTCCCAAACAACTAACTATGCCCCCATCATTGATCATGACTTGAAATCTAAGGGTTGGATAAATAAAGTGATTCAATCTTGCTACCAATTTATGGTTGATGAAGTTATGTGTACTACTTGAATCAATCAATACGGTGACTCTTTGTTTCTTAAGGAAACCCACCACATTGAGGGTTTGAGGAGTGCTAAATCTAGATAAAGTATGATATGAAATAGTTTGTGAAGAGCATTTTGAGCTACTCTTAATATCTTCCTCCACCTCCTCAGTGTTGTTCTCCTCCTTTTCATCCTCCTCTACTCCTTTTATGTAAAACAATTTCTTCTTTCACAGTTTTGACCTTGACTATATTTGTTATCACATTTGAAGCATAACCCTTTGGAATTTTTCTCTTCGATATGTGTAAGGATTCATTCAAATGGGTTGGGAGAATGATGGTCCTGGTATATGTCATTCCCAAAACTGAGGTGAATATCTGAAGTTTATACATATACCTTTATTCCATTCTCCAATAAAGGACCATAGAGTCAGAGATATAATTTGGGTTAAAAATATGAACATCATGCTAGATTTTATCCTTGAGACCTACCAAAAATAGGTCATTGAAGTTTTCATCAGTGATATCCTCCACTCTCAAGGATACATTATGAAATTGTTGAATGTAATCCTTGACCAAACATTTTTTTCATAATCTGATGAGATGACTCAAGTATTTCTTAATGAAACTATTGATATAGTGTAATTGAAGTTCATTCAAGAATGCTGACCAAGAGAGATTTAGTCAAATTTTTTTCCTATGTGCGCAACCATTGATACCAAATGAATTTGTCTGGTTCCAAGTATAAGTATTCTACAATCACCTTTTATGGATGACTGGTTTGGAGTAGATCAATAAAATCTCCCTTTGGTTGATCCAAGTGACTGGATCCTTCCCATTTGCACATATCCACCTTTGGTATCATGTAACATAATCCTCCATTAGGACTTGACGGTGGTGGTGTATACAGAGGAGGTTTGTTAGATGATCCAGTATTTCCTATATTGGAAACTGATGCAGCAAGATAGGTGATTTGGTAATGTATATGTGTTATGATGTCAAAGAACTCTATTGTAATCTAGCACAAATCATCTTTATTCACCATATCTTGAACATTTTCTTGGATTTTATATTTTGTAGTCGAAAAATCAAACTCATATTCTACCTCTTCCTTATCTGATGCCTTTCCTGACATGTTAGATCCTTTACAACTACCATGAGCTGATCTTCCTACCATTGATTAAGGTATATGGATTAGGTTTTAGGGTTTAGGGTTTAGGGTTTAGGGTGGTAAAAATAAGGTCTTTGTTAGACTATACGGTTGTGAAGGTATTTTGAAAACAAGACTAGTGGTGGTGACGGAAAAAATAGTGAAAATGGAAAAAAAAGGCTATGGGAGGATGGTATCGTTGCCATCCTAACATCAAGACAAAACCAATGACTATTATATTGTGAAAGGCCCAAAAATTTTCCTTTACCAAACTTGTTTTCCGTAATCTGGCGAGTTGAATGAATTAGTTCTAAGTGAAACTATTACTATAGTGTAACTAAATTCATCCTCAAATTCTAACCAAGAGATATTCAGTCATTTTTTATTTATGTGCACTCAACCAACAATATCAAATGAATTTGTCTAGTTCTAAGTCTAAGGATGCTACAATCACCTTCTATGCACTAGGGGTTTTATGTAGATCAAAAAATTATCCATTTGGTTGATCCAAGTGATTGGATCATTCCCAAAAATTTGTTTACATCTCCACATTTGGTAGCATGTTACGTAATACTCCATTAGGACCTAATGGTGGTGGTGTATATAGAGGAGGGTTGCTAGAAGATCCAATATCTCCTATAACTAGAAACTGATGTAGTGAGATAGGTGATTTGGGCCTGTATCTATTTTATGTTGTCACAAAAATATATTATATCTTGGTACAAATCATATTTTGTTACCATACCTTGAACATCCACCTGGATTCTCAGATACTGTAATAGACAAATCAAACTCAGATTCTACCTCTTCCATACTCGGTGTCTTTCCTAGTGCATTAGATCCTTTACAGATGCCAATGCTTAGATACAGTCACCAGTGCTTGGGCACTTTTTCATGCTTCCAGGTGCTTCTCCCTTACACAATTTTGAATCTCAAAACCTCCAGTAAGTCTCGACGACACTATTCTTGACTTGTTTCAATCATTCATATGCCCAGATCACCTTCAAAAAGCTTAGAAATCAATTAAGTCCTCTCTCTTTATTGCTTAGGGTTTCAACATTATTCCATGTTTATAGCTTATCTAAATTATTGTATTATGTTATTTGTACATCATTTACTATAGTATTTACTTTACAATTAGATTTAATAACTCAAAAAATATTAAATCATTTGGTTAACTCCACTCGTGATCAAAACATTTGGATCCTTATTTTGCCTATTCTATCTGATCCTCTTTTTTGGCTCCTAAAGTCTCCTTGCATCAATTTATTCAAATGCACCCACCTTGTAAAGATGTTATCCAATAATCCCTAGACACTATGTATCTCCCTCATAATATACCACCCACACAAGTCTACATCATTTTCGATTGTTTATCTGATTAACCTATCGTTCCTAATCCTCCAACCAATCCAAAACTCTTAGAGTCAACTCAAGCTTTCCACCATGATTTTCAAGATAAATTTTAAGCTATGGACACCCTGATAATATATCTTAAAGCTGAAATCCAACATCTTAAGGAGGCTTCTCAAGCCCATGCTCATTCTTCTTTTACACCTCATCCTACTCCTATGTATTATACATGTGATCATATAAGTAAACCCCAAGTATTACCGCTACCAACACCTCTCAAGTTTAATATAAATGTTAAGAAACATGAGCTCCTTCATGATCTCCTCAATGATGATTTAATCAACTTTCTAACTTACTACGCCATTAATCTACTTCCTCTATAATGGGATATGTTTAGCTGACATATGAATAGCATAATATCTCCTTAATCTTGTCACATATTTCTATGCTTTCATATTATAGTAGGTTCAACATATGGACTAACAATTGCCTAAGTAGGATATATATATATATATATAAGGTAAGGGTAGTATTTGAGGATCATCTTGAGCATTATAATCTTATTGCAAGGTCTTGGAGGTTGCCCCATCAAAGTGGCTGAGTGATATAAGTTGTTCTATTATGTTCTATTTTGTTATTCATTGATCATTTTAGTATTATCTACATTCTATTATTGACAATATATAATAAGATTCATTACAAGTGGTATTAAAGCTTCAATTGTCAAGCTTCTCTGTGACAATTTTTTTCTAGTCTACTAACAATTGGCGGTAAAAAAAAAATTAGTTGCGATTTTGATTTTTTTTGAATTTTTCCATCATCCATAGTATTGTTTGGGTATTTTTTTTTACAAATAATGAATTGTTGAATAAAAGTAAAAAAGAGAGTCTGGAATTTTTTTGGGCCTTCCACAATAAAACAGTCACTAGTTTCATCTTGGAGTCAAGATTGCAATGGTACCATCCTCCCATAACATAATTTCATCATTTTCACTCTTTTTTCCATCATCGCCACTAGTATTGTTTTCAAAAGACCTTCACAACCATATAGTCCATAAGAGACCCTATTTTTACTACCTTGAATCCTATAACCTAAAGCCTAAACCTTGAACCTTGAATCCTAAACTATAAACCCTAAACCATGAGCCCTAAACCCTAAACCCTAATGCTTATATCATAATAAATGGAAGGAAGATCAAATATCATTGTAGCAGTAAAGGATATAATGCACTAGGAAAGACACCAGGTATGGAAGAGGTAGAATCTGAGTTTGATTTGTCTGTTACAGGAGCTGAAATGCTAGGTGGATGTTCAAGATATGGTAAAGAAAGATGATTTGTGCCAGGATATAATATATTTTTGTGATAACACAAAATAGATACAGGCCCAAATCACCTATCTCACTACATCAGTTTCTAGTTATATGAGATACTGGATCTTCTAGCAACCCTCCTCTATATACACCATCACCATTAGGTCCTAATGGAGGATTACGCAACATGCTACCAAAGATGGAGATGTAAAAAAATTTGTTGGGAATGATCTAGTCACTTGGATCAACCAAATGGATAATTTTTTGATCTACTTAAAACATGATATTGTTGATTGAGTGCAAAAAATTATCGGTATTGTTGGTATTGGGGTTTTATGTAGATCAAAAGATTATCCATTTGGTTGATCCAAGTGACTAGATCATTCCCAACAATTTTTTTACATCTCCACCTTTGGTAACATGTTACGTAATCCTCCATTAGGGACCTAATGGTGGTGGTGTATATAGAGGATGGTTTCTAGAAGATCCAGTATCTCCTATAACTAGAAACTGATGTAGTGAGATAGGTGATTTGGGTCTGTATATATTTTGTGTTGTCACAAAAATATATTATATCTTGGCACAAATCATCTTTCTTTACCATATCTTGAACATCCACCTAGATTTCAGCTACTGTAACAAACAAATCAAACTCAGGTTCTACCTCTTCCATACCCGGTGTCTTTCCTAGAGTGTTATATTCTTTACCTCAACAACGACTTGAACATCATGTCATTGATTAGGGTATAAGGATTAGGGTTTAGGGTTTAGGGTTCTGGGTTTATGGTTTAGAAATCATGGTAGGAAAAAAAGGGTTTCTTGTTGATTGTACGGTTGTAAAGGTCTATTGAAAATAAGACTAGTGGTGGTAATAGAAAAAAGAGTGAAAATGGTATTAAAAAAGGTTATGGATAGATGGTAATGTTTCGATCCTAAGGATAAAACAAAACCAATGACTCCTATATTTCAAAAGGACAAAACATTTTGTAGTTTTCATGCTTTCTAGTTTCCCTTTGGGTTTTTTTCTATGGTCTTCATGGCATTTTTGGCTGGGTCCACTAGCAATCCTTCTTTATAGAGGATGTGTCTAAGTAGAGTACCAAAAGGAGTTACAAAAATACACTTCTTGATGTTCAAAGAGATGCTAATATTCCTTCATCTTTCAAACATCAATCTGAAGAAATCACAATGGTCTTTTACTATCCCATACACAATCTAGTCATCAAGGTAGACCTGTAAAAACTTGTGAATAAAATTTTTAAACGCTTTAATGCTTATGCGTGAGAAAACTTGTGGCACATTCTTTAAGATGAAAAACATAAATATCTATCCAAATATTCCCAATTCAATTATGAAGGTGGTCTTACCCCAATTTTTACACGTAATCCTCACCTGATGGAAACTTGAGAGTCCATCTATAAATGAGTAGATATCATGCCGTGATACTCCTTCCAGAATCTCCGTGCTGAATGTTGTAGGGAAAGGATCAATGACAAAAGAAGAATTTCAAAAATTTTAGTCCAAAAAAATCTTTATCCTACCATATTGTTTAATTTTAATCACCATCGGTATAATCCATTAGAACTCCTAAATACACTCTATGATGCCTGACTTGAGAATTTTCTCAATTTATTCTTCCACTTCTATGTGTAGATTGGGATTCATCTAGTAAGGCATATTCCAAACCAATTAAACACCCTCATTGAGATTAATTTTCATCTCCCCTAATGATGGATCCACACCCTTTAATTCATGATATACTCTAGGGAACAAATCTTAAATGTTATGCAGTAGCTTAATAATTAGTGCAACTTAAGTCTTATACTAATAATCCCTAATTATTTCTTCCTTTAGTGTGATTTAACAAAAATAAGCTATTGTAAAACCCTAATTATAGATTATCTGAATGAAAACTATGATATACAACTTCTATATACAATATGCCACAAGAAATAAGGAAGTAAATTACGAAACCCTAAGTGCAAGAGAGAGAGAGAGATAGAGAGAGATGACAGCTGATTTGTGATTTCTAGGAACTAATGAATAGGAAGGATAAACCATTGTAATTGTGTACTGTGAAATCTGGAACTATCGAATCAGGCTAGACAAGGGTTCCTAAAATGGGGCGAGGGCACTAGATACCTCTACTAGGCACCTGTGACTACATAGGAGATCAAAATTTTATTTTTTGAGTGTTGCAAAAGTGTTGCTAGTAGTCATTTTTGGTCACACGTATGTCTCACCTTATTCACCAAATGTATCTATAACTTGCAAAATAGATGTTCACATGAAAAACCCAACAAACCAAATCAAATGTAAAAAATAATGATGTAAAATGGGGATTAAGACTGACCTTGGTGGTCACACAACTGAATGAACTTATGACTGAGCATTGCACTACATCTCAAACTCAATGTAGCTCTTGTGAGTGTGTGATATTGGTTCCTTTGAAGGTCCTTATGTAAGATGTACTGGATAACATGATAGATTTCCTATATAGATGTAAATGTGTGTATGGAACAAAATGATATTCCCATTCGCATGCATTTATGTAGAAAATTCAGTCCCTTGACCCTTGAACGGATTCTAGATGAATTTATTTGAATGCTTTAGATGGCTTTGGATGCAATATTAGATGATATATAATATGCTCAGTGCTTGGTCCTTTATTTTGGTCACATATCTATGAATTTATATGATTCCTTTCTTTGAATTTTGTAATTGATAATTTGAAGGCCAACCCATAAGAAAATAAGATTATAAAATGATAAAAGATACCCCAAAGAGGTGAGTAAGATAGAACAAGATCGGGGGAACTCAGAGGGGAATTGGGCATCTGGGTGCTGGTGTTCTAGCTAGGTGGTGATGTACGAAGTCATAAAACATAATAAAATAAAGATCATGATAGTCTGTAATGTGTCCAAGACCAAATAAAAATGAGAAAGACATAAAAGAGGCTAAAGGTTCCTATGAATTACTATTTTTCTCGCTTACGAATCATGTAAATGCAGGTATGTATTTAGGACCTAGAAATGTACCCAAGTGTGTGAATTTGTGTCTACATTTTCCCCCACTTTATGTTGTTGAGTGGATGGTAAATAACATAAAGTAGTTAGACAATGTGTACCTTTTGATCATGTAGAGTGTGATGGTGATATTGTGCCAAAGAGACAAGTGAAAGTGTGAAGTGATAAAAATGAAGTGTGGAAACTAAGAAAGAGGGAGTGACCCTAGGAGTGAAGTGTGTGTGTTGAATTAAACATGTTGTTATGTTTGTGTTTGTTGATGTAAGGATGACTCTTATTCCGTATTATAGATGGGTATGTAAAATAAGTGCAAAGAATTAGTGAAATATGTGTATATGAATTTTTTTTCATAAGTATGTGAAAATTTATAAAAGGGAAAGTGTGCACCTAATTTGTGAAGAGTGAAAAGGATAGAAAATGTCCTGAAATGTTGTAGAAGAGTGATTTTTTTGTGTGATGTCATGCCAAGAGTGATTTTTTTGGGTGATCTAACGTCAAGAGCAATTTTTTTAGGTGATATCACACGAAGTGTGAGTTGTTTCGGATATCTCACAAAACAAAATAAGAGTGTTTGGGAGAGAGGTCTAGTATTACTCTCCTTCCATGAATGCTTCCCAAATCAACACCACTTTAGATGGTACATCACTATTCTATTTTGATTTGTTCCAAATTAGTTCTATATCATTTCAAATTGTTTTGATTAAAGGAGATAAAATGCATTATGTTGCTAGAGGATAGTTATTGTACATTGATAAATGTTCTGAAGAATACTATAGACTATGTTTATATGAGAAAATAAATATGTTCCCTAGGACATAGACACCCAAGGGATGCCATGGGATCCCAAATGCTACTCTCTGGTGCTGAGCGCTCATGTCTGTACTGAGGAATCAAATTAGATTATGGGTCATTCTATGACTATATCTCTATTTTGTTCTTGTACTTTTAAGGCTTGTACTTTAGATATGAGCTACTCTATGGGTGACCGATTCACCCAATGAATTCCCCCCTAGTTTGGGTTGTATGTGACACTGATAGGAGGATATAGCCTAAAATAGAGAAACCGATGTTGTACTAAAAATTCATACCCTACAGGGGGAGGGGATGTGCATGGTAGAACCATGGCACATGAAAACAAAGATGGCTAGTAATATGTGTTAGTAAAATCAAATCAATTATGCATATAGAAGATAATGTTTAATCAAACTAGAAGACAAAATAGAACGTGAAAAGTGGGTTTAAAACATGGGATATCACTCACAATTTCACAAGAAAATTAGGTACAAAGCTTCCAAAAACATATAATGTGTATACAAGACAAAAGGCATAACCCGTAAATAATAGTATACAATAGAAATCAATGTCAAACAAGATGTAACAAACAACCATGGTGGCATATAGTTCTACAAAGAAGATGTTGCACATGAAGCACCTGTTATCATGTTAAAAATACAAAAAGTGTGTGAAGACATGTATATATCGATAGAATAAGTAGTGTGTTGGTAAGAGTAGAAAGTAGCATATAATGAAACGATAAGACTTATAATGTGTGAGAAAGTAAATGTAGATGCTGATAGGAGCCTTAGTTGGATTGGTAAGAGTTACGATGTCAAACATCATTTCTGCGTGTAAATAGATGTAAAATACCTGCATTCAAAACTAAATACCAAGTAAACATGTTTGTGTATATAGAAAATAAAATCACATATTGGATATTTGACTAACATACTAAACAAAGTGCATCATGTAAGTATAAGAAAGCAAGAATAATTACAACCAAGATATGAAAATGTATGAATGTGATGATGATGGTATGTAAAATTTGAATGTGATAAGAGTAGTGTGCTCCCAATGAATGTGTGTGTATGAGACTAGGTTCATTTGTAAAATACCCTTTGATAGTCAAGAATGAACCATAGAATAAGAGTGTGTTATCAAGAAATATTTTTATAATGTGCGCTAGAAAGATAGATCTTGAAGTTTAGAGCATGAAGTGTAGAGTATGTGGGGTTCATTTCAAATTTAGGGAATTAACATTAAATATGAATTGTGGAACTAGATTTTTTCATAGGGTAATGACGATGCAAGATGTGTAGGAAGTTTTGTAAGAGTGTTTAGAAAGATTTATACATTAAGCATAGAGCATAATGCGTAATAGTAGACATTAAATACAACTGATAGTAATGTAAGGGGGGAGAGAAAGTGTGATGCCACCCAATTGTGTAAGATATGGAGATCTATGGAAATATTTGAAATGTATCCCAACCATCAATTTAAGGAATAGTTTTCTTGACAAAAGTGATTGGTTGCTGAAGTAGAGGGTGGATAGGCACCCTGAATGGTGGTGGATTATTTGGGATTGATAATGCCTCATAATACTTGATAAGATAAGAGGATGGACTAGTTTTGAGAGGTAGTTACTTAGTTGGAGTTAGTAATGTTGTAGATGAATTAGTAGGAGGAGGAGATTGAGGATAAACCTTGAGAGGTTATTTATTAGTTATAATGGGTTAGATACGAGATGCTTGAATGACTGTAGAAGAAACATTAGAAGTGATGTTATGATGCTCATTGGTCATAGAAGGAGAAAATTTAGGAGACCATTTGGATTTAGCATTTGGAGATGGGAATGTAATAGAATGTTATGCAACAAATGAGATAAAATCATAATTCTCAAGGTTCTTGATTCTTTGTCATAAAACATAACATCCATTTCCATTATCTCCATTGATTCAATGATAATTACAAAATGGGAGACCTTTATATCTAGAAAACCTATATGGAGGATAACAGTGAGTAGTTGGAAAATTGATTAATTGATGCTTAAGGAGCTCAAGAAGAATCTCATGTTTCTTAGCATTGAGATAAAATTTTAGAGGTTCCAGTCATGGTAAGAATTGAGGATCACTAATATGAGCACATGCAGAAGATATATAATTTGTAGTCACAAAATCTTGCACTCATTATTAAAATTATACTGCCAAGTATGTTGTTTTATATACAGATCTTGAATAAGAAAATTATTCACTAATGACCCATCCCCTAATCTTGTCATTAGTTAGTTGGTCATCATCGTCATTTATCATGTATAGTTGTTATTTGTTTACATATTTTTGGTCGTCTCTCAAGGAGTATCAAGTGATGATATTTTTTCATTTGTCGTCTCTAGTCTTTGACTAGGGCATTTAGGGTAGAAATGGGGCACCCATGGGAACCCCATTCCTTGTTTTAGGCATACTAGTCTAGGAAGCAATTGCATCTAATTTAGAGTCTCGAGGTTGGTATTTTTCATTTCGCCTCTCATTCCACTAGGTAGTAGTGAACATGTTGGGTAATTAGTGTTGAAATTTGAGCAAGAGATCCCTATATAAAGATAACATACTTACTATCTTATGGGAGGAATATCTACTATTAAGGGCTAGCTATCTACTAAGCCAAGGGACTACATTTGGGAATCATTGTGTCACAAAAATTACATAAGAAGGGGAATTCTATTCTATTCCATCCACCATTTTGCATTTTATCTAGATATTTCCCCTATCTTTGCATCATTGGCGCTAGGGAACCCTAGGCACACTATTGCACACACAAGAACATATAACTTCATTGGTTATGGAATGTAGTGTAGTGCTTAGTTGTAATTCCACCATTGTGGCCTCTAAGGTCAGTCCGACCCCTTCATATGCATATTTATTTTTTAGGAGTTGGATTCTTTATATGGGGTTTTGCAAGTGAATCTTCATTACAGGTTTATGATGTCATTAGAAACATTAATACGAAAATAGTATGACGAAGATCGAGACATTGTGAAGAGATAACAACACTCCTAGATTTAGGTCGAGAGCTATTATACATACTAGAACACCAATATTATAGACTAGGGCACCCATAGGAACCTTGATCCTCTTCCAAGTGCTCCAGTCCTGTCAAATCTTCATCTGTTGTAATTTCATGGGTCATTCCATCATACTCTTCTTCATCTGCACATCATCCTATTCAGTCCTGAATAACATTAAGGTAAGTCATTTTGAGGTTAGTAAATTTACTCTTCTATTTAAATTATTTAATTCCATTTAAACATCAAATAAATTTAGTTAGCATTTATAATTTAGTTTAAAATATTTGTTTCATTGTTTTACTCATTTAGATTAACTCTAAAATACATATTTTATTTAGTCATTTTGGTGAACCTCATTGCTTTCATACTTATGATCCTCATTTTTCCTTTATCATGGCTCCTAAGGTTTCTCAAGTTTCTTTATTTGACTTACTTAACAGATATCTCAATCATCATGCTGCTTTACAAATACCCCTAGATATGTTGTATCTTGATGATAATACACCACCACACAAAATAAGTCCTATATTCGCTCATGTATTTGAAAATCCTAGTGATCCTCCATCTAATCAACCCTATTAGACTCATTCCATGCTCTATATGCTTTATTTAAATATAAATTTAAGACCATGAAATCCACAATTATATCTCTCAAATCTTAAATTCAACACCTTAGGGATGCTTCTCATTCAAATGTTTGTGCTCCTTCTACATCTTATATGCAATCTATGTCCACTACATGTCATCTAGATGAACCTCAAGACATGTCATTGCCTAAGCATCTCATATTTGAGCATAATAATACACAACATTAAATTATTATTCATCTCCTTAGTTATCAGTTGATTACTCTACCACCAACTCATTACTATTCTCCTTATCGGATAACAAAATATCCCAGTCATCCATATTGCAACTATCATCGAATCAATGGACATAATGAAAATGATTGCCACATTTTTCCATGAATAATAAAACATATTGAGCATAAAATATTTATTTAATTTACTAAACAAAATTCTAATACAAATGATAAATCCTATTGGGTTCCTAAATATGATTCATCTATATCTAATGAGCATCAGACTAATGTTACTCAAACACCTTCTAAGAAACAACCTCTCATAATTAGTTCACCATCTCATCCTACTCAGCCATCTACAACATCACCAAGTCAATTGCCTACAAAAATTAGTTCAAAATCACCTACTAATAATTTTTCTATCATATCACCAAGTTAAGCTAAGCAACCTACCTTAAAATTTAGTGCAACTTGGCCTCTTCTCAAGTCTAAGATCCAACCAACCATTTTTTTCAAAACAACTAACCCTCCTACTAGTATTCAAGACACATTACAAACTCCGCCACATCATGCTAATAATCCTCATTGGCCACCACAACAGTATACACATCCCATCACTTCTCCAATTGATATGCATTCTAGTTCATATGCTTATGTTGCTTCCATGCCACATACTTATATATCTACATGCAAGCTTGGTATTTGGTAGGTGACGACCTTCTCGATGAATTTAAATCCCTCATCTTACACACTTGGGGGGCATAATAGTTAACAAACCCCCCATTCTAGCATCATTACATAGTATTATATCACACTCTTAGTATTTGTGCATACATCATATTAGCATCCAATCATATCTCACCTTTGCATAGGCACATTCATTACACTTTTTAATGTCATCATTACCCAATGACACACTCTTGTACTTAGATTCACACTTAACTGTTGAGGGCTTACTACACATGAATCCCACGCACTACACCATAGACACCATGCATCACGTTTCACACATTCTACATTTAGTCCATACCATTTTAATCATTTCCAATCTATACATCATACATCATACTAGTATTCATCATATTCACCTCACATTGTATCCTACATACTATCCTCTCTTAGGGACACTACACATATTACACTATACACTACATACACATCACATGGTCTTTGATCATCTTCATCAAATATAATAGATCATCTTCTACGTGTTGCACTCACTATCCTACGACGCACTTCGGTTCCTTGGTCTATACTTGACTGCTAAGGGTTTACAAATAAAATGGACCTTACATTCATCACACATTTATCATTTGACCTTTCATCATGTTCTATTTCTAATATAATGACACATGCTATAGGATAAATAATCACTTACTCTATCATCTTGTAGTGGTATATGCTTCAAGATACATCACCACTCCCTACTCTGCATCTTGTAGTGATACATGATTTAGGGATAAATCATCACACATACATTCATTTTTTATTAATATATGCTTAGTCTATAATTTTCACACACATATCTTCTATATGTCACATATCATCATCACTATGCATCCATACTCATCATTGTGTGTTACACACAATACACACATTTTGACCATTTTCTAATGAAAAACTCTTGTTTAAGTTTCATTCTTGACTGCTGAGGGGGAAATCCAAATGAACATCACTCCATATATTCCCATTCACTTAGGGGCACACAAATCCTACCATCCATCTTGCATTCCATTCCATCCATCCAAAACATATTGCATGTTATGTTTGCTTTTACTCTTTCTTACTTTTGCTTGTTCATGGTCATTTTATTACACATGCTAGTTTGATTACTTGTATGTCATTTATTTATACCATCTACACATGTGTGTTCATGTCACTTTTTCTTTTTGATCACAGATATATGTCTCTTACACCCAACATGGATGATCTCCTTCTACCCTTCCTACACTGGTCACTGGAGACATCCGCATTCATCTTTTCCATGTGCCATTATTTAATTACATACTTATCACTCTATATTACTGGGTTATACATGCTTTTGAGATGCTAGTTATATTTCTAGCATGCTAATGGGTGCTTCATGTGAAACATTTTTTATGCAGGGATATTTTCTTCCATACTTATTTTTTTACATTTCTTGTCTATTGTTTGCTCTTGTTTGAATTATTTTCCATATGTTTGGTATGTACACTTGTTTTTTTGTATGTGGCCATGATGGCCTTGCATGTCTTGAGATATTGTGATTGATGTCCCATGTTTTCATCCCTCTTTTTGTGGCTTACTTGTTTTCTTGTGTGTTTACATTGCTAAATTTCTTGGTAGCTTATACACTGTTTAGATAGCCTACACATTGTTTTCTATGTGCATGCTTATCAATACTAAAAATTGTTTTTGGATAGCTTTTTTTTTTGTGCACACATTTGTTTCTACCAAGTGAATTCCTTTCCCCCTGTAGGGTAGAGTTACAGAGTTCATGTGGTTGGTTTTATTTTGGGGCCGCATTCTTCTATCAATGATGTTGCATGCACCCACAAAGAGGGGGGAATCATTTGGGGTTTTACATAGTACACAACATAGTTACACTGGTTTAGTCTAGTGTACTTTTCATCGTTGGAATTATGGGTTACATACAACGAGTGAGTTCAAAAAAGTCTAAGAACCTCATACACAATGGATTTTATAAGACATGGTAGTCCTTAGAATTCTGAGAATCAGTTAAAGGTTGAAGGATATAATAGAAATCCTCCATATGATTCTTTGGCTAGTGAAGTCACATCACCCAAAAAAATAGGATGTATAGATATCTCTTAACACACATTTAGGGAAGTAGTTATATGAAGGATAATTATGTAGCTTTCTCCCTACACTTCTTTGGCTAGGGTGGCGTGAGAATTCCCAAAAAATCGCACTACAGGATATCCTTGTACACTCTCTTTCTCAACATGGACCAGGTGCACATGTTCTGTTTACACTTTTTCATTTGTGTATTTTACATTGAAATGCTTATTACATTGAATTTTTACACACACATACATATATAATTTAGTACTTGATCATCATATTCTTTTAGGTCCGACCATATGAGAAACAAGTAGTCAAATGGGGATAAAAACAACAACAAAAAAATTAACAACGAAAACAACAACACTTTACGACAACAAACACCATACTAACAATGCAGGTACATCACACACATTGACAACCACACATGCTTTTCTACCCTAGCTTCACTCTCATAACCTTTTTTGCACTTTTCATCTCTAGTTTCCATGCTCCATCATATTTTTCGTCATTCCATATTTTTTCTAGTCTTTCGACATGTTTTCTACTACAATATTCATGGAAATTATGTACACATATCTTTTTACTTTATATTACCAAGCTTTTATATCACCAACATAAAGTGGGGGAAAATGTAGATACAAAATCATGCACTTTAGACAGTATTTAATCACAGTCTCATACTACTATTTAGAATTTTTTTGAGTGAAGAAAGTACTAATTAACCCTCGTCTTTGGCCATCTTAATTTATTTTCTTTTTTCATTCCCGACCTCTTGCACCCGCATTCATATCCTTTTTGAACTTTCCCACCACATTTTGGGAACTTTCTATCCATTTTATCTTCTTATATTTTCAATGGTTAGCCATTTTAGGGTTAATTAAAAAATTAAATCAAGAGAACCCTATAAAGATAAAGTTATGAGACCATAATGAGGGACCAAGCATTGGCCACTACTATCATCCACCTAGGGTTGCATTCATCTAAGGCATTTAGAGATCATTTACATACATTTAAATCCATCAAAAGAACATCAATACACCAAATAATAAGCTCATTAAATATAAATCACATGTGTCCATACATATATAAAAAAAACATTTGTCATTACAAACATATTTCATCACTGGGGGACAAATCCCTTACATCACAATCAGTAATACCAATCAGACCTCATCATCACTATTGCTCTTAGGTATTGTGAGAGCCGTAGAACTAGATGCCTTTCCACTAAATTTGTGGTGTTGTTTATGGCCTCGATACCTCTCCACTTACCTATAATATGTTCTCCGAAGACTATTATAAAAATTGACGCTAAAAATCCACGTATCAAGAAAATACATATTTCTCTAAGGGACCATTACTTAATGCCTCTGTAGCTTGTTGAGTATCCTCGCATGTCTCATCCCTCTTGGCTAGTAGTACAACACACATTTTTGTTGCTATGACCACTAGCTCAAATAAATAGGCATGATCGCCCATGATATTATCCACATGCTCAAGTATCCCTCAACTGAGTAAATTGGTAGGCACATTCCATATCAATTGTGTGGATGGGTGTATCTACTATTAGCAACCAATATACGTCACCTAAAAAAAAATAACACAACACCTTAAATAACCATTGTTATCACATAGGAAAACAACATAGTTAAATATAGATACACACACTCCATTATAGTTTCTTCCACATTGTCGAGGGCATGTTCTTCCCCCTCTCCTCCTCCTCTTTGCGGTAACCATGCTACGTATAAAAATAATAGAAACAACAATACCCATCAATGTGTCACCCACCATGCATGATACTCCTCTGTGCAACCCGCATTATTTGTATCTATCGCCTCTCTTGCCATCTCTACCTCATCTAGCCCAAGATGTGCTAGCTACTTTTCCATGGGCCTTGGTCTAGCTCTGGCCCCTCCTTAGGGATCTAATGGATCTCAACCATACATATGGCTCTGAGGGCACATCTTGAGCCATACCACATTGTCAGGACACTCTCTTCACCTAAAAAATATCATACACACCTGGGAATTTATCCTCTAACCACATATTCCTCTGAATACACCACAACTTTACAACATCATCAAGCCATCATCTATAGTCATGGTATGGCCTCCATACAACTACCTTGGGCACCATCATTTCTATCAATACCCTGTAGGTATAGGTTTCCATCCTAGGCACATGATTATTAATCCACCTCATCACATATATATCTGGCCTAGCCCACTCTCCTTGCTGACCTCCGACCGTCCTAAACACTACTATGTTTACATATTCCCATACATGTAGTAGTGTAGTAGCTCTTATATCACCTTCGTGCTCATCATGAGTAAATAAATACATGTCGCTATATAAGTGGGCCAACACGCACTGCGCCCATGAATATCTAGTGCTCTTCTCTATACACTGACATATATCGTGTATCTTATACAAGATGCGTACACCTCCTCCATCAACTATAATCAATGAAGTAATGAACATTGTAATGAACTTATGCAAGTGAAGAACCCCAGACCTCGGGATAACATCTAAGTTGATATGGGCCTTAGCAGATATTCAAGTCCCCAAAAAATATCATCTAATAGCTCACATCTGCCTCTCCATATCCTCCAATGAAACAACTTTACTCTCTCTTCAACAACTTGCAAATATAGTATACCACACACATCCTCTAATTTTATCCTCATCTCACTCGTAGGAAACCAAAACTTGAAAGTATCCACATACCACCTCTCACATAGTGTAGTCAACATAGGAATCTTATAAGGCACATCCCCCATCCGTGTTATGTGCCGTAGGATGACATGGTCTATAACATCCCAATCCTCGTATGACAATCCCAACCTAAGAAAATTACTCATATGACAACCCCCACGGAACTCCCTCGAGTGGATATCCCTCTTCACAGTCAAAAACAACAACATAGTGTTAGGACAATATATGAATCCAAACACATCTAAAATCACATTTACACCATTCTAGACCAAATACACACTCTTTGGACTAGAGTGCCCAAATGTAGGACTAGGGAACTTAGGAGTAGGACACTAATGCCCATATCTGGGTGTTCCTTTCCTAAGGGTCACTAGCACCCTCACCATTTTTTTCCAGGTCTAAAACATCGAGAAAATTAAAATTCTCAAATTTTCAAAAATTCAATAAAAAATACTACTACATCATACATTTTCCAAAAAAACATCGTACTTACCAACTCCGTGGTCACACATGATTCTACAACCGTCACCACCCACTCAAACCGACTAGGATGCGCTACTCTAACTTGTGGTATTTTCACTCACTTTGCACATAATATCACAATCGCATAAACAACAAATGAAGTGACTAAACACTTTTTCACTTCACTACTTATAGTTACTTTTTCAACTACTTTATTATAGTCATTATTTCGTGCTTATTCTCATAACTAATATACACCACAATGTTTTTACTATATCTTGAGTGCTTCTACTCTTATTTACACCACGTTTATAGAATTATTTTTAGAATTCTTCCTAGCACCATGAAATTGACATTAAAAATTCATGTGTCTCTCCTTGACATTGTGTTCCATCTAATTCATACACATTTTTGGTGATTTCTATCACTTTCTATCAATTTCATGCTTACTTTTAACTTAGCATTTGTTATACTCATCACTTCCTTATTATCACCAAATCACAACACCCTTCGATCTGAAAAAATGTGTGTGCTTGAGCTCACGGTGTGATTGGATAACGTGGGTACTATCTCTAAGAGTGGGACTTGCTACAAGAGATAGACCTCCAGAGAAATTTGGTTCTTGCTCCTAAACTATCTGCCACAATCTACTTCTAATGTGGGAAAAAACATCTAATCCTAATCTAACTTTTTAAGGGACTAGGGAGAGAGAGTTCATGAAATTAAAACCTACACTAACTACGGTGGTACAACAGAAAAGGAGGGTGTGAGAACAATCTCCAATGTGTGAAAATGGGAACAAAATGCACAGTAGAGAGGGTGATGATAGTTATCCATACTCTAATAAAAGCATTCACAATACATTTCCATGCATACAAAATAGTAATATGTCCCTTGTAAGAGCATAGAGTAGACACAAATATCTGCAATAACATTGGATATGCAAGGAGAATGCAACAAACATAGCAAGGGAAGATATATCCATGAACTTGAATCTATTACTTCATTAATATGCACAGTCCAAAATATTGCAAAGGAAAGGCCTAAATCACCATGTAAGGAGTTCACTACAGAGGCATGCAACACATTGGCTTCAAAAAACTAAAATGATAGAGTTCTGCTACTCAAAACTATCCTCCCTTTATAATGAGCCCATCACTTCAATGCATTGAATGCTAGGAGAGAGAGAGAGAGAGAGAGAGAGAGAGAGAGAGAGAAAGAGAGAGAAATAAATTAAGTGAAATGATGGTATGTTGCTTGCAAAAGGCTCCCCATGCTATCCCATGACCTACAGTTGGAAAAAATGATGACCATGCCTCTTAATTGCACTCATAACTACCAATTAAAATACTGTTCTGAACCTGTTCCGTTTTCCTCAAAAATCTCTATCAAATAAACATAAAATTCTAGGTCTATTAGTTTTTTTGTGTTGGTATTAGATCCATGATTCCAACGAGACTAACTTTGTGAAACTCTGTTGAGAATTGCAAAAGTTATGGCTTTTTGAGTGTGAGCAGTTATTTTGAGTTTTCCAGGCATTTATTGCATTTTACAAGATTAAGCATTTAAATATTTGGATCTGGATATGTTTCTCTCCTTTTCACCCATCTACCCTCATTAAAAATAATAAAAATGTAGTTATGGTTAACAATTTATGCACATTTGAACTTTAAGGGTCGGGCATTCCACTTTCCCTTTGCATTGCGGGTATTTCACTTATTTTGTGCACATAAGGCCCATGGGCCTCTCGGGCAAATTATCTCCACAATATCCACATCCATTTTACTTCTGAGGTTTTGGTTTTGTGGTGAACTCACATCCCCATGGTTCTTGTGATGTCTAGGCCTCAAACCTATGCCTCATCCGCATTGGTTCCAACGGACCCTGTCAGATCCATAATGAACTCTCACCCTACATAGACTAGATCATGAGGGCCGTTGAATCCCATAATATCTACACCTTATAGACCTTTACCCATTTCATATTTTTTTTGTACTCATGTCCCAACCTTTCCTGAAAAGTTGGGCAATCCAACTCATCCTTATGTATTATTGACTGAGTCAGGTAGACCGTTGACTACTACTTTACCTGTAATACCATTTGCCACATTTGAAGTGTGGAAATATTAGCTCTGTGGGGAACTCACATCCCTGTGGTACTTGGACCTTCCAGGCCTCAAATTTCCACCTTTTCTAAATGCATGGTTTCACTTTAAATCTTTCAAAAATCAGGATTTCGAGGGATTTGTGGCCCAATGGAACCTGAGTTGTCCGGGTCGTCAGGACTTGATTTATTTGAAAATCATTTTTTCTTCATCATTTCAAGTCCAATTCAAGGATGGGGGACCCTATTTCAATATGTATTTGTTCCACTAGTATCCCCTAGACCCACAATACATAAAAACATGCCTTTCTTCCTTTTTTTTTCCAATTTTTTTATTTTTTTGTCCAAGCCAAGGAAAGAATGCAGGTTATCAAATTACCTTTGAATGGGTAAATTTGGATAACATTCCCCTTTCACCGAAATGGGGGAATATCATTGTTGTAATCCTATAATCCCCCTTACATTACCATGTGATCAATCAAAATACTAATTCAACAATTTCAAACATTAACTAATTCACCACATGACATCTCCTTATTAATTCCCCATAATGACTTAATATGTGGGAAAAAAAAAAATATAATTTTTCTATGTGAAATTTCATCACTCCCCCTTAATGATCTAAAATGGGGGAAAAAAGTATTTAAAAATATATTTTCCACGTGATCATTCCCAAATTTTATCGATTCCCCCTAATGACCTAACCTGGGGGTGACTAGCATAAAATCTTTGTGAGTAACGAATCAGAATCAATCAATTAATCAACGCCTTCAAATCCCTAACATTTAAAACCATATCATTTGATAAATACAATATAACACAATCACCCTCCCAGATGACCTAACTTGGGAGTTATATGCGTTACTTTCCCAGGTGACCTAACTTGGGAGGTTACTCTATCCATTTTGCATTTGCTTCTAGATGACCTAACTTGGAAGCCATCATACATTTTTTTACTTGTTTCTAGATGAATACAATCATCACTCTCATTTAGTGCACTTCGTCATACTAGTATGTTTTTCACTACGTTACATTGATCAACACGTTGATCTATGGTTAGACACACTTTTACTACCGCATCTGTGCATTCTACTGCAACATGAACTACTCTAGATTTCTCTAAGGAATGTATCTCTATCTACTTTATGTTATTGAGATTTATGCTCATCAACATAAAGTGCGGGAAAATGTAGTCACAAAATCACACACTTACTATTAAAGTAATACCACCAAGTATGTTGTTATATATATGGATCTTGCGTAAGAAAATTATTGACTAATGACCCATCCCCTAGTCTTGTCATCAGTTACTTGGTCATCATCGTCATATATCTTAAATATTACTTAACTTTTTACAGAGTTATGGTTATCTCTCAAGGAGTCTCAAGTTTCATTATTTTGTCATTTGTCATCTATAGTCTTTTACTAGGGAGCCTAGGGTAGAATAGGGGTTCCCATGGACACCCCAGTCCTTGTTTTAGGCACCCTGGTCTCATCAAATCTTGCATATAATTTAGAGTCTCGAGGTCAGTCTTTGTAATATTCCATCTCATTCCCCAAGGAACTAGTTAGGATGTCGGGTCATTAGTGTTGAAATTTGGGCAACATATCCTTATCTAAACATAACATACTTACTATCTTATGGGAAAAATATGTACTATCAAGGGATAGCTATCTATTAAGGAAAGGTACTCTTTTTGGGCATCATTACATCACACACACTACATAAAAAAAGGGAAGTCTATTCTATTCCATCCACCATTTTTCATTTTATCTAGCTATTTCCCCATATCTTAGCGTCATTAGCGCCAGGAAACCCTAGGCACACTATTTCAGACACAAGCACATAAAACTACATTAGGTTTGGAATGTAGTATAACACTTAGTTGTAAGTCCCCCATTGTTGCCACTAAGGTCATTCCGACCCCTTCATATGTATATTTATTTTTTATGAGTTTTATGTTTTTTATGGGGTTTTGCAGGTGAGTCTTCATTACATGTTTATGGTGTCATCAAAAAAATTATTGTGACAATAATATGACAAAGATCGAGACATTATGAAGATCTAATGATGCTCCTAGATTTAGGTCCAGAGTTGTTCTGTAGAACATAGTTCTCATATTACAGACTAGGGACCCCATAGGTTCCTTGATCCTCTTCCACATGCTCGAATTTAGTCAAATATTCATCTGTTACAATTACTTGAGTCATGTCATCATACTATGCTTTTTCTATACATCATCCTATTCATTCCTGAATCAGAGTGAGATAAGTCATTTTTAGGTTAGTACCTTTCCCCTTCTATTTCAATTATTTCATTCCATTTAAACATCAAATAAATTTACTTAGCATTTATATTTCAGTTTGTACTATTTATTTCATTGTTTTTTTAATTTATATTAACTCTAAAATACATATTTTAGTTAATCAAAATTACAATGTGGTGTAGAAAAAGAAATAGCATGGGCTCGAGAAGCATCCTTGAGATGTCGGATTTCATCTCAGAGAGACATGATCATAGATTTCATAACTTGAAATTTATCTTGAAATAAAGAATGCAAAGCTTAAATTGACTTGCAAATGGATTGATTGACATTAGGACTAATAGATTCATCTGAAAGGTGATAAAATATGACACTTACTTGCGAAGGTGGCATATCGTTAGAGAGATACATAGTCTAGGGTTTTTTTAAGTACAAATTTGTAAGGTGGAAGAATTTTAATTAAGTTATACAAAGATATTTGAGGAACCTTAGGAACCATGAAAAAAATAATTCAATAATTCCTAGAAGCAAGGTTGGGTCCAAACGGATGGGTTCACCAAATGATTTAACAAAAATCAATTTTTGTAAATATCTAATTATAGAGTAACTGAATGTAAACTATGATATACAGTTTCTAGATACAGTATGACACAATAAATAAGTAAGTAAATTATGAAACCCTAAGTGCAAGAGAGAGAGAGAGTAAGGACTTAGCTTATTTGCACTTTCCTAGAATTGATCTGGACTATGGAAACTGATGAATAGGAAGGACACGCTGTCACACCTGTTCACTATGAAATCCAGAACTTTTAGATAAGGCTAGACCATGGTGCCTGGACTAAGATGAGGGTGTAAGAGACCCCTACTGGGCACACGTGACTATGCAGGATCTCAAAATATGGTTTTTAGAGTGTCACTAGTAGTCATTGTTGGTCGTTTTTAAATCACACCTTGTTTTCCGAATGTCCCTATAACTTGCAAAAGAAATGTTTACCTACAAAACCAATAAAACTACAATAAATCTAAAAATGGAATATTTAATATGGGGATTTATAATGACCTTGGCGGTCACTGGATGGAGTGAAATTACGATTGAATGTATCAAACTGTTACACCAAAACATTGAGGTGTTAGTGAAATCCTCACATGAGGATCATAAAACCTCACCACGCTTCCGTAGTGTGGAACCAGGGCTAGATTTGTGCCCTTATAGTGGGATGATGCCCTACCTTGTATGAGCCTCTAGTGAACACTGCAATGTCGGCATAGCCACTGATGATGGGACTTGAACCTTAGTGGTTGCTCTAATACCAAATGTAATAAACCATTACACCAAAAACTATGTTCTAAGAAATAATTAAAACTATCTTGGTTTGTTGTTACCTTGAAGTGCTTATGCAGTAGGTACGATCACCTTTGTTTTACAACATGGAGGATATCCATCACTTCCTTCTCATAGATAGGATTTATTAGGTTATTCCATGTGAGTTTTCATTCTCAAAAGAAATGGGGCATCCTTCTTGCATGAGAACCACACCCATTCCATGTCCAGATACATCACATTCCATAATAAAAGGCTTCAAAAAGTATAGAGTAGCCAAGACCAAGATAGTGCACATAGCCTCTTTGAGTTGTTCAAAAGCCTTAGTAGCATCATCATTCCACTAGAAGGAATATTTATTTAGGATAAATTTTAGAGGTACTAGTATGCCCATATAGTACTTGGAAAACCTTCGATAATAACCTATTAATCTCAATAATCCTTGCATCCATTTCAAGGTTTTTGGAATGGGCCAATCCATCATGTCTTTGATCTTATGAGGGTCAACCTTTACCCATTCATGTGACACAATATGACCTAAATACTCCACTTCACTCACCCCCAAAGAACATTGGAATGGTTTGGAACATAATTGATATTTGTCGAGGTTGAGGAAAACTTGATCCACCTACTGAAAATGATCTTCCTATGTCTTACTGTAAATTAAGATATTATCAAAATATACCAAAACAAATTTATGAAGAAATGGCCAGAAGATGGTGTTCATCATACTGTGAAAAGTGGAGTGGGAATTTGTGAGGCCAAAATGCATCACCAGAAACTCATAGTGACATGTATGGGTTCAAAAATCTATGTTATGGACATCCTCATCCTTGATTGAAATTTGATGACAACCCTATCGAAGATCTAGTTTAGTGAAATAGACAGCACCATGTAACTCATCTAACAAATAATAAATTACAGGAGTAGGAAAATTATATCCAATGGTGTACTTGTTGAGCTCTCCATAATCTAGACACATCCTCCATTTTTCATCCTTCTTATGCACCATTACCATAGGTAAAGAATAAACACTCTGACTATGGCATATAATACCTGCTTCTAGCATCTCTTGTACCATATTCTCAATCTCACTCTTTTAGACATAGGGGTACCTACACGGGTGGATGTTGGGTGGTTGCATTCCTTGAAGTAAATGAATGGCATGATCATTTAATCATTTTTTAGAAAGAAATTTTGGCATCTCACCAAAAAAATTCAAGTGGTTATCAAGAATTAGCTGTAAATATAGAGGGGTATCAGTCTTCATTTGTCTGGCTTCGATGGAGAAAAATTGTGTGAAAAAACTATCAGTACCATTCCATAATAGCTTTTACATTTGATGGGATCCAACCAGATGATGGACCTTTCCCCATAGTCACCAAAGTTCAAAATTATTACCCTTAGATTGGAAGCACATGAAAAATTGCTGAAAATTTATCTCAATTGTCCCTAAGGTTGTGAGCCATTGTACTCCCAAAACAATATCAATACCACTCATAGGAATGGAAAAAATAGGAGAGTCCAATTTGTACTCACCTATGGATAAATTGATACTATGAAATTTTCTCGAACAACTAACTGTGCCCCTATCAACAACCATGAATTGAAATTCAAGTGATAGATAAATAAAGAAGTTCAATCTTACTACCAATTTATGGTTAATGAATTTATGTGTACAACCTAAAGCAATAAATACAATGACTCTTTGCTTCTTGAGAAAACCCACCACCTTGAGGGTTTGTGATGTGATAATTCTAGATAAAGAGTGAAATGATATGGTTGGGGGAAAGTCTTCCAAGCCACCCTCAGTATTTTCCTCTGTCTCCTCTATGTTTTTCTCCTCCTCTTCATCATCCTCTACTCCTTTGATGTAGAATAAATTCTCAGCACATTTGTGACCTCGACTATATTTCCTATCATAGTTGAAGCATAACCCTTTCAAATTTTTCTCTTCAACCTATTAAGGAGTCAGGAAAATGGGTTGGGAGAATGATGGCCTTGGCATATGATGTTCTTGACCTAAGGTGAATGTATGACATTTGGACAGATCCCTTTCTTCTATTCTCTGATTCATGACCATAGATCCAAAGATCAAATTTGGGTTAACAATATGAAAATCAGGCTAGATGTTATCCTTGAGACCTTCAAAAAATAGGTCATTGAAGTTATCATCAGTGATATCCTCCACTCTTAAGGATAAATTATGAAATTACTAAATGTAATCCTTGACGAAACCTATTTTCTGTAATCTAGTGAGATGAATGAAGTAGTTCTCAGTGACACTATTGCTATAGTGTAATTGAAGTTCATCCGTAAATGTTGACCATGAGAGTTTGAGTCCCTTTTTTTGGTTTATGTGTGCTCAACTAGTGATACCAAATAAATTGGTCTGGTTCTAGGTATAAGGATTCTATAATCACCTTTTGTGCACCAGGGGTTTGGTGTAGATCAAAATTCTCCATTTGGTTTATCCAAGTGACTGGATCCTTCCCATAAAAATTTTGCATCTCCACCTTTGGTAGCATGTTAGGTAATCCTTCATTAGGGCTTTTTGGTGGTGGTTTATAGGCAGAGGGTTGTTAGATGATCTAGTATTTCCTATACTAGAAACTGATGTAGCAAAAGAGGTGATTTGGGCTTGAATCTATGTTATGATGTCACGAAACACTATTATAGCCTAGTGCAAAACATATTTCTTCACCATATCTTCTACATCCACCTAGATTTTAGCTATTATAATAGAAAAATCAGACTCAAAATCTACCTCTTCCTTACCTGGTGTCTTTCCTGATGTGTTAGATCCTTAAATGCTACCACGAGTTGAGAATCCTACCATTAATTATGGTATAGTGATTATGGTTTAGGGATAAGGGTTTTGGGTTTAAATTTAACAGTTTCAATTTTAGGGTTCTTAGTGGGAAAAATAGGTTCACTTGTGGATTATAGGATTACGAAAGTCTTTTGAAAAAAATATTAGTGGTGCTGATAGAAAAAAGATAAAAAAATGGCAAGAAAAAAGGTTATGGGAAGATGCTAACATTTTGATCCCGATGACAAGACAAAAGCAATGACTGTTATATTACATAGAGATCAGAATATAATTTCTAGAGTATCAAAAGAGTGTCACTATTATTCATTGTTTGTCATTTATATGTCACACCTTATTCACCCAATGTACTTGTAACCTGTAACAAATAATTTTACCTATAAAACCCATGAAACGACATCAAATATTAAAAAAGCGATGCAATATGGGGAGGCAGACTGACCGTAGCAGTCACCCAATTGAGTGAGCATATGACCAAATGTAAGGAATTGTTCCACAAAAACCTTAAAGTGTTAGTGAAATCCACACATGAGGATTATAACATCCCACCATAATTCCATATCCTACACCCCAAGCTATATTTTCACCCGTATAGTGGGAGCATTCCCTACCCTATATGAGTCCTAGGAGAGCACTGTAATGCCAATGTAGCTACTCGTGTCGGGACTTAAATATAGGTGGTTGTATTGATATAAAATAAAACAAAAAGTTACACCAAAACCTCAAGAAGTTACACTAAATCCTTTGTTCTAATAAATACTTGATACTATCATGGTCAAATTTTACCTTGAAGTGCCTACCCAGTAGATAGGGTTGTCAATTTTTGTACAGCAGAGAGGATAGACATAATTTCCTTCTCATAGATGGGTTTGAGAATGTTCTTCCCTATGAGTTAGTGAATCTAAAAATTAATGGGGCATAATTGTTGTATGAGAACCGTACCCATTCCATAACTAGGTGGATCACATTCCATAATTAAAGGCTTTGAAAAGTTTGGAGTACACAAGACTAGGTTAATGCACATAGCCTCTTGTATTTTTTCAAAAGTTGTAGTAGTAACGTCACTCCACTAAAAGGAATATTTATTTAGGAGAGATGTGAGAGGTACTACTATACCCCCATAGTTCTTGAAAAACCTCCTATAGTAACTTGCTAATCCCAAGAATCCTTGCAACTATTTCAATGTTTTTAGAATGGGACATTTCATTATGGACTTGTTATTTCTGAGGGTCCACTTTTACCCCTTCATGTGACAGAATGTGACCTAAATACTCAACTTGATTCACAAAAAAGAACATTTGGATGGTTTTGCATACAATTGATGTTGTTCAAGGGTGAGTTGTACTTGATCCACCTGCTACAAAAGATCTTCCCATTTTTTTTTGTAAATTAAGATATCATCAAAATATACCAAAACATTTTACGAAGAAATGGCCACAAGATGGTGTTCATCAGACTCTGAAAAGTGGAGGTGGAATTTGTGAGGCAAAAAGGTATCACCAGAAACTCATAGTGACCCTCACGGGTTTGAAAATATGTTTGATGCAAATATTCATCCTTGATTCAAATTTGATGATAACCCAAATGAAGATATAGCTTAGTGAAATAGACAACGCCATATAAATCATCTAACAAATCATAAATTATAAGAATAGGAAACTTATATTTGATGGTGTAATTTTTGATTTCTTTGTAATTTGGAAACATCCTCTATTTTTCATCCTTCTTATGCACAATTATCATAGGTGAATAATATGTACTCAAATTAGGGTGTATAATACCTACTTCCAACATATCTTGTAACATCTTCTCAATCTCACTCTTTTGGAAATAGGGGTACTTATATAGGTGGATGTTGGGTGGTTGGATTCCTGGACGTAAATGGGTGGCTTGATCATGTGATTATTTTGGAGGAAAACCATTTGGATTCTCACCAAAAATCTTCAATTGGTTATCTGGAATTACATGTAAATCAAGAGGGGTATTGGTTTTCATATGTCCAGATTCGATGGAGAATTTTTTTGAAAAAAAAACCCACCAACACCCTTTCGTAATAGCTTTTGCATCTGATGGGAGATGACTAGTTGAGGGGATTTTTTCCCATAGTCCATGGAGCTCAAACTTGCACTTGTCTCAAATCAGTTTTATCTGAGTCATTGAGGAAATAATGGGACTGTCTACAAGTTGTGGGACCTTGCATGCTTGGGAAAAATATCTAGAGAAGGACGATTCCTCTACCTATTTCTATTGCTACCATTAGTTTTAATACTGAAATGGAAATACTAAGATAAACATGCCAAGGGACTAGGGATAGAAAAATAGAAAGGAAAGGAAATACAAAATAAGAATGTGATAACACCAGTAAGAAGGGGGATGAATACAATGAGCTTTGAGCAAGAACAATGGAAAATGTGTAGAGCAAGGATAGGCATGCATAACATGAACTAGAACATAGAAAAATAATAATTTTAATGAGACACAGTTGGAAAAAGAGATGCAAGGGATGTGAGTTGGCACAACAAACCCACAATGTGAAGGACATGTAAGGATGAAAAATAAAAATAGGTTAAGGAAGAGAGTATCCCCAAAACAATTCTTCGACTACTTCCAGATATCCACATGTAAAGACCATATCTAAATGTCTGTAACTCAAAATGTATGACAATGCCTATACAAACTAAAAGAATCCAATCCTTCACAATGAGAAATGCTCTTACATTTATAGATGAATAATTGAAAGAAGAGGAGGAGGAGGGAAAATTTGATTTGAATATTCAACCACCAACAAGAAGAAATGAATTCTTATAAATCCACCTGTGAATTTATGAAATGTACTTCCCCATGTCTATTTGGCATGTAGGAAAAGGAAGGAGGTGAAATATGAATCAAATCAGGTGGTTGGAGTGATCAGATCCTGTATTAATGGATTGAGGGATGTTTTCCAGCTCCTCACCTACCCAATCCTACCAATATTTGAACTCAAGTGATATGTAGTATAAACTATGTCATCGGCTATTTTATCCTTTCCTGCCACATGTCATACTTTAGTTGGTTGCAAGGATTCAGTGCCCTGTTGGTGCACTTTGATAGGTTATGTGTGATACACTCAATTCTTGACATGTGATGACATGACATAATAACTGGTGCAGAAGAAGGCATGATCATAGGCGTGGAGGAAAGAAACACGAAAGAAGAAAGTAAAATAAGGCACGCAAAAGTAACACATGATGGAGGAATAAAAACAATACTTGTAGGAGGAAAGCATGGAGGAGGGCGTGACCATCATAGGGTAATGCAAGGAAAAAAAGAAGGGGGTGTGTAAGAATGCCAGGGGATTAGGTACTTTTGGGAAGCGAGTCCAAGGTGCACGTGAAGGGTGCATGAACCGTTGGGAAGAAGGCGAGTGCGCAGGGAATGTGCGTGAGAAAAATGGAAGAGATAGAGAGGAAGGGGAAGAAGATATGTGGAAGACATAAAGCATGCTAAGAGCACAAAAGGGTGTGTGAGGAATGGCAGCCAAGAAAACTATGCCAAATAAGTAACCAAAAGGGTGTGCAACCTGCAATGTTGAACCTTAGAGAAAGAATGTGGATGTAAGTTATATAAATACCTAGGAAAGTTATTTTGGATAACTGTTTGGTGACTTTTGGGGCCATCTTCCTGCTAGATGAAGGATATCAATAGCTTGAAGCATCCATAGGGCATGGATTTTGTTTAGAAACAAAAGAAATTCTACTCTAAATGTTTTGAAGAATCTCCCCTGAAGTCACTTAGAATCATTTCTAAACTTTTTTCTGAATTCTACAAAACTATTGAAACTGTTAGAAGATTATTGGTATCCTAGAAGAAAAAGAAGAGTACATGAAAGGATCACACGAGAAAAAGAACTATATACAAATAAAAAAATGTACGCGTAGTGCACTTGGAGGAATTAAAACTACTCTAATATATAATGATGCAAAAGACTCAATGGAAATGTTTGAGATAAATCCCATTGACCAAGATTTATAACGCTCCTCCATGAAGGTGATGACAACTTAAAGGAGTTAGCCTCCTTACATGAACTGATGATGTATGGTCCACTCCAAATTACATTAAACTTTGAATGGTGCCCTGATTTCTCTCTCTTAGCATCCCACTTTAAGATTAGGTCACTAACTTTGAATGATTGAGGAATATAATTTATATTAAACATAGTAATTATTGATTGTTGATGTTGTTCTAGCTTGATTTTCGTAGAGTTTCTCAATTCTTCAAGTTTAATCAGCTATGCTCTTCTAATTTATCTTTGATCTGTACCCTCAAACTTCAACTGTTGGACAAGCTCTAATGAAGGCAATTCAAGGAATAAATGAATCCTATCTTCCCTTCCATAAACAAGTTTTTATGGTGAGGGTACTTATTTCCTTCTTCACCATGATTTTGTCTACTTAGAGCACGTGTGAGATACTTGTGTGTCACTTCCTTTGGTTAATATTCATTATCCACTTCATGATTTTGATCAGGTTCTTGTTTGTTGAATCTACCAAATTATTTCCTTGAGGGTAGTATTTGGAAGAAGTCTTTGAGTAAATTCTAAGGCTTAACACCTAATCAAAAAATTTAGTACCAATTAAGGCCTTTGTATCATAGGAGATAATGGTTTGAGGAACACTAAACCTTGTTACAATGACCTTGAGAAAGTCAAGGATGAATGAATCGGTTGATCCCTTGAGTGTGAAAACTTTTGTCCATCTGGTGAAGTAGTCTGTAGCTGTCAACATCCATTTTTTCTTGATGCTTGAAGGAGGTTTTATCATGCTTATGAAGTCAGGAACCCATTGCACAAAAGGATGATCTACTTGGATTGGTAAGAGGGAAAGCACTTCTAATTTCTTCTTTCTTGTAAAGAAAGCACATTCTTTGGATTTTATGGCCCACTTGTGTGCATCTGTGAACATGGTAGGCCAAAAGTATCCTGACAGGATGATTTTCATTATTTTTGCTTTAGAAGAGAAGTGTCCGCAAGAGAATCCATCATGAAATTATGCTAACACTCTATCAATCTCTATGCCGTCAATACACCTCAGTAGCACATCGTCAATATTCCTCTTGAAGAGCGTTTCATTAATAGTTACATATGGAATATATTAAAGCCTTAGATGTCACCTCTTTACTTTGTTTGTGTTGGTGCTCAAATTTTTCTCGCCCCATTTTTCATTGAAATTCTTCAGATTACGGCCTCTGTTATGTTTTCTGTCTCCCCAGGTTCAAATGGCAGTTGTCCTGCATTTTACGGTTTCACCGGTGTAATTTCCAAGTCAAAATTACTTCTTGGCATCAGTTAAAAAGTGGCCCTTTCTATTTGGATGCGGTTTTGTAGGGAAATTTAAAAATTCTAAGGCTCACTTAAACACAAAACATGTCCATGTGGGGGCTTCCACTGGGCCTTCCCGTACTTAGTCTTTTCACACAACTTCCTAGAGGGGCCTGGGACACGTGGAGGGACCACACATGTTTGGGGAGTCACCCTTGAGTTTTATTTTAAAGAAGCACTAGGAGGACACTTGGAGACTCTATCGGACTAAGACACGTGTTGGGCCTATGCTTGTTTGGGGACTCTACTTTTCGGGACCATCTCAAAGTATGCCATTAAGAAACGTAGTAGGCAGGGAAATGGAGGTGCAGGCCCATGGGGAAAATATGGAAATTTTTCCTTCTTTGAAAATAAGGATAAAATTTGTAATTTAAAGTATAGGTCCACTGGAATCCACATTAAGACAAGTGTCAAGCCCATTTTTTGAGGGTGGAGAGGCGAAGAAAAATGTCTACATTTTACCTTTTTCTTAAAATTATAAAATGTCAAAAGGTGCCCCCAGACCCGTTTCCAATCGCATTTTACCATATGGAGGGCTCAGATTAAAAGTTGAAATGCAGGATCAATGGTAGCTATGCATTTCATTTGACTTTGCTACCATTTGAAGTTCTAGGATGTTTGGAGATGCATCTTTGCATCATTCTTCATCAAATGTTAGGCAAATATGATTCGTTTGGGTATCAAAAGTTTGATTGAATAAATTTGGGAGTTCAATTTGTAAATCTGAAGCACTTTTGAGATGGATTTTTGCTCGGGCTCATGTGAGAAAGCAAGATGCCAGATCCAAAAGTTATAGAGTAAAATTTTAGAAGGAAAAGGAAAGAAAAAGGATGAAATGATTAAAGGTATAGGCATGAAAGGTGAAAAGGGCTTTACCTCGAGAGAAAAAAGGGATAAACTATCAAGACTAGCTACGCAGAGGCTTCGAGAAATGATTAAAAAGTGGATTTCTTACATGACATAATCAGAATGATTAAAGGGACTCTCGAGAAGTTATGGCATGGCATCCTAGTTAGTAGTCGAGGGCCCAAGAAACGTGATCCATTCACAATTGGTCCACCTGGAAGATTTCGGATCTGAATTTGTGAAATGTGTCTATCTGAAAAAAATTGGTAATAAGCAAATGTCCCTTAAAAATTATTTTCTTTTGAGGGGAAAAGGTGTTGCAGGTGCCAAGGGTGAATAATATGCCTTCAGTTAGAGCAATGATGCAAATATTTGTGATGATTCACCTTTTTGAAAACACCTGGAAACCTTTTTGAGAATCTGTTGAATGTCACCTTCTGGAAATCATGATCCGATATGTGTAACAAAGGTGCTTCGAATATTCCTCTTTTGTGGGGAAATTTGGATGTAAAGAGTGTTGTAGATCAAGAATTTATGTGCTTGTTAATTGTCCAAGTTAATGCACCAAACTAAACACAAAAGTCCTAAAAAACTCAAATGAAATCGATACCTGATAATCAAGACGGGATCTGAAGACGTAGATGGGAGGAAAGCCAATGTACACTAGATGGGGGCACATGATAAATCTTGCAAGTAGATCTGAGAAACCTGCGATGTACAAATCCTTGGCAGAAAAAGACAATGTTAAAAGATATTTGAGTGGACTACCCGAAAAATGGGTCCAGGAAGTGATGAGCTTCCTCGGCAGATGTCAGTCCACATTTTCAATTAAGGAAAGAAGCATACATGATAAAAGATGTAGGTAAATGTTTAGATTTTTTGATTAAAAATAAAAGATAGAATGTAAACAGCAGACAAAATATAAACAGAACACAAGAAATTGTGAAAAAAATGCTAGACTTATGTTACCTGTACTTGGCACCTGTCTTCAGGCTGATCGGCGTCGACCAGATTGTAATCAGTGTCAATTTATTTAAGCGGCACCGATTAGGGTAAATCGGTGTCGACTGGAATGGTTCGGCGTCAACCGAAGGCAAGTTGTAGAAAGCTTGATGGATGATTGATGAGGACTAGATCGTGAACACCTGCAGGAGCTGTAGAGATGCGGATAGAGTTTCACCTTAGCTAGATGCAGGTGCAGAGTCACTGAGAGGTTGATGAATCCTCAAGATGTTAATGTTGTGAGGGCAGAGTAACGGTACACCTCTCAGGGATTTATTTAGATAGAATTATATCTTCTTTCGATTGACGATTCGAAGGCTCAAGGCTTAAGCTTTCTATCTCTCTTACTGTCTAACCAGAACTAAATTCTAGCCTTGTATTTATAATCAACACCGACCGAGGTACATTCGGTGTCATTCTGAAAAATTGGCATCAACTGAGTACCAGTCAGCACCTATTACGGAACAGATCCCCAAAATAGCCAAAAATGATGAATTGGAAAGATAAGAGTATTATCCTTCCGAATCAAATACGGGAAATATCCCGTTGCATGGTTTGGGGAGAGGAGAAATAGGGGGGATAGATGGATAGAATTGATTTGGGAGGTTAGGAATTGATATGGGGTAGATAAGTGGTTAAGATACATGTAAAAATTATAATTAAATAGTTAGTATTTAATTATTCATGGGTAAAATACAATGTGGTATAATAAACTTAGGATAATCATTTTAATTAGATATTTAATTAATACCCTAAGAGAGAAGTAGTGATACAAAATTACACCGGGTTACCCGAGAATAGAAGAGGTAAGCGAACATGGGGGACATTAAATTGGGTAACCAATTTTAAGTGTCTACATTTTTCCCCTTTTTATCGAGTAACTTGTGATAAGAAAAGTTACAAGAAAAAAGCAAGGATTTGGAAGAAAGGAGGAAAAGTGATGATGTGATCCCCCTCAAACTAGGGATGGGATGAATCTCAAAAGACCAACTGATCCTGAGTTTGAAAAAGGTAGATGAGAACAAAGGATGCACCAACTAGATATCTAGAGTAGATCTAACCATTAATGACACATGAAAACAACAATTAAAAAAGGAAGCAACCTAAGGAACTCACATTGATAGGGAAGACTAGATGGTCTTCGTATGAGATGACGTTAGTGGCTACAGACCCGTGAGTGGAAGGAAGCCTGCAAAATAGTAGCAACGAAAGAGTGACACATTGGTAGGGACAACTAAATGGTCTGTGAATGAGACGACGTTAGTGCCTACACATCCGCTATCTTTAGGCTGCCACAAATGCGAGTGACCCATGTATAAGGAACAAATTTGAAATGGGTGATAACATCGAAAATATGTGCTAAAAGGCAAAAATAAGGTCATAATAATGATCAGATAAACAAGCCAAAGCATCAACGCTTTGGCAAAAAAAGATGAAGAGACATTCTCGTTGGAAGAATATAATGTGAAAAGACAAGAATGTAACCAATCAGCGTTGATCGGCCTCAATCAGCATTGATCAGAAAAAATTGACGTCGACTAAACCAATCGGCACCAACTTGGAAAATTGATGCCGACCATACTGAAACCCTATAAATATGGGAAAGGAAAACATTAATGATTTATTTACACTGTGACGATTGATTTAGAAAGAGTCAAAAATTGAATTTGAGCAACATGGAAGCCTTTGGGAGTAGTCAGAAGTGGAAGAGGAAATGACCTAGGGTAAGTGGATTTACTTTAGCTTCATGTATGTGTTTATTACTCAATAGAATACTAGGATGCTATATTTTAGGAAAAGTGGGGATAAGTGGGAGGCCAAAGTGTTTTGGACACTTGTCCTCTCAATCGGTGTTGATTGACAAAATCGGTTCCGATTGGGTTTCCGATTAGAACTTAATTGGAACTGATTAGATAGATGAGACTTAGAAAGTAGAGAAATGTGCTTTTGATATGTCGATTTGAATAAATGAGAAGCTAACACCATTTTTGACGTCATGGATGCAGGCACGAGAGGCTCTACACATGCGGGATGCTGTTCCTGAGCTTCTGGAGACTATTCTTCCTGATGTGATAGATGATGATTGGCATCACCTGGAGCTAGCTTGGCTCAGGGGCTTCCATTACTACCGATGGGTGCCCTGAGACGTGGAGTTGATGTGAGCCTTGATATGACAATGGGACAGTAGGACGTGCATGTTCTAGTTCAGGACGGGTGAGATGACCATCACCCATGAGGATATCTACAAGATCCTCAGGCTATCGATTATAAGGGACCCAATAGAGACCACTCCATGAGAGAAGCAGTAGAGGGCCCTAGGACAATTATATGGAGATAGGGAAGATGATTCAAAGATAGTGTCTGGGGCGGTGAGGATAGCCTCACATTATAGATAGGATGATGCCAGGAGTAGACAAATAACATTGATATAGATGGTGATCTCCTACTTTACTCTACCATATTCAGGAGGAGGGAGATTTCCACTGCTTTTACTGGACTGTGTCTATGACATCTTGGAGTTTAGGCAGGTGTTCACGTTTGCATATGCCTTAGTAGCATAGATATATCATGAGTTGTGGATGTACACCACAGGAAGACGGACATGTATTAATGTCAGCTTTATGCTCCATTGCTGGGCATATGAGCATATAGTAGTGATCAGGCCATCAAGGCTTCCATGGATGCCAGGAGCAAAGGGGACCCTTGAGTATGGATTCCGATGATGGTGGGAAGAAATTTCCCCAGGAGATACAGGGAGATCTACAGAGTGGTATACAGAGTGATTTAGGACTCTGACACCAGATCAGGTTATATGAAGACCATACCAAGTCTACCCAACATGGCCTAGTTAGGATGCTCACCTGGTGGAGCTAAGACGGAGCATGGTGGTCAGGGGCTGCAGGCCAGAGATTTTAGAGTGAGTCCCATTTATACAGGTGATGGGGTAGTTTGGTTTGGTACAGATGGTCCCCACCACATATGTGCCATATAGGTGGGACAACAGAGAGACCGACCTGCCGATTTTGATCCTAGCAGATCCACTAAGGGAGGCGCCACATTCCATAGATAGTGATGATGATGTAGGAGTGGATGATGGCTATGGGGCATGGTACCCCATAGAGCTACCACACCACCTCCCAGCATCCGTAGATGTAGATGAGGATGACATAACTGCAATGCTAGAGAGACTGGAGGGAGAGCATGCTATTTTAACACATACACGCCAGGATTCCCTCGAGGAGATTAGGGCTTTGATGGAGGAGAGAGATGCATTGATACTGGAGAGAGATACCACTCGTCAGGAGTGGGATATAATGATATAGTAGAGAGATCTCTATCATAGAAATAGAGAGGCCCTCAGGGCCAAATACAGTGATACAAGCACCACCTCTGAGTCAGGGGCATAGGGTGCGGTAGCAGGAGGTCCACCACCTATAATAGTAGCACCATTACAAGCACCTAACATGGTGAGTCTGAGCACTTATCAGGATCTCCTTGCTGAGGTGAGATACTATGAGGATGCCCTGACACAACATGCCCCTGATGTGCCTCGTTACGGGGCGAGTAGGAGATCAGTGACAACTGCAGATAGTGGTGCATCAAAGGGTGCGAGAATAGGAGAGATCAAGATGGCAGTAGGGCCACAGCAACAGGTGTCTCTAGCTCTATAGGAGATGGCCAGGAGAGACAACCTGGACCAGAGGAGGGTGGAGGAGATAGTGTTTTCCACCTATCTGACTTCACGATTTAGATGTGCTATTTTTGTATCGATATACTGATGTAGCATCGATTTGAAGGCATTTTTGATGTGTGATATAGATGGATTGATTGGAATCCATTCACTCTTTTGTACAGACATATATGTATATATATATATATATATATTCATCCTTTTGTGTTATGTGATTGGACTCTTGTATTTGAATTTTGATAGATAGATGTTATGGATAGAGATAGATGTTATAGATGTGATTTGATTGATTTTTCATGGTTGATTAAATAAACATGTTTAAGATGTTAATTTAATTAAATGAGATAGATAGATGGATTCACATGTGTTTTTAATACATGATTTTTGATGATATTTAGATGAGATTGATGAGATGAGCATAGATGATAGACTTTGATTGAGTAAATTAACATGTTAAATGTCAACTTAACTAGATGAACAACAAATAAACATGGGAAATGTCTATTTAGAATAAAGAAAGAGATGTAATGTGATTAAAAAGGCACTACACCTAGATAGAAAAAGAATGATAAGATAGACTCCTCACTGACCATAAATAGAGCCCTCGACGGAAAACTGAAAAACAATGCACACAAGGCCATAGATGAGGTTAAAATAAACCTGACACTAGTTATTCACAAACCAGATCTAGGAGTTAGATAAGGATGAGAGATAAGTATACATCTCATCAGAACACATGAAGGATTAAATACGTTCCCATGTGGGGAAAACAAGATCTCCATATGATCGAAAAGGTCTTATATCACATCTTCATGATGTTTTTCTTTTGATAAAAATCAAATTGATCAATGTGAGAAGTTTTCTAGATATAAAAAGACTGATCGCTATGGGAAGTATTTCAGAGATGCTTAAAAGTGAATACACTAGCAAATAGAGGAAATTTTGTTACTAAAAAAGGATGATCGATGCGAGAAGCCTGAAAATTCCATGATATAAACAGTCGTCCTTCAAGGGAAAGGTCTGTATTTTGATTTTGATGGTAGCCATCCTTCAAGGGAATGGTCTACACTTTTTGATTTATTTGATAAGGCATAGATAGCTGTCCTTAGAGGGATTAGTCTATCTTTTGGGACTAGGATAGCATCTCTTTTTTTTTGTTGAAAGAAGTTGAGTTTAGACCAGATGGATCAAATAGAGGGGAAGAAAACATATATAAGCACGTGCTCATGCCCCCAAGTAGATTTAATCAAGATGAATACCTATGGTAGATGAAGTAGTGATTAAGGTATTCTTACCATAAGAAGGAACGAATCCATAAGGAAAATGCCATGAGTAGAGATGCGGTACTCATATTTAAGGTATAAAAAGAAATGACGTAGTGAACCACATAGTTCCGAATCACTACGAAATGCACAACTGGTGGTAGATGGGTGGAAGATCTGTTTTGCAACTAAGATCATGTAAGATAGATTTTAATAGTAGAAGGGCCTTAAATGCAAAGCATTAAGAGGCTCCATTTCAGGCACACCATCCATGGAAGATAGGTGATAAGCCCCAGACCCATACTTATGAGTGACCACGTACGTACCCATCCAGTTAGGAGCAAACTTACCACGCTGACTCCATTCTAGTGTAGTGACATTTTGGTTTTCTTTAAGAACAAGATCACCAACTTTGAAGTCACGGTGTTGCAAATGCTTGTTATAAGCATGTTTGTACACGCTTAAGATAGACTTAATGATGCTCAAGAGCATTGAGACATTGCTCACTCATTTAGCAACTCAAGCTACACTAGATGGTTTTGATGATAGTCCTCATCAGAGACAAATTATCTGAGAGAGACGCGAAGAGATGGAATTTGGACTTCCAAAGGAAGAACAACCTTAGACCTATAGACAAGAGAGAAGGGAGTAGCACCAGTAGGAGTACAAATGCTAGTCCGATAAGCCCAGAGAGAAAAAGGGATATGTAAATGCCAATCCCTACTCAGCTCGACTAGTTACCTTTGTGAGGATATTACGTAAAGTTTTATTGGAAGCCTCAGCTTGGCCATTAGCTTGGGGATAGTACGGAGAAGAAAAGCTAAGTTTGATATTGAAAGCATCATAGAGGTTCTGTAAATCGATTTTTTTGAAAAACTTACCATTGTCTGTGATGAGTTTGTGTGGAACACCAAAGCTAACAAATGATGTGTTGATAGACAAAATCAACAATGGGTTTAGCTTTGGTTGATGAAAGAGGAATAGCTTCCACCCACTTAGTGAAGTATTCCGTGGCAGTAATGATAGAGTGATGACGTTGTGAAGAGTGGGGATTGATGAGACCAATGAGATCAAGACCCCATTGTGAAATAGGCCACAAATCCGCTGCAGGTTATAAAGCCTAACTAGGGATATGTGTAAGATTGGAATGTATGTTGAGACTTGACACATTTCTTAGCAGTATTCACAACAGTCTTGATTAAGAGAAGGCCAATAGTCAACCTAAATGTAAGATGCGTTTAGCTACGGCCAAGCCACTAAAATGTCCACCATAGATATTGTCATGGACTTCCTGAATGGCTTTAGATGATTTAGGGGTTTTGAGGCACCGAAGCAAAATACCATCAAAACCACGTTTGTAGAGGATTTCACCCATAATAGTATAGCGATTAGTGCATAGGATAAAATATCTTCTACCATTGGAAGTCAAATCTAGAGGAAGCACTGAATGGGATAGATACTAAAAAATGTGCTGATACCACCACTCATCTTGAGTGTTGGTTGTGACGGCATTAATTGAAGTCAACTGCCTGAGATGAGATGGTTAGTCTAAATGCTGAACAACCACATAAAGTCGCGAGTCTTCAGTAAAAGGTTGAATAAGTGAGGTTAAAGAAGCCATTGTATCTTTGAATTAGTTTGCAGTGTGAGGAATAGCTTGGATAGTAAATTTATTGAAAGATTGAAGCTAAAAGAGAACGATATCGTGATATTTTTGAAGGATATCATTTTTACATTGATAGACACTAGTGACTTGATTAACGATGAGTTCAGATTCACCAAAGATGTCAATATGGCGAGTGCCGAGATTAATGGTATTTTGAAGACCTAAAATTAGAGCTTCCTATTCGGCCATATTATTGGTACATTCAAAGTTAAGCTTGTGTGTGACAGAGATAGGTGCACCCCAAGGAGGAATCATGATGAAACTTGCACCTCCCCCTTGCTAACATTTGGACCCATAAAAGAAGAGTTTTACTTTAAATGGGGATAGATCAAAATCGATTTGTTGGATGTACTCATCTAGGAATTGAGCAAGGGGGATTTGAGTGTCTGGATGAGGAGTATCAGCTAATTGATCCGCAATGACCTGACCCTTGATATATTTTTGTGAGATGAACTCGAGGTCAAACTCTGTCATGAGCATGAGTCAATGAGTGATACGATCATTGTGATAAGGTTTCGCATGAATTGTCTTGAGTGGATTAACACTTGTAACAAAGTAGGTTTTGTGATTAAGGAGGTAATGAAGAAGTTTAGAATTTGCGAAGAAGAGAGCACAACATAGTTTTTCAGCTTCAGAATAGCGTGTTTCATATTCATGAAGAATGCGACTAATATAATAGAAAACATGTTCTTTACCATTAGCGTCTCGATGCAAGATCATGGCTCCCAGAGCATGGTTAGTTACATAAATATAAAGATAAAATGGATCCCCCTCACGTGGAGGCATGAGCACAAGTGGAGAAAGAAGATAAGCCTTGAGATCATCAAAGGATTTTTGGCATCCCATTCAAAATGAACATTTTTATGGAGGAGATGATGAAAAGGTTGACAACAGTCTGAAAGCTGCAAGATAAAATGATGCACTGATTGAAGGCGTCCTTGAAGACCACGTAGCTTCTTTAAGTTGGAAGGGGGAGGCATCTTGAGGATAGTCTTTATTTTTGTAGGATCAACTTTAATGTCCCTAATAGAAATGATAAAGCCTAAGAGTTTACCAGTGAGAACACCAAACACGCATTTAGATGGATTTAGCTGAAGAAAAAAATGAATGAGTGTCTCAAAGAGAGGTGCAAGAATGAAAATATGATCTTTACGATGTTTGGACTTACCAAGGAGGTCATCGACGTAATCTTCCACAGTTTTGTGTAAGAGATCATGGAAGATGTAGGTCATTGCACGTTGATAAGTTGCTCCTGCATTCTTAAGACCGAAGGGCATGACGTGATAACAAAAATTCCCCCAAGGAGTTATGAAGGAAGTCTTATGATGGTCCTCTAGTGTGATGAGAATTTGATTATACCTAGAGAAACCATCCATTAGAGAGATCATCTCGTGAACTACAGTTAAATCCATGAGTTGATCGATATTAGGTAAAGGAAAATCATCTTTCAAACAAGTGAGATTAAGATCCCGGAAGTTGGTGCAAATTCAAATTTTCCCAATAGCTTTGGTTACTAGTACTACATTTGAAACCCATTGTGGATATTCAATGGGTTGGATGAAGTTGGCAGAAATCAAGCACTGCAACTCCTCTTTAACGAGGAGGGCTACACAAGGATGCATCTTACGCAATTTTTGTTTAACTGGTTTGACATCTGGAAGAGTAACGATATTGTGGACCACAATATTAGGATCAAGGCCTGACATATCTTCATATGACCAAGAAAATGCTTGGCAATGGTGGGAAAGAAAGGTGGTGAAGTCTCCTAAATCCTGTGGATTAAGATATTGGCCGACCTTAATGATGCGAGGGTCTTTAGAAGTCCCTATATTAAGGTCGACAGTGGCTTCGTTAAGAAGCCTAGATGTGTCAGAAGGAATGGTTTTAGGAAGATAAGAATCCTATGCTCCCAGATAAGCAAGGACAAAATCATCATCAGCACAGTGGATAGTACTGATAGTAGGAGAATCGTCTTCAATGATTTCGGGGAAGACTAATGGTATGAAAGTGGTTTTTCCATTAGTCTTATAGGTCAGTGGACCTAAGGAAATGGTATTGACTAAAAAAAAAGTTAGGCGGGATGGAAATAGTGTCGTCCACATTAAGTGATGCTTCCAACCTGATGGGAGAAGATGGTTCCTCAATGGAAAGAGGCTCATCGAGAATGGTGACGGTGGCTTTCGAGAGAGGTTTAAACCCTAAACCAAATTTTTGATGTGGTTTAAGAGTTGGAATGGATGTGAGGTCATGCACACCCTGTTCATACTTTCCCAGGCCAAAGCCTTTCCACGCACATCGATATAGATAAGTTTTTGTGAACGTGGGATTTTGTAGACAATCAAACCCTGCTAAATAGGGTTTGGCCCTAGGAGGAGAATCCAGATGATAGTGAGGTGTATCAAGACCACTGTAGATGAAGTTAGTCTGTTGATTGGGTAGACCAATGGTGACGATGCGACCAAGACCTGGATGATATTTAGGTTGTTTTTCTGGCCTACCATACTTGTTAGGTTTGAGATGGGCATCAAAAGAAAGAAGAGGAAGCTCTCCTAACGAAAAATGCTACAATGTTTCTTCTAGATTTTGTAAATCTGGTAATTTTTTTGCAGGTATGGAAGAGGATGAAGCCTCATTAGGAGAACAAGCATTCTCCTTTGGAGGGGCAGACCCTGTGGTCATATCACATTGTGCAGAAGGGAAAGGATCTCCTAGATGAGTATAGATTTTTCCCTCATACTGATATTTTATGCATCGATGGAGGGTTGATGGGACGCAGTGCATTATACGAATCCAGGAGCATCTGAGGATCATATTGTAGTGGAATTTCCCTTCAACAATGTAAAAAAGATCATGAAGTAGTTTCTTGCCTACCCAAATGGGCAGGACCACAGTTCCTAAAGTAACTGCCAGCTGATTGTTAAATGATCGAAGGGTGAAAGGTAGTGGTGACACTACGTTCTTTGGTAACTTAAGGTGCTCGAATGTGTGGGAGGAAATGACGTTGAGTGTAGCACCACTGTCAATCATAGTGCATTTTAACGTAGTGTTATTGATTTGAACTATGATAAAGAGAGGAGCCTCTAAATCCTCAGAAGAAAGGGGAGGAATTTCAGAATCCTTGAAGGAAATGGCAGTTGACATTCTATTCAATCCAAAAACCATCTTGAAAGGCTGGGACTCATATGAATTCACTGCGATACGACATGCAGATTATCGATCAGAGCCTGGCGATGCTGGGGAGATGACTGAATGAGGTCAAAAAGAGATATTTTGACTGGAGCATGGGTGAGTTGTTTCATAACACTCTCCTCAACTGACACAGGAATCTGAGCCCAAGGTGAAGCACGAATAGAGATTCGAGGTCTCAGGGCTAATGAGGAAGGAGGAACTCCTTCGGGGGCCCACAGAAATGATGACCCGTGGTTGAGAGGCTTGTAGAAGATGATGGATTATCATACTGTTGCGCTCTAGTGGCGATATGAATTGTGTCAATTTGAGAAGGTGGAAGATCATCCGGAGTGGAATTAATGGAATTAGAGGCCTAAGTAGACCGTTCAGGCTCAGATATAGTTGGGATGATAGGAGACACTTGTTCCTCCTCCTCTTCCAGTAGAAGATCACTTTCTTCCAAGAGGTTGTTAATGACAGATTGAAGGGCTTTGCATCCCTCTGTGTCATGACCTAGAGTGCGATGGTAAGCACAAATCAAATCAGAGTTGAACCAGGAAGGTTTTACTCCTTTGGGATTATAGGGTTTGATCAGAGGAAGAGATATAGATGAAGATTGGATAAGTTGGTGAAGGATTTCAGTATAGAATCTGGTAGATGAAGATGAGGACAGAGATGACGAAGGCACCTCTTTAGCCTTAACAGATTGCCAAGGTAAAAGAATCTACATATCTGGTTTGACAATCTTTTTAGGGATTGTTTTTCTTTTTTGGACATTGGGAAAAGCAGCCTTAGGTGCTTGAGATGGAAGCAAATGAGACAAGATTGATTTTGGTGGAGGAGGAGCTCCTAAGATAGATTTTGAAGATGATGAAGACATGACAAGTGTTTTGGTCTTTGGAGATGAAGAAGGCTATTTGGCCGAAACATATGATGATTTAAATAAGACTGATTTAGATGGGGGAGGAGCTTCCAAAATAGATCTGATATGAGGCACAAAGGGTGCCTTAGATTTTGGTGATGAAGATGATGGTTCTGATAAAAGAGGTGACCCCTTTCCAATAGGTAAATCCACTTTACGAGGCACCGGTGAAGATGGTGTTGTAGAAGAAGATGCCTTTTCAGATGATAAATCCAATCTTTTATGAGGTGCAGAGAGGGATTTTTGAGGGAAAGCACCAAGAGTCTTGATGGTCTGAAATATTGGTTTTCCCTTTTCAGGGATGGTGACAACTTTGACCGCATATGGTGATTGTAACCATTTCAGAGGAAGTAAAGGTGATGATGCCAATGATGTGACCCTAGGCTTAAACTCCAATTGTTTATGTCTGAGTCCAGGAGTCAGAAGCATAGGTGTCAATGCTATCTCTTTAGATGTTTCCTTAATAGGCAAGGAAGCACTGATGGTGGAAGAGATAGGTAATGAAGAGGCAGCCTCTTGTGAGGAAGGTACTTCAGATGCAGTAATGGTGGGTGTAATTACTGTAGGAAAAGTGATAGGAAGGGTTAAGATCGAAGACGCCTCCAACGACATAGAAGTTGGTACAACTATGGGTACGTTAACCAAAGGCATGGTCACGGAAAAAATGGGAGCGACAGAAGTAGAAGTATCCGTAGTGGGAATTTGAAGGGATGTAAATGACTCAAGCATCGAAAGAATATCTGATGCCGAGATAGATGAAGATGACACTGTCTCAGGTATAGGTGGAAGATCAGATAAAGAGGTAGAGAGAGATGAATCTGTCTCTAACAATGGAGGAATACTCAGAAACGGATCATCCGAAGATGGTGGAATCTCAGAGATTAACGGATCGGGAAGAAGTTCCGATTCAGTTGACATGTTCATAGATGGCTCAGGTTTAGAAGAAGATCCTTCAGTAGAAATGAAGCTGATAGTATGTGCGTTTGATTTTTGAGATCTTGAAGTGTCATTGTTTGGAGAGTGATTAGGAAAAGGTTGTTTAAAGACATCAAGAGATTGATTTGGGGGAGCGTTGGGATTATCCAAGACGAGCTCGCCTCTATCGATAAATTTTTGGATGAGATTTCTGAAAGTCTGACATCATTCGATGTCATGGCCTTTGCTTCTATGATAATGAAAAAAATCATTTTCATGATACCAGAATGTTCGATTCTTTGTTTTCATCCAACTCTCTAATGGGAGGGAGTTCGATCATGCCAACTTCCAACATCTTGTTTAAGATGGAAGTGTATGATTCCCTTAATGGAGTATAAGACCGAGATGACGGGGGTCCTTTTTGAGAGGATGAAGAGTCTCTCCGAGGTGTTTTATTAGAAGTGTTATCAGCTCGTGATGTTTTTAATATGATAGCATTAGTGGACCCCATGATTCTTGTCTTTGTTAGAAGTGGAAGAGTTTAATTTTGTAAACTGAGAAAAATCTGGTTTAGAATTAGAATGAAGTTTTAGCTTCCCTTGTTCAACAACATGGGACTCAAGTTTGCATGCCATCGTAAAGGCTTCTTCAAATGTATGAAAGGTTTGAATCCTTAAAGTGGAAGAAATATGATTAGCGCAAGATCAAGTAAACAACTCGATCTATTGAGATTGAGGGAGGGAGAAAGACAATTGATTTATTATCCCTCTCCAACGAGCGAAAAAGTCTGCAATAGACTCATCATCGAATTGACGAATGTTATAAAGATCTGTAATCGAGATCTTATGTGTGATTTTTATTGAGAATTTTTCAACAAACATCTGAGCTAATTGAGAGAAAGAAAATAAAGAATGTTGGGGTATGTTATTGTACCAGTCTAAAGCGGGCCTTGCTAAAGACATAGGAAAGGTACAGAGCATAAGCTCCTGATCCTGGACTATAAGGTAGCAAGCATGCTTGAATGCTCACAATTTTTGTTGAGGATCCTCCTAGATATGAAATTTATAGAACTTAGGAAGTTCCCATTGGGGAGGATAAGGCCTAAAAGCCACTGATGGATGAATCAGTTCATTACATACTTCTTCAAAAGAGTATGAAGGGTGAGCCCCTTTGGCGGAGGCTTCTAGGTCTGTGATTTTCTTGAAAAGAAGTTGGACAACATCAGATTGAGGAGGGGGCATGTTGGTATGTCCCGTATAAGAAGCAAATGGTATGTTCTGCTAAGGCGTTAATGGGGGATTCATCTGTTGATTAACAGGATGATAAGAGGAATAACTAGGTGTTCTGGGTGACACCTGGTGAGGTATTTCTTGTGAAAGATCCTACGTATAAACAGGCTGTGAAATGACAAGTGGTTGAGAGAAAGGTGGTTGAATGAATGACGGAGCTTGGGATTGGTGGGTTCCTACACTAGCTGACTGAATCGGAATGGATTGAGCAATGTGGGTGTTGATTTGATTGGATATGGTGGGGAACAAACTCTGAATGAAGATTTTGACTGCTGGATTGGTTATTAGGGGCATCGATGCCAGAGGATGGGTAAAGGTCACTGTTGCGAGAGCATTAGAAGGAATACCAACTAGAGGATGAGAAGGAGGAACCGACTGACTCGTAGGAGGGGGTTGATTCACAGAGAGGTACTGACCCTGGGACGCAATAGATGACATAGAAGAATTAACAAAAATTTCCGAGAGTGTGGAAGCACTCATCATAGCTAAAGAAAAGGTCCTTTCGAAAGTAGGCTGTGGAGAAGCTGAGGTGGTAGCGGTACTAGGGATAAGCATGGTCATTTATGAACCAGTCGACATGGTCGGTGGAAGAGAAAAAGGAGGAAAAGATGTGCCACCTTATTTCGTGGTTCGAGGTGAGAAAAAGCATGCTAGCTACTTTATAAAATATTGGGATGGCTCATGAGAATAATCATAAACTTGCTGGATCGGTGGTCCCTGATCAAATATTCGAACAAACTTATGCACTAGGTAGTCAATAAGGGCTACCGGGTTGTGAACAAGGAGTGCCTAAAATTCAGGATCTCCATGAGGAACATACTCTATATCAGAAGTAGATGACACCTCTGAAGGACTAGGGGAAGTTGGTCGTGATGGGATCACTTTAGGATGATAGAAAGGATTATATAACCAAGATGGGGAACCAACTAATAGTGGTCCGGAAGAAGACCCGAGGGGTACCAAAACATCCACATTAGTGGTGGTCTTAGATAAGGAAGAGACTAGTTGAGCCATTTTTCTAGATTGTGACCCGGTAGTGACCGTCATAAACAAGCACAAACACAGAAAAAGATTGTCATAACTGATGCACAAACAATTCAAGCAACGTAGGTGATTATCTATTTTAAATTTTTATGCTTTTTAAGAAAGAAAATGTTTGGGAAGGCTTTTTAGAATGGGGACTACTCAATTGGGCAAACTAAGGATGGTTTGGGGAATGTTTTGGTGAGGAGTCCCGAAGGCACTTCAGTAAAAGATTGGTACATGGCTTGATATAGGGGCCTACCCCTGCACTTCACACACCACTGTAATAAGGGAGTCAGGTGCTTTGCCAATATATACTAGAACTTCCGTAAATTTATAGCGCGGCCCGAGTACCACGTAGGCTCTTCCTCTTGGATGTCACTTCCAAGTAGGCGAGGCTAGGGAAGGAGGTTTTGTTTAAATGCTTTATACCTAGTGATTTTGGATTTGTGTGCAAGGGTGAAAAATAAAAATCAAATAGTGTCACTACCGATTTTGATCAATTTTCCAACCTATTTAGAAAACTAGATGAAGAACATACAACGGAAATGAAAAAGAAGTTATTTTTTAAGCACTAAAAATGAAGTGTTTGATTTTGATGAAGACAAGTCAGACAAGTTATTTCCCAATGCGATTAATTATTTTTAAGCACCGAAACCGAAGTGTTTGAGTGTGATAAAAAACAAACAAACAAGCAAGTTATTTTTAAGTTCTTAAAAAGGAAAAAACAACGTAAAAGAAAAATACCTATAGATTTAGCTCTCCAAGGTGTGTGGACTTCGAAAAAGCACGTTGTTGAGCTCTTCCCCTCAAAAAATCATGTGAACAAGCAAAGTGCTCCGCAAGACAAGGTTAAGCAAACACGCAAACAAATCCAGAAAGATATATCCAGATAAATAAATACTAGTAGAAGAGAAATTTTTATTTAAGAAACTAGAAAACTTTCCAGAAAATGACAAATTTACACAAACAGATAAAGAAAAAAGTGTAGCTTTGAAATCAAATGAAAGATTTACTAATTTTAGAAATAGAAATGGGAATCTAGATATGAAAGCCAGAAATAATTTTGATTTTGAAAATTATAAACGAAAGAACCAAAACCAAAATGAAGAAAGGAAATGCTTAAGGAAAACTAATGAAAATCAGTCAAGAAAAAGAACTAAAGCTCAAAACTAGAAAATAAATGAGCTTACCAATAGGGGACTTTGGTTCAACTCCCACTGAGCATGCCATAATGTAGATCAAGAATTTTTGCGCTTGTTACCTGTCCAAGTTAATGCACTAAACTAAACACAAAAGCCCTGAAAAACTCAAATGAAATTGATACCTGATAATTAAGATGGGATCTGAAGATGTAGATGGGAGGAAAACCAATGTAGACAAGATGGGTGCACACGAGCAATCCTGCAAAGTAGATCCGAGAAACCTGCGATGTAGAAATCCTTGGTAGAAAAAGACAACATTAAAATATATTTGGGTGGACTGCCCGAAAAGCGAGTCTGGGAAGCGATGAGCTTCCTCAGCAGATGTTAGTCCATGTTTTCAATTAAGGAAAGAAGCATACATGATAAAAGATGTAGGTAAATGTTTAGATTTTCTGATTAAAAATAAAAGGTAGAATGTAAACATCAAACAAAATATAAACAGAACACAGGAAACTATGAAAACAATGCTAGACTTATGTTACCTATACTTAACACCTGTCTGCAGGTTGATTAGCGTCAACCAAATTGTAATCAGCATCGATTTCTTTAAGCAGCACCGATTAGGGTAAATCGGCATTGACTAGAATGGGTTGGCGTCGACTGGAGGCAAGTTGCAAAAAGCTTGATGGATGATTGATGAGGACTGGATCGTGAACACCCACAGGAGCTGCAGAGACGTGAATAGAGTTTCACCTTAGCTAGATGTAGGAACAAAGTCACCGAGAGGTCAATGAATCCTCATGATGTCGATGTTATGAGGGCAGAGTAACGGTACACCTCTTAGGGATTGATTTAGATAGAATTCTCTCTTCTTTCGATTGATGATTCGAAGGCTCAAGGCTTAAGATTTATATCTCTCTTACTGTCTAACCATAACTAAATACTGGCCCTGTATTTATAATCGGTGTCGACCGAGGTACAGTTAGCGCCATTATGAAAAATCAGCGTCGACCGAGTACCAGTCGGTGCCGATAAGGGAACAGATTCCCAAAATGGCCAAAAATGATGAATTCTAAAGATAAGAGTATTATCCTTCCGACTCAAATACGGGAAATATCCCGTTGCACGGTTTGGGGAGAGGAGAAATAGGGGGGATAGATGGATAGAATTGATTTGGGAGGTTAGGAATTGATATGGGGTAGATAAGTGGTTAAGATACATGTAAAAAGTATAATTAAATAGTTAGTATTTAATTATTCATGGGTAAAATACAATGGGGTATAATAAAATTAGGGTAGGCATTTTAATTAGATATTTAATTAATACCCTAAGAGAGAAGTAGTGATACAAAATTACACTGGGTTACTCGAGAATAGAACAAGTAAGTGAACACGGGGGATATTAAATTGGGCAACCAATTTTAAGTGTCTACAGGTGTATTATAAATGCAATGAGATTACTCTTGCAAATGGTTGGGAGTTCATTTTCATGAGAAAATTTTGAAAAAAGCTCATCCTCTGAGAAAACTTTGGGAGAAACCAGGTTAACTTCATATGTGTTAGATTTTCATTCATGTTGAGTTGGTTACAAGTGTATAGCCATCAACAAGCTCTAATATTGTTTAAAATAACTCTCCCCTACTAATGAATCTGATAAATTTTGAGTTAATTTGTGTTAAATATCTAGTAAATTTTCTATTTATTTCACTTTTAGAATGTCTGCAAGTAGTTTTTCTTGCTCTCATTGGAATCTTGTATCAAAATATCTTTAAATCACACATATCTCAATCCTTGTGATAGTTTAGTGGCATATGCAATTTCATTTTTTAGAAGAGCTTTCATCTGGGAATGAAATAAATGATTTAAAATCACTTTTCTTTCATCTGTTGACAGATATTGTTTGTAAGCCTCTAGGTGTACCTTAGGCATGACTAATCTTAGATTTTGATGCTTTATTGGGTCTTCTAACTCGATCCTTTGTGCTATAATATCAAATATTGTGTGAAAAATTACATGTCTAGGCCTCCATTGATGCACACCTTCTAGTTGAAGGAATGTTTTAACCATTTTTTAAGCTTTCTGTTATTGAGTTCTCCATTTGTTGTGAAGTTTCTCAAGGATCTGGAAAAGTTCAATCTATCTTGTTGATCTCCCACCAAAAAATTATTCAAATAGCCAATCATACCCTGAACTAACCTTGTTTTGCTCTTTGTATCCACAAAAGAACAAAATCCATTTGCTAAAGTGTGCATAACGGATCAAGATTCCAAATGTCTTTAGTAACCTTTTCCTTGTATTGAAAATATCTCCATAATTTGGAAGTGACAACTCATGAGAGTCATAGTTGGTGTGTTGATAATATTTTCCCAAGGTTTTCTTTATAAAATTTGTGTAAAAGAAAGGTATTTGCATCTCCTTCAATAATAGAGGTTACAAAATAGGTTCTCTTACCTTGGTTCAAAGGCATAACCTAAAATAGTTAGGATAAGATCAAATCCATATAAGGTGATACCCACTCCTTTCGAATCCTGAGTGTTAAAAATTAAGATAGATTGCTTCCCCAGCTATAAAACAACATACATAATCATCTATCTGCCTCTAAGTGTCTTTCCAAATCCATGATGTTGTTCGGCCTTTGAGGGAGATTAAATCTAGGTACCAACACATTTCTGGCACTGTTACCAGGGACTAATTTGCGTTGCTAAGACTTATTCAATTATTTATTGTCGGTTTGTATTCATTTGGCCCATTAACAATGATTTTGGCACCGTTGTTGGGGAATCTTTGAAATATTTGAAAAAAGGTGTATGTGTATAGACCCTGGTAATGTTTCTTGGAGTTCTGTGTGTAAATACGTTCTGTAAACATCATTATCTGATCAGATCTATAAGGATTGAACAAATTTTTAAGTTTTACGTGTTGTCTGTCCAATTTTTCCAACAGTTATTGTTCTAATTTTTCCTCACTATTGATAAATTTGGGTAAAGGAAGATTAGATCTGATAAGTTTTGAAATTTTCTAGTACTGATAGACATTTGACATATTATCTTTTAGTGCAATTTTGCACATCTGAGGTGAAAATCCTTAGTGGCAACTCTGTGTTGATTTATTTTGATAAATGCCATTGTCTTAACCTCTGTCGATTGAAAATTTGTTACCAACGTTTGCAAAGATCAAAGGAAGAAGATATTTCTTCACCGCAAACCCCAGTAGAAGGTTGTTTCCAAATTTTGGAAAGTCTAATTCAGAAGGAGGAAATATTTGGAAGGTTATTGGAGATCAAGCATCAAGAAAAGAGGTCTCCATTGGTGAAACTGATCGGCACGCGATTGAAGACTGCAATGCTTCCTCAACTGCTTGTGAATTAAGTAGTCTCTTTGTAAATCTGAATTCTCCATCTAGAGAGGGGCCTTCTCAATCTACCCCTGAATTTGAAAGATTTTCATCTCATTCTACCCCTGTATTTTCCAAATTTGGTAGTGTCTACTGTGAAAAAGAGCCATTAGGGGATAATCATTTTGAAAATTGTATCCCTGTACCACACATACCCCTCACTCCTCATCACTTTTTTTCTCTTATAAGATCACCTCCTTAGAATAATATGGCTCAGCCTCCACCTATACCTCCATTTGTCATTAATACTTTTGGTCCCATCAGTTTTATAGGTATGGATGGCTATCTGAATGCTGTGCCACAAGATGTAAGAAACAAATTGCCTAAGTTTCAAGGAAATAATGCAATAATTGGAGATCAACACTTGAAACTCTTTTTCAATATGGAGGATTTCGAAATAGAGTTTGAAGATGTATACATTAAATTATTGATTCATACTCTAGAAGAGGATGCAAGGGAATGGTATAAAGCTCTGCCTGATAACTCTATTGATTCTTGGACTGAAATGAACAATGCATTTAGATTGCAGTATGGTGACAGAACAGATCCTAGTTTTCTTTTGTAAGAATTTGAAAATATTAAAAATAATCCTAATGAATCAGTGCATGATTTTGATACAAGATTTAATAATACATTGAGAATATTTCCTATGAATTAGAGGCCATGTGACTAATTTTGTCTTATAAAGTATGCTGATGCATTTGACAAGAAGGCTGCATAATATTTGAGGGATAAAAACCTTGGCACTTTGAGGCAGGCCTTTACAATGGCTCTACAAATTGAAAACAACATCAAAGAAGTTGGAAAAACTCCTAAGAGGGAGGGTGTCAAACTGATAAACCCAGAAAAATCTCAAGCAAGCAAGAGTGTGGATCTTGAGGAGGATGTTAAAACTTTGGCAGGGGATGTCAAAGAAATCTCTTACAAACTAGCCCTGGAAGAGAAATGAATTGGGCAAATTTCACAAGGTCAACAAAAGGCACAAAATCATGACAGATTTGGAAATCATCCTAGGCGTGATTAGTTATCTGGTTAGATGATAGAGTTAAATGACCCATGGAATCTACAAATATACATCCCCAAGCACATGAAAGTAGAATGGTTCCTGATCCTCTGACTACCCGGGTTGTTACTGTTGATGACGCTAATGTGATTGATTGGTGTGATAGATTCTTTTTACCCCATCCTCCATGTGAAGTAAATCAACAACAATAAGAAGCTGATAATGATGATGGTACTGATGACGATGTTTGCATGATGGGTTGCTCTTCAAGATCACAACAAAGAGAAACTTCAACCGAAGTGATAAGTACTTGAGCTACTGCAATGTTTTGGGATTGCATTCACCGAGTACCATTCCTTCCTCCTTCTCATACTTTTGAAGTAAATGTAGTGTAAGATTTTGAAATACCTAATAATGACTTTGAGTATTTAATATCTTTAATGATAAAGAAGAATTATGGAGGAATCCCTTCAGAGGAAGATAGACAATTATTAATGAACGTTATTGTTGCTCAAGAAAAGGAGTATAATACTAGGAGTAGATTTGTATTCCTAAATAGGCTCCTAAGAAAGATACACCTTTCAAAGGCCTTGCTGTCCCAAAAAAGATTCATGCTTCTCCTCATGCCCAAACTGTCAAGAATCCCATGCCATCTGATGAGTTTGATAATCTCGCTTCCAATGCTACCTTGCTAAAGAATGTTCCATATGACATTGCCCAAGTTTTGATCCAAATCAAAGTTAGTGTTCCAATTGTTGAGTTGCTTAGGATTCGTGAGCACAAGAAGAGATCATTTGAGTTCTTGGGATTAAAAGAAGAAAAGATTAGCCCAGGCAGAAATGTAAACATTGTATAAATTCCTCCTCTAACCATTGCATACCTTGAAACACCACCAACATTTGAGGAGCTTGGAGAAGCACCTGAGGTTTACTTGGGGACATCTTTGGTTGAATCCGAATTAAATGTTGATCCATTTTTTACAAATTTGATAATTAAGGACAGACTACTGCACAATTGTATGTTTGATTCTGGAGCATCATGCAATATCATGCCTCTTAAGGTCATGAATGAGTTGGATATCAAAGTGACAATGACATATGGAAGGTGTACTGCCATGGAATCTAGAGAGGTGCCCATTATTGGATGTGTGAAAGGATTGGTGGTATAACTTGTAGCTTATCCAAGTAAGAATCTAAAACTTGATGTTGTCATTATTGATTACCCCTGCCAAATGGGGCATGTTGTTATCAAGAAAGTGGGCTGCAAGTGTTGGTGGAAGTGTTCAGATTGATATGTCTTTTTCCACCATTCCAATTGAAGGTGACCTTGTAAAGCTGTATGGAGAGAAGAAAATTTTGCACCTCATTGAGGATCCGAATAATGCTTCTTATGAAGTGTTATATGCTAATGTGGATGCAGATAATTTTGTGGGGTTTGTTGATGACAGGGAGCACAAGATTGATCAATATGAATGTCTTGAACATGCTAGTTTACCTTAGACCTTGTTATTTGATGGATCCTATTCCAAGCTTGGAAATGGTGCCGGCATTGTTCTGATCTCCCCAAGCCAAGAAGATTTTGTATTTTCTTTCAAACTTAACTTTGAATGCACTAATAACATTGCTGAGTATGAAGCATTATTATTAGGTTTGAGAATTTCTTGGAAGTATCATATTAAAGATACCATTGTCAAAGGAGACTCAAAACTGATTGTCAAATAAATTAGAAAATTGTATGCTACTAAAAATTAGAGAATGAAACAATATAAGCATGCAGTTTCGGATTTGATTGAACTATTTGAATCATTTAATATTGTGCATCATGATAAGTTCAATGTTGTTGCAGACCAGCTTGCAGTCTTGGGATCTCAGTTTGATGTTTTTTCAATGTCCCCCAATTGTGAATATAATGTTGAAGTACTAACAAGGCCATCTATCCCTGAAAACGTAAAAAATTGACAAGTATTTGATGATAATGCCCAGGTGGAACGGTTTCTGCAGAACAAAGGAGAGTTTGCTAATTAGTGTATTGATTGGGAGCTAATGGTGTGTGCAATAGAAGGAAAAGAAACTTTGTTTGGAAAATATATCATCCAATTGAAAACTAATACCATTCCTAGAGGGTTGGTTTCTCTTGAATCAAACTTTTATAATGCTAATTATATTATTAACAGACATGTAGTAGCCTCAAGGGATGTTTAAGAGCATGACCTTGGCACAAAGGGAAAACCAAGGAAGATCTCGTTGGGAAGTAATCTGAACAAACAAGAGAAACAATCCTATGTCCAATTGTTAAAGAAATATCATGACTGCTTTTTTTGGTCCTATTCTGAACTGAAAGCATACAGAGAGGACTTGTTTCAACATGAGATTCCTTTAGAATCTAATGAAAAACCATTCAAACAAAACCAAAGGCCAATTAATCCAATCCTCTCCATGAAAATGTAGGATGAATTGAAGAAGCTAAGAGATGGAGGGATCATTCAGCCAACAAGGTATTCTTCTTGGGTTGCAAACTTAGTGTCAGTTAGAAAAAAAATGGTGATATCAGGCTATGCCATGGATTTTAGAAATATGAACAGAGCATCAATGAAAGATAATTATCCTCTGCCAAACATGGAGAATATTCTGAAATTAGTGACTGGATTTGAGTTTCTTTTACTTTGGATGGTTTCTCTGGATACAATCAAGTTGTTGTGAAGGAGTCAGAAACAATAAATAATGCCTTTACCACTCCATGGGGCACATATGTTTATGTCAGGATGTCATTCGGTCTGATGAATGCTGGAGCTACCATTCAAAGAGTAATGGATGTTGCTTTTGTTGGTTACATTAATGATTTTATTACTGTTTACCAAGATGATGTGACTATGTTTTCCATAAAGAGAAGTTATCACTTGGAAAAAATGCTGATAAGATGCAGAGAGTATGGAATTTCACTCAATCCAAAGAAGTGACATTTTGGAGTGCAAAAGGCCAAGTTGTTTGGTCACATTGTATCAAAGGATGGTGTCATGATTGATCCCAAAAGGTTGGAGGCTATTAGCAAGGTTCCAATTCCAAGAACGAAGAAGGGAATCCAATCCTTCTTTGGGAAGATCAATTTCATTAGAACATTTGTGTTTAACTTTACTAAGTTGACCCTCCCCATCACTTTATAAATTCATGGAAACAAGGATTTTCTTGATTAACTCCATTGATATTCACAAAACAGTTTGGATGATTGAATACAAATGGATGATGTTTAGCTCCACTCTAATGAAGAATGTTCTAAGATGATAAAATGGCTATAGCTTAGGATCCATGCTCATTTTGGTATAAGTAGAAAGGTGAGAGGAGGGATCCTTATATAGCCAAGTGGATAAAAGAATCTCTACATCCCATTACATGTGGAATAGTAGAGAGGTTGGGTTAATTGTGGATAAGGAAGGTTTAGGGAGGGTTGAGTCAATGTTAGGAGAGTTTAATTTGTTCTTTAGTTACCCATGGAAATTAGGGGTGCACATAATTAATCAAAGGTGACTAATTAATAAGGACATGGGCCTATTAGGCTAGTTTATAAGATAATCAACATGATTTAGGAGATAGGAAGGATTAAATAAGATAAATGATGGTTTATTTATCTAATAGAGGAGGAAACGTAATTAATTATAATTAATTAATTAGATCTGGATACAGTGGGTTTTAATTAATGGAAGGTTGTTAATTGTCATCTTCTCTGGGTAGAGGAGTAAGTTAACTAGTGTAATGTAGTTAATTGATGACCATAGAAGATATAATGAATGCCATTTGATGATTTGCCATCAAATTTTGAGGAAGAGTATAGTGAAATTTAAACATTTAAATTGCTTGGGCCAAATTATAGGTGTCTATGCCACCTCATTTTTATATTTTTCTTATCATTGATGATCATTTAATTAATAATCGTATGGTTGACAATGGTTCAAGCAACACAATCATGCCGAAAGTAATTATAGAAAAAATATGCTTGTGGTATGAACTAAAATAAAAGAGTGTAGTACATCTTGATAGGATAGCAACAAACACATTTGATTTTATAAAAACATTGGAGGTAACATTGCATGTTTGTCCTAATGTTTGAATTTTACAAGATGTAACTGTTATAGATCTACCCCTTATTTTTCTCTTTCCTTATCAAGATATTTTACAACAAAGATAGGAGGTTATATTTCTTCAGATTTATCTTTTTCGTTCTTCACCATGAGGTATGAAACTAGGGTTACATTAAATTTGAAATTTTTATCTAGATTACGCATTAAGTCTCATGCTCTGAATGTTGTAGCAAATTATGCAGCTATAGATCAATCTGATTTTGATACTAATGTACATATTTCTTCATTAGATGGTGTCTCTAACTTGTTTATGGATGAAAAATTACATGAAAAATATGCTTATGGTCCTTATAAGGAGGTAGAAGAAGGATTATTCAGTGTGTATTGTCTTCATGAGAAAAACACACACATCCCCTTTTTGTCCATAAAAGAAAGTACTACAGAAGGCTAATGGTAGCTTCATTTTGATGTAGCAAAGAGCAAGAAAGGACAAGGTGCAAGATTGATGTTGACTTCCCCTTCAAATCAAAGGTATTTTTTTCTCTAATTCTATAATTTTCATGTACTTGTGATGTAGATTAATATGAAGCATTGATTCATGACCTCTAATGGGCCAAAAATAAAGGAATGAACATATTACAGTTTTATGGTGGTTCTAAGTTAGTCATCAATCAAGTCAAATATTATAATGTTTACAAGAATCCACTGCCTAAATCTTACAAACAAAGAGTTTGGGATCCAATTGATGATTTTTAAGAATTTAATATACAGTTTGTCCTAAGAGTAAAAAATACTCATGTAGAAAGACTTGGAACTCTTGGAGCCAACTTTGAAGTTTTAGTTTTGTAATGAGACCTTCTCTTCCTACTAATGAAGATAATTTACAGTTTTTTGAAGATGAAAAACAAGTCTAGATATTAATGTAGGAAGAAGCTGAATTTTCATCAACAAATTAAGTTAAATTGTTGCACCAATATGGTGACCAAAGTGTACAATTGAAGACAAACAAATTGCCTCAAGGAATACTCACTTTAGAAGACATCTTTTAGTTATGATGACCAACTTAGAAAATACAAAGGTAAAATTTCTACCCATGCTAATAATTATGAGGAGATCTCAGTTGCTGAAGGAAAAATATTACAGGTTGGGTATGTCACACTACTGAAAAACAATGATTTGTTGACTTATGAAAGTAATTTATTGATGTGTTTTCTTGGAAGTACCAAGATTTGAGAGGATTTGATCCTATTTTGGCACATCATATAATAGAATTACATCCAAACTCAAAACCTATAAGGAAAAAGTAGTGGCCTATAAACCCCATGATTAAACCATTAATGAGAAATGAACTGTCAAAGCTAATTGACTTAAGAATTTTTTTTCCCACTAAGCATTCAAGTTTGGTTGCTAATCTTCTGTTTGTTTAGAAAAAGAATGGTGAAATCATGTTATTTTTTATTTTAAATACCTTAATAGAGCATCATTGAAGGATCCGACAAGTTTTAGATACCCCAAATGCATAAGATATAAAGAAAACTTTAAAGTTCATACAATTTGTCCATGATAGATAGTTACAGTGTATACAATCAGTTTATTGTACGCGAAGAAGACAGATACAAGATTCACTTCACCATGAAGTTGGGCACTTATGCGTACAAGAGGATGCCATTCAGACTTTCCATTTCCGGTGCAACATTTCAGTGTGCAATGAACATGGATTTTCACAACCTCTTGAATAAATGCATATTGCTTTATTTAGATGATGTTACTTTATTTTCAAAGAATTTTGTTGATCATCTTATGTATTTCATGCAAAAAATTTAGATTTGCAGATAGTTTGGAATCTCGTTGAATCCCAAAAAATTCTATTTTATTAGTGAATGAAGGTAAATTACTTGGTCATATCATTTTCCAAGAAAGGGATTAGTTATTGATCCTTTAAGAATTGATCTAATTTTGTAGCTTTCCCTACCTCAGATCATAAGAAAGGCATTAGAGAGTTTTCTTGGAAAAATATACGTTGTCAGAAGATTTGTCCCAGATTTTGTAGCCTTGATAAAGCCCTTAACATCTATACTAAATGAAGGGTAAAGTTTTTCTCTTGGACCAGCAAAGGAAGAAAACTATTTTAAGCCATTAAGTTTGCTATTTCATAGGATCCTACATTTGAAAATCCTAAATTTGATAAGGGTTTTATTATGTATGCACTTAATAGGAGATTGATACCATTTTAGCCATATTGACATAGGTCAATGATGATGAAATAGAACAACCCATTGCTTTCTTTGGTCAGAGGTTACATGACTAATGGGAACAAGGTACACTTTCCTTGAAAAATAGGTACTTGCAATAGTTATAGGATTAAAGAACTTAAAGTACATGATTTTTAATAATAAGATGCATGTTCTAGTTTCTCACCCAAGTGTTAAAGCGTTCTTGATTGAACAACGAACTGAAATGAGATATGATCAGGTTGGATTTCAAAAGTTATGGAGTAGGATGTTGATATCTATGTTGCTAAAACAATCCATGGGAAAGGACTATGTGAACACTTGATTGGCTAATATGGAAATACAACAAGATTTAGATTTGTACACCAATTTAGAAATGAGAAATTGAGATATGCAAAATAGAAAGGAAAGTACACCTATATAATTACAATAGAATGACCCATAATACAAATCTTGATGGAGGATACCAACATTATATGGAAATATAATACAAATAATAATGAGCACAAATCAGGAACTGAGCAGATGATTAGAATTTAAATAACGTGTAAAAATATTGCTAAAATCAAAGAAAACAATACACATATAGTTTGAATTCGAACCAGATCTATTGAGCAATGAAACAAAGCTCCTATTATTTTCCAATGGAATCCTTGGATGTTAGAGAAAGGAAAACCCACAAGTTTACACAAACCCAATACATGGGATTGAACTATAAAACTATAAGTATCGAAGTGGTGGCCATAAATGTACAAGTTGGAAACAGTGAGCTATTAAAAATCCATGACAAGAAACTAAGGAAGAGGTGTTACGAGCTCAGCTCATGAGATAAATGACGAGCCTAAATATGTGAATACCTAGCCATAACCCTTGCGGCACTTCAAGTAAAATCATGAGTTTCTGATTAGCTATGACAAAGTAAAGAAATGGTGCTCAAAAATCAAAGTATCAGATACAAATTTTGCAGGTAGAATAAAGCTCCGAGAACTTAAAAATGATGGCCATTAACAAGAATAGGCAAGATCTAGCCCTCAGAATATGGTCATTGGGCACAAAGAGAACCAACTCACCCAGAAATAGAGTATCAATCAATATCACAATGACGCAAAAAATGACAAAGTATACACAATTGTACAAATTCAAAAATGACATACCCAATATTGGAAGTGAATGGAATCAAAAAATCTGCATACAATTAAGATCAAAGCTAATCGTAATAGCTTAAAAGTACATCAAATAATGTTCTAAGTGACCATTACATTGGAGAAATACATGTATTTATTACACAATGAGAAAATGAACAAACCCATAACAATTTTTTGTTAATGGAGACCATTCTATCTAGTAAAAAAAGCATGAGAGAGGGATGATGATTAGAAGAGGAATGCGTACTTATTACAAGCCATGAGGGAAGAATCCCTTGAGTGCATAGTAAAAATAATTGATACCTAGGAGTTATTTTCAAGCTTGAAAAGGTAACCTGTACAAGAAAATGCAAACACAAACAATTATTTAGGAATATTAAATGACAAATGGAGCCAAAATCCAAAGAAAAATGGTTACATAGTTCTTACGTGTAGGAGGATCACCTATCATAGTAATGATAAACCATTAATGCTTAAGAATATTCCTTCAATGTGAGAATGAGGTGCATAACAAAAATTGAAAGCTTCAAACTAGAACCTTTCATGGTGGAAAAACTCAAAACAGATGCACAAAACTCAACAAAAGGCCTAAAAAAATCAAGCTTCAGGATCACATTCATGGTGGTTGAGTGAAAAAAATTATCACAGATTTTCCTACTCAGAGCTCGATAAAGGTAAAATACAAAAATGTTAGGTTTTGTTCCCCTTTTTCTTTCTTAATGCTACCAATGAGTTAGTTAACTCAACATGAGTTAAAGTGCATACGTGTTGATAGCAGGATAAAACCTTAACTCAACCAGATTTAACATAATCCACCAAAAATTCACAGACATTACTCAAGGGTTAAGAAATTGTGGAAAGGGGACCGAATATATCAACTAAATGATTAAGGTTCACTCACCATTAGTCCATCATGACATTCAAAAGGCCCAAGGAAGAGTTTGAAATTTTTTGAGCTTGGAAACAATAATAGTGCATATGTAATTATCAAAGGGGAGTTGCAAGATAATTAAAAACACTTCGCATGTGTGAAATTCCCTTCACATTATGATTAGGCACGGGCCTTAATTTTTCAATTACCTTATGTTTTATCATAAAAGAAGGTAATTTTTATTCTATGCATGTGCCTAGGAAAGAGACAAAATCACCCTTTCATGTACAAGTGGCACTTGAAGACAAAGAAGAATATCCCTTCTTCCATACACAGGTGGTTGTATGCATGTGACTACAAGAGGAAAAAATTCATTCCATGCATGAACTAGAGACAAAACTTGTGTCATGTAAGAGTTGAAAGAAAAATTGGGCATGCACTTGCGAAAGGTGACTTCCACAGGAATCAAGATCAAACTAGCATTCAAATATTCACCAAAGGATACCTTAATTCTTCCAAAGATGCTCCATAAATATTTAATTTCTTTCATAATTAAAAGGAGTTAAATCTATTTGATTGAGTTTATTTTCAGAAGGAAAGGCTGTTATTTCCTCATGTAACAACATGTGTAATTTTAGGGCTTATTTATTATTTATTCATTGAAAAAGGGTAAAAATTATCATGCATGTATAGGTTATACTATAGTCTTTTTACTAGGCGGTGGGGGTGTGAATATTTTTTCTATTTTTTGTGTGCATTGGAAAATCACAAGGAGTTTTTTTAAGGAGGAGATTTTGTATTGAGTGCTTGAAGCCATTGGCTAGATTTCCCTTGAATGAGAACAATTTATTGCCTTTCAAATACTTCTAGTGGTGTCTTTTTAAATAGTAATTATTGTGACTTTACATTCCCTAAATTTTATTAAGTTTGTTTTATGCTATTAACCTTTATGCAAATTGGTGTTTTTTGCATATTTTTAGTTTGTAATTATCTTATTTGTTGTTGTGATTAGTACCTCAACAGAAAAAAAATTTCATTACAATTAGCTGAAACCCATTGGATCATGCTTCTCTAATTTGTTCTCAGAATATTGTGCATGTTTCTTAGTCAAACACCTCAATATTTTTTGGTGTGTCACCTCATTTTAATTTCATTTTTTAGCCGTAATTTTTACCCTTAAAACTCCATATTAAAGTAGTTTAAGATACATAGAAATAAGTAACCAATATTGTAATCCTGAAGATTCACCTCACAATATGGATACCCACATCCCGTGAGGTTTTTTTTAATTGTATCTACAGAAGGTGAGGGAGAGAAAAACACAGAACACCTATTATCCCTCAACAAAGGGTGTAATTATGAGAGATAAAAACCACTAGAATAGGTATGGAATAATGTTAATCCTTCAATCTCCCATTTGAGACAATTTGGTTGGAGAAAATATATGCATGTCCCAAATAAGAAGTGGAAGAAGATAATGTAAAAACACTCCACTGCATATTTTTGGGGTACAATACTACTTTAAAAGGTATATCATCTCATATACCATGGCGAAAAATAATATATGTAAGAGTAGATTTGTGGTGTGTAAGAATTCATAATTTTACTCATTTCAAAAAAAATGAAGAGTAAGTACTGACCTCCTCTCATAGATTTCTGTCACCACTAAGATGACGAGTATGAGGATTATTCACAAAAGAAAGATGAACTGCAAGGAGAATTGTTTATTGGTCTCAAAAATTTGGAAAATAATTCTTCACATCAAAAGAAATGTCAATGTTGAAAATCGATCCAAAGAACTATGAGGGACTCCCACTTGAACTCTCTTTTTGATACTTCGTTAAGATTCAAAAACAAGAAGACATGAGAAATGAGGTAAATATCACAGTTATAGAGTTCATTAGTTGATAGCACTGAACCTGATACAAGTTTTGAGGAAATAAATAATCTAGAGTGGAAGAATTACTTGAATGAAAAAATGACTGCTTGATTCGGAAATAGTCCCGATAAATTCTTGATCTTCTTGAACAACAAAAGTTCATTTTCTGCAAGTAGATTTAAGAAAAAAAAATAGGGAAGATATATTTATCAAAGTACAAAGAATGTACTAATTGTAAAGGGATATGCTTTAGCAGGAAGAATTTACTACGAGGAAAACCTTAACATCCACTATATGAATATTAAAATGATCATAGTTATCTCTGCACTGACAAGACAAAAAGGATCTAAACTTCAAAAGATGGACATTAAAAGTGGTTTCTTTAATGGTTGATCACAAAATAGAAAGTATAAATGATTTAGCAAAAAGTATTTGTTGATGAGAAGCATCCTCATAAGGTAAGTTTTCTAATTAAATCATTGTATGCACTTAAAAAAGAACCTAAGGAATGATACAGTAAAACATATGATCACATATTGCAACATAGATTCACTTGTAGCCCCCTTCGATTAAAATCTGTAAATAAAAAGATAGGAACATAAATTTTCATCTTGGTTTTGTATGTGTAATAATATTATGACCATAGGGAGTTCATAAAATCTCATCAAATATGTTAGCAATGATTTAAATAAATTCTTAGACGTGACATATTTAAGGATACTTCACTATTTTCTTGGCCTCAGGATTTCACCAAAGAAGAATAAATATTTTATCTCCTAGATAAAATACACCAAGACACTCTTGGGCAAAGTATGGTACATCTTATTATAAACCCATGTCCACTCTAATGGGAAATGGTTTCTAATTTATTAGATTCTAATATTCACCTCAAGTAGAATGTACTTACTATAGACAATTTTTTAGGATTAGGGAATCTCATTTACTTGACCTATAACCAAATGAGACCTTTTCTTTGTTGTGATATATATTTCCAGATTTCATATAGGATTTGAATAATTATCATGGGGGTATCAGTGAACCATGTGTTGATATATGTCTAAGGTACAATTGACTATGGTCTAGAGTATCATAAAAAACTCTCAGTTCTTCTTGTAGGGATAAAAGACTCAAAGTATTTGGATCTAGTGATGATAGGAAGTCAAGTGAAACTTATATGTTTCATATTAGGTTTGGACCTATCTCATGGATTAGTAATAAGAAAAAATTGTTTTTTATCTTTCTTCCATTGAGGCATAATATCATGTATGCATGAGGAGAATATGTGCAAAGCGATTTGGTTACTTTGTATTCTGGTTCAGTCTTCAGAATTAATGAAGAAACATTTAGTAACCATTAATTGCGAGAATCGTGGTGTGATGAAGCTTGTGAAAAATATAATTTTCCATGAGATAAAAACACATTGATGTTTGAATGTCACTACTTTCAGGAACAAGTATTGAACTTCCATATACAGCTCCAATAATACCCAAAAAATTATATTGTTGCATTTATACTCACCAAGTCTATTAATATTGTAAAATTTGAACTGTGTTGAGAGTACATTTGTAAAAAATGTATATTAAGGGGGGAGAGTTAGAAAAATTAATACATTGTAAATTGACCTAGTCAGTTATGCCTTGATGGCATATCCTCCAACTGTTTTTCGGTTACTATTCTCCAGTAGAACTATTATTGCTTGTATATATTGGTCTACTTTGGTTTTAATAAACTAACTTTATTTTTCCCTATGTATTGTCCAACAATTCTATCATATCTAAATTACCCTTCAACTTGTTGTGAATCTCTTGAATCATAGAAAATGAGTTGTCAGTGATGATGAGATCACAAACATACATAGCCCATACGAAAAAATCATCATAACTATTTCAAACATATACATTAAGGTCATTTCACAATGATGAAAACCAGTAGGTAACAAAAATAATCTATTTTCTCATACCAAGTGTGTAGAGATTGTTTGAAAACATAAAGAGAACATTTAATTCATAAAAACTAATGAAGAGTTCTATATGAAGATCTGAGATTTCTCCAAATAAATATTTTCATGGAGGTCATCATCTAAAAGGGAACAATTCACATCCATCTAGTATACTAACCACCAATGATAAATTACAAAGGAGAGGACAAGTGTAAACATAATCCATATTTTTCTATTGGAACATAAGTATCATATTAGTCCACTGATTCAACTTGTGATAATCCCATACAACTAATAAGAAAAGCCTTGTGTATTGAAAATTGATCTATAAAAAGCATAATTGTTCTTATAGAACCATTTATATCACATAATATTTCTTCCCTTAGGAAGAGGCACCAAATCTTGGGAGAGTGGTATTATTCAAAAGACAAGAATATTATTGTGCCATAACAACATCGCATTCTGGATTACTAGAATCTTCTGATTTTTTTAGGATCAATAGCGATATATTAAAATCATATGAATTCATACCCAAAGGCATTAAATGAGGGTAAAAATAGTAAGCATCACCATAACTCTCGACTCTAGTATGTCAAGGATCATTAGGATCACCAACTAGTTCAACAACTTATTTCATAGTAAAATTTAACCATTTTGGAATTAGATGAGGAGGAGGAGAAGGTGGAGTAGTCAGGATATACAACACAAATCATTAATAGAATGAAAAACCATATCCTCCATATCATATGCAAGAGGAGGGGAATAAATAGTATTTTCATGATAAAATTGATTATTAGTCTCATAAATACAAACATCCCTCCAAAACAAAATCTTGTGGGTGGATGGATGAAGAAGATGATATGAATTCACATGCTAACAATATATATAAAAATATGATCTCTCTACTCTTTTTCTCCATGGATTTTTTTCTTGTTACAAAGAATAAAATCCAATGCTTTTCTACAAAAAATGAAGATTAGATACACCATGTTTGTTACCAGACCATACTTATGAGAACATGTGTGATTATCGATCCTTATTTACCATTTCAATTATCAAAAAATATAGAGACTCAAATTGTATAGTACAAATAACAAATCTAACTCTTCTTGACCCTATTTTTTTTCACATGTTCATTATCTTACGATGCCATCTTGTATGAAACCTTATTAGGAATATCCTTCAAATGATTTAATCACTATTACAACTTAGTTATATCAATCAGATATCATTCAAGCTAGTCATCAAATATTACCTCTATGAATTATTTTGACGTCTTTTTTCATCTTCCAAGGAAGTGACTCAACTCTTTTTGCGACATTTCAAGCATGATTTTTTTTCAATTTCTCATAATTAATTTAATAAATTTATTATTCTACTTTATGCAACTAAAAAATGATTTTCATAACATCAAAAATCACTTCAAAATGTAAAATCCTCTTCATCCATAACCTATCTACTATATCATAGACTACCAAGTTCTCAGTGTTTCTACTATCCATTATCATTTTCAATACATTCATTCATAACATAGATGTGGTCCTTAATAGATTATTCATTTCATCCTTGAAAAATTATTCCTTTAATGGATTAAAATAAAAACATTCATCTTTAATGCTCATGTTGTATCAATTTCCCATTTTTTATTTTTAATGCATTAATTTATCCTATTTTTCCTTCACTTTGTTCTTTTTTAAACATAAATTCTTCGTGTCTGTACTCATGTACTTTTAAACATATGTGTATACACCTTATAAATACATACCTATTTCTATCTTAACTATCCATATCCGACACATATTATGCTAATCCACACTCCATTCAAATTAATTAAATTAATAATACCATCCTCACATTTATGTAGAATTAATTAAATTAATTCTATCATGATCTATCTATTTTTCCTTTCAAGATATAATTTAATTGAATATATCAAATCCCCTTTAGAATTAATTAAATTAATTGTAATTACACTTAAGATATAGTCCTATGATAATTGGATAATTTAATTAAATGTTTAAATTACCTACTTATCTTCAACCTAGACTCCACTGCACTATCTTAGTCACCCTACTCAAGTCCATTTCTATAATCCTAGAAAGGTGTAGGCAATTATAGAATCCTACAAGGGTGGAAGCAACAAAGTTTGCATGTATAAACACCTTCCTAGATAAAAAATTATTTTCCATCTGAAAATTTACTTCCCCTTAATGGATATTCAATCCATTCAAACTACTATCACGTCCCCAATGTTATATTAAGAACATGAATTCTTGATCTCAATAAATAACTTCAACCACTCGATGGGCTCTCTTTCAATTATAAATGAAAGACCTTATATAGTATTGTTACAAATCCCTCGAATCTTTATGAAAATTGTTGAAAACCTCTTCCCATTTATAATTTGAAATGTGTACAATGAATGCTAGGTATAAAAGAGAAGAGAAACAAATTTCATTGATTTATTGAATGCAGTAAACACAAATATATACATTCTCAAAATATTTTGACCTGAATATTGACCGGTAAGGGATGGTAACCAGATAAGTCTGCTCGAGCATAAACACTTTATTAATTTTTTTTAAACATTCCCCCCTTAATATATTGTTTTTACAAATGTACCCCCGAAACAATTCAAATCTCCCCTTACAAAGAGACTTTGGTTGAGTATATCTACAATATGAGCATCTATCTAGAAGTACTAGACGCCTAATGTGGTGGTTCAAGACATATTATCGAATGAAGTAAACATTCAACCTCAATGTCTTTTTCTCTCTCATAGAAAAACTAGATTTTTCACTGGGATTTAACACACCCTGATTTTCGCAATGAATGAGGTGAGGATTTCCTTCAGGAATTTTCATATATGCCAAAATGGGATGTAACCAAATAAATTTGCACATAGATCCTGCTATGGCATGATACTCTAACTTAGTGGATGAGAGAGAAAACAACACTTTGCTTCTTAATTATCCATGAGATAGTGCCAGACTTGAGATGAAGAATATAACCTAAAGTTAATTTCGTGTCATCAACAGATCCAACATAGTCTGAGTTTATATATCCCTGCAAGAAAAACTTAGAGTTATTTAGATACTAATAGACAATAGTTAATTGCACCTCAGAAATATCTCAATAAATTCTTCATTGCTACCCAGTGAAATTTCTTCAACTCCTACTGGAGAGATACATATCAATTATATGAGACTCCCCAAAAAGAAAGATGTAGAGAGTACCATCGACTTGAGGTGAATCCTAGAATCTAGAAAGTTACAAAATTCTTTGCATTGGAGTGGACATACGTTTACAATGTGATATGCCATACTTTTCAAGGAGTGTCTTGAAATATTAAATCTATGAGATAAAAATATGATTCTTCTTTGACCATATCTCAAACCCAAGGGCAATAGTGAAGTTGCCCCCAAATCTTTCATCTCAAATTATTTCTTCAAATCTTATTTTACATCTTCGACGATATTGTCAGAACTCCCTGTGATGATAATATCATTCTACATACAAATCAAAGATGAAAATATCTTTACCTATTTTTTTGATATACAGATTTTGATTTAGAGTGGCTATGAGTGAATCCACGTTACAATACGTGATAATTGATTTTTATGTACCTAATTAGTGTAGAATTAAAGCACCCCCGAATGGCCTATGTGTGAATTGGGGCATTTGGTGTGATTGCACAACATTGGACCATCTCTCAAGCTGTGGGACTTGTAAACTTGAGATGGGACCTCCAGAGAAAGCCGGTTCTTTACTTCCTAATATACCTACCACCAGCTACTCTAATGCAGCCATAACCTATTCTAATCCTAATCTAACCAATACAAGGAGACAATGAGAGAGAGAGAGAGGGTGAAAGAGAGCCTACACTAAGCAGATATACACCAGAAAAGGAAGTGGTTGGTCACAGATCCAACTACCTGAAGTGGAGAGAGGTGATCATAAGATAGGGTGGACAAGATGCACCACGGAATAAAGATAGATTTCACATAGAACACCACTTCAAAACCCATTAAGCACAACTCCCGGAACCTGAAATAAACATAAAAGTATGCACAATATACCCTGAAATGACGAGAGGTAAGAAGAGATGATAAAACAAGACAAGGATGGAAAGATGCATTACGAAATAGATTATGTTGCTCAAAAATTTACACAGTACATCATTAGTTGTCAAGAGGCAAGGAAATATAATTACAGAGCCATGAGAGAAGGCTTAGACTCCACATCCTACCCTAAGGAAGAAAGAGAGAGGGGGGTAGAGGAGAAACAATGACCCACCATTTGAATATTCCCCTCCTTTACAATATATAGAAGAATCAGAGAGAAAGAGAGAGGAGAAAATAAAACTCTACTCCAACCACCCTTACAAATGCATTGAATCGCCCTACTCAAAGAGAGAAGGAGAAGGGGCGAAAATATGAATCCTTCTCCAACCAACTTAAGATATGCATTGAATTCGATTTTCCACAATGAAGATTCTCGCTCCAACACCCATGCTCTATCGTTGTTCCTTACTGGGAAATAAATATCCCCATTCTTCATCATGGCAGCAAGTGAGAGACTTGGCAACCTCAAAATTGGAAAGCTAAAAACATTAATGGAGGTAGGTGAGAATCCAGTGCTGACATCTTTCCAAAAAATCCTCTCCTGCCCAAATCTGAGTCTCCAGTCAAAAGATATGGATGTCTGAAGATCAGAGTCATGGGAACGTAATATTTAATGAGTCTTTTTGTACCGGATCCACATGGCAGCCTCGCGCATCTTGAATATTTGGCTCCTTCCTTTCACTTTCAAAATCTCATCAGACTGAAACATGACAGCTTCCGTGGGATCCTCTATTTTCTTTGTATTCTTCCTGACTCTCTCTTGCTGTCGGAGACACTGTGTTTTTCCCGAGACACATGGAGGCTTCGTGCTAGTTTGGAAACTTCCCCCATATTTTTCCTTCGAAGTTGTGCGGACGAGACACGTGGAGGCCTCCGCAGGATTTTGGACTTTTCAAAAACCAACCTTACCTTTTTGGACTCTGAACACGTGGTGAGCTGGTTCTCATTTAGGAACTACCTTTTGGATTGTGCCTTTGAAATTGATCCATTGAGACACGTGTCACCCTCTACATCTCTGCCCTACTTTGTGTTTTTTGGCTAAGTCCCTTTTGCCTGGTGGGGCCATAAGTCTTACCCTGGACACGCAGAGGCTTAGCACTCATTTGGGGAACCACCTCTAGAGTTGATCTTAAATTTGTGTTGAGTTGACATGTGGTACCTTTCATGGGTCTATGACTTTTCAACGGCCGATGACACCTCGTAAGCTTGCGGGCCCACACTTGAAAATTGTGCCATTTGACAAAAAGTGAAAAGGTTCAAAGTCCCCCACAGACCCGCCGGCCCACTTTTACATTTGTGAAAAATATCCCCCATGGCCCCATAGAACTGATTTTGGGAAAAATTCATCCTCGGGCCTGCCAGTCTGCATTTTTCCATTTTTGGGCAAAAAAACATTTTCATGCCCGTCGGCCCGCTTTTTTCCACTTTGCAAAAGGTAATATTTCTCATGCTTGTGGGCTCACACTTATACTTGTGTCTTTTTTTGAAAAGGGAAAAAATGTCAAAATGTCTCCGACCATAACGCTGGTCTGCAATTTCCATGGCAAAAATTCTTCCCTAGGCCCACCAGCCCACTTTTGGCAAAAAATCCTTCTAAGGCCCACCGACCCGTAACTTCAAAAATATGAAGAGTTAGAAGGACTTCTTTATATCTCTGGAATTGGAAAGAAATTTATTATCTAATGGAAATGATTTTAGGGGGCCTTAAGTGCTTAAAACATGAATAAATTCAGGTTGAAGAAAAAAATGGTAAAATGATGTTAGTTGACCCAAAATAAGTGTGAGCTTATTTTGGTCAAGAGTACCATTAATTAGGTGCCTGTTTAATTTTATGAAGATAATTAATTAGATGAAATACCTTATGAGAATGCTACTGATCAACAAATCCTTCTAGCTGGATCATGTATAGGTCTTATTGTAAATCACCATTCAAGAAATCACTTTTTACGTCCACCTATAGAAGTTTCCATCTGTTTTTCACTGTCAGTGTACATATAACTCTGATGGTTTTTTATCTTTTCACTTGGTGCAAAGGTCTCATCATAGTTAATTACTTCCTACTGAACATAAGAATTTGCAAGTAGTCATGCTTTGAAATTTTTGATAGATCCATCTTCCTTGTATTTTATGTTTAAAATCCCCTTACAGCCAATGGAATTCTTACTTACAAGAAGATTGACGAGTTCCCATGTCAAATTTTGTATCAAGCTATCATATTCTACATCCATAGATTTCTTCCACTTTGGCTGACTGAGTGCCTCATAAACTGAATTAGGTTTGGAGCTATCAACCATTGAACTCATGAGTGCAATATTTACTTCATTTCTAGCGTATCTTCTCATTTGAACTCCTAATAAAGTGTATTGAAGATAGTTCAGGTGGTAGTATCACATGGTATCTTTGGATTCATTTTGGAAATTGACGCTCCTACTGATGTGAAGAATTATTTTCCAAATTACCAAGCTCAACATACAATTATCATTGTAGGTCATCCTTATTCTCTAAAGAATCCTCATGCTCATCATTTGGATGTATGACCAATCTTTGAGAGGAAGGTTGTGATGAATCTTCCATCTGTTGAAATGAGTCAAATGTTAAATCATCAAAAACAACATCTATGCTCTCATATTTTTATAATCGACAAAATACTAGGGGGGTGAATCAATCCTGTAATATTTTTTTAACTTTTCTATAACAAACATCAAATATAAACCCTCATAAATCACACGTAATAATGTTGGATCATAATTAGATAAATTTCATCAAGAAATGCATACATATGAAGAACAAAAGATGTACTAAAAAACCGCTTTTATTGGAATTCAAATCAGATTACATCCAAAAATAAATTCACCAATTTTTCTTCACTCACATCTTCCTCATGAAACTCCAACTAGTTATTGACCTATAAGAGACTTCTAGGGGTTTTTATTTACAGCATAAGGTTTTCTTCAAAAGAAGAGAAAGGGGTTTTTTCAAAATCAACACACGTAAATGTGAAATATCCTTTTAAAGAATAAATCCTTCATGAAGATGACTCTTACACTTCATTTTCCACTTGAATCTTCATCTTCCTAGCCTTAAATTGGAATTGGGATTTGCTTGAAATCAGATTTTGTCTCCATCTAAAACTAAGATCATCTCTTTTCTTTGAGCTATCAAAATTTTCCACAAGTGTTCTTGATTTTCATTCACATTTTACATGTCCACACAAATCAAGATAAATTTCTTGTATGCTTATAAACTTGCAACATTATCTAGGATAACCATTTAGACTCATAGGTGTGCTTAAATCAGCTTCTACAAACATATTCCTAAAAAACCATCTAACTAGAGCACTAACACTCATCTTCATGACCCATGTAATATATTAAAATGAATATTTTTAGGTATGATTTCAAAAAAATTTACCAGAAAGAGAAAAATCGTGACTTATAACATCAAAAAACACCACTTTGCAAGACTTTCATGGTTGGTTTCAACATCTCTAAATTTGGTCTTCAAGAATTGAGATGATACATACCTCAAATCTATTAATCATGAGGTAAGGAGGATATCAATGGAAATCTCATGAAGCATACCATCTCAGATGCTTCTCATAATTTTCCAATTAATGGCATAAGGCTTCCAAAAACATGGATCTCTACAACTCGTCGAGTTGGTCTTGAAGAGACAAAAACTAGTCTTCAATACATTGTGGTCAAAAACCTCCAAGGAATTTTTCGAGGATCCCTATTATATCAAAAAATTCCATTTTTTTTATAACATGTGTTAAAACCTTCACAACCATAGGTTAAATGCATTAAATCTCACCTTCATAACCATTCAGACATGCTTCTGAAATATTCCTAACAGAGAAGTTTCAGCTTAATCACTTTTAAGCAAGAAATATATTTTCAAAAATTAATCGTGAACTTCCACACATAATATGACACATTAATAACATCAATTCGATGCAATTCAACATAATTACCTTCATTCTTCTTCACTAGCTTCTAAACAAAAGCTCCTTTTTCCGGTAAGCTCAAATATGTAACCATTACTCTAATTTTATCCAAATGAGTAACCCAAGTGACTTCATGAAGTTTAATAAAAAATTACCAAAATAATACACCTCAAATATGAGTAGGGGTTCCTTTCCAAGTTTCTCCTTGACATTGAAATCCTCACAAAATACATGTTTTTGAGTGGGTCCCACCATGCATCATGAGCTCAAAATAACATGAAAATATGATTTGAGGATTACTCTTCATGTTATAAAAAATTTATAATCAAAATAGATAAGTTATAACACCTATCAAACTCAATTTTCCAAAACTAGTCCAAATCAATGTTTGGAGGGTTACAAACATGATGACAAAATGGATAGAACTTCTAAAATACTAAAAAAATTAGAAAAAAAAATTGCACCATAATTTAATCCCAATTTACTCCATTTTTATATTATTATTTATTAGATGGAGGATCCAAAAATTTTCTTGACTGCTAAGAAGTTTGGTCCACAATTTGCATACTTTATAACACCTGGTTTTTGAAATACTTGCCTAAGGTACAAAATATCCATCCCCAAATGCTGAAATTTTTCTCACACCTTAAGGAAATATTCATATAACGCATCCAAGTGATAATATTCTCTGGTTCACATTTCATCTTTCCATCCCATTGCATCTAGATTCCATTTGGTCTATAATTTAATGAAGTTTAACTATGTTGACCTGTAGAAGTGCCTAAAACACTTAAAAGGATTCCTGAGAAATAATTTACAAACCATATGTCACTATTTCATGCTCATGGCATGATTTTCTTACATCATCACATCTTGGATCAACATTTCATACCTTGTATACTTGTGGACTAGGTTAGGAAAGCTCCATACCATCCTATTTCAGTATCATGAACCTAGTTTGTCTCTTGTAAATATTTCAACACCTCCTGTACCACCTCATAGTGATCTAATATTTGTTTCCATTCTTTGGTTTGAGTGAAATCTCAATTTTTCTAGATTTACACCATGTATTTTCACTAGGCTAAGGCCTAGAATGACTTGACTTGACTCGTACATTTCATGACTAGACAATGTGAACATGTTATAGACTCATTGACACATCTCACTCACCTCATGGAGCATTTTTTACTGTCATACCACCATTGGGGACCCCTAGATCACCTAAACAACATACCTACATACCCTAAACCACTGATACATCAATGAACTTGACATTATTGACAACATGAGTGATACACACTACCAAAAAATTCCCCCTTTAGCATTTATGTCAACTATGAATGCATATGCACTTGAATGACCTCATTTTCATGTTTCTAGACATATTTCTCCCCCTTTAACATATATGAAAAAGTAACTCATGGATTTGAGATGAAGACATGACATACACAGACTCTACTATGTGGAAAAAGACAACACAAGACCCAATATAAAGAGAAATTAAAAAAAAAAACTTTCTTGACTTACTTGTTTCCCCTAGGACTTAAGTATCCCTCTTTTGACTCCAACAACAACAAATAATGATCCTATAGACATTTTACGAGCCAAAAAATAGCTCCCTGTAAATGTATACACTCCATTTTTTATGTCAACTCACCACAATCATCATTCTCTCAGTCTATTTATGCACAAGAATCAAATTTTCACGTCACAGACATTGTTTTTTATTGCTTTAAATAAAAAATCATTTTCAAAGACCATGAAAATATATGTAAAACTCACATCAACCTCCTTTTGATCATGAAAAAAAACATAAGATCATAATCCATACCTCTTCCTAAAATTAGCTCTACTTGACAAGGAATAAGATTGGATCAAATTTAAGCTTAAAGTATCTTAAACATATTTTACTACCTGTGAATTCTCATTTAAACTCTAAGACAAGTTCCAATCACCTTGTATTTGAAATGAGACATGAACTTCTGGCCTATAATAGAGCACCCCATTTCACAAGACTTCATGATGACCATAGATCAAGAATGCACCATATAACATGCCACCTAATGACATCTTGCCTCAACAAACATACTCAAACCTAGAATTAACAAGATATGTCTGAGTCAAGCCATAAATATCTTACTCACACCTTTAAGTCACTCATACCTTGTCCTCTGTCTTCAAGTAATCACAAAATCTTGTAGGTAACTTGATCACAGACCTATCAGCTGATGAACTCCTTTAAATACCTTTGTTCACTTCAAATATACTCCATTCATAATGAATTAGTCATGTTTTCCGGATTTAGATATACTACAAACATCAACTTCTAGGGAAGACCTTTCACATACTTCATTTGTACTCAAGATTGTCCACAACCCACTTAAACTTACCACCAAGTATACTTAGACCATTTTCTTACCTTATTCTACCATGTAGATTCAGTAATATTATTATCATACCATTTCAAACCTGGGAGGCACTATAATATATTATTATAACATCAAAATTCTCCTCACTTATCATATGTAGACCATCACCTTATACTTACATACCAAGTACCTTAATTTTGAGCATTTAAGCTTCTTGAACAAACAAAATGCTATTTCATCCTTTTATCCTTCACCACTGCTAGTTTCATCAATTGAATCTAAGGGAACATCATAGATACTTTGTTAATCACCTCTTAAATAAGCCCTTGAACAAGTTTACACTCATCCACCCTCACACTGTCATGAAATAAGGGGTTAAAAAGATTTTGTATGGTTAAATAATTAAATATAAGTGGTTATTAACATCATTCTCACCTTGTTTGAGGTTATTTTGGGCCTTCATAAATTTCCCATGATGGATTCATAACTACTCCTTTTCATTATTTCACTATCCTCACTCTCAAGACAGCAAAAACTCTTCTGAAAGTTTAGCACAGATCCTTTCAGGTATATAATGAAATCCTAGCAAGGTAATCAGTTCTTAGGGTCAATTAATTGCTTCATAACTATTGTAAAACTCATGTACCTCTGGCACCTTCATGCAATAGAGAGGTAACGTTTAAGTTACCACACACACACCTTCAAAAATGAAATTAATCCACTCATCAAAAAGGGTATCCTCCTCTCTTTCTAAATTTGTAACTATCACAAGAACCCTAAATAAAGTCCTTCATGAAGTGGGTCCTTAATCATATTACACATAATTGTAATCTCTTGGAAGATTATATCAGCCATAACACCATCTATACAGGCCATGAAGAAGAGGAATATCATTAAAAATTCAACTCGGAAGAACATGCTTCCAAGGACAAGGATACACATTGTCTTGTCTAGTCTTCTATTTCTACCTTTAAGAAATTTTCATCTCAGCAATTTTTCCCCTCTCTACCACTGATTTCAAATATATATCTTTTGTATTTAAGACTCGAGAGATCTCTCCATTTCACTTGTTCACTTTCATAATCGACTATCTATTTTTTCAAAATATTTTTCTTATCCATTGAAGACCATTGTCTTACAATTATTTCACATCATAAGCTTTATCTCAAATCCTCTCCTTTTCAATTTACTTTTTTCGAGTTCTTGGCCTTGAAAGTGACCCTTCACCTCCAAAACCTTTGAACTAATTCACCCTTGTCTTCAACAACAAATCTTCACATTCACACTCAGAAACTTTGAGCACTTTACTCATCACATTCTCCTCAAGACATCACCATCATTTGACAAGAATTGAAGAGACAAGGGATGACTGTAAAGCTTCTCATTTGAGATTGAGTATTAAACAATGAGTGTAAAATTGTGGTATGTATTGTTCAAGTTTAACTTGACAACCTTCTTAAATTTCAAGTTAAACAACAAGACCTCACTTCTTCAAAAAATGATTCACTTTTCTATGTACAATGAAACCCCATTATTAGAGGATATCATCTCTACATTATCAAACAAAAGGAAGTCTCTTCTTAGTTTGAAATGTGAATATGGTTTACTGTAGGAGGTTCACCTTTTTTCCAGGGCCTTCATCACTTTACCTTAATGAAAATATATTAAAATGACATGGAAGCTCTCCCTAAATTATCATGCCTTAAGAACAAGACTGAAGTAGAAGACCAAACAACAATTGTAAGAAGAACATTTGAAATGGAAAGAAATGCTTATTTTTAACTATCACCATGACTGTCCACGAGACAGGTAACAATAACTCCCTCCATACTCAATGAAAACATTTGATATTATTTGCAAATGATGGGTATTGACTCCACATATATTTCTTAAAAGAATCTTGATTTTTGGTTGGATGTTTTTGGAGTTTTGAGCAATTTTTTTTGACAAACCTTAGATAAGGGTTTGGTGACTATAGAGGTTTAAGAGCGTTAAAAAACTATATTTTCACCCATTTTTCAATGAAATTTAAAGATTCAAATTGTTGTAACTTTTATAGGATCCCTCTAACCTTTTCTAACTATTCTTTATGTATTGTGGCCATTGAAAAAGCTTCTATAATTCACTATTAAATTGATTTTCAGTGCACTATTATATAAAGTTGTCTAGAACAGAGTGAATAAATCATTTGCAAGTCTACTATTTTTATTTTCTCTTCTTATGTGCAGGTTTTCAATTTGGTTTTCATCCTTTTTTGGCACTCTGAATGAATCTCTTCACATATTTTGTACATACACCCATCGTACTAAAAGTAATCAATTTCCAAAATTATCATACCTATGATCAAGCTTTTATTTTTCCATTAAGTTACTTCCACACACTTTGAATTCCTGAATCAAGATTCAAAAATAGACAACAGAGTGTTACTGGACCAAAACACCAGACCAACACCCCCAAGGGTGAAGTTAGGGTTTTCATGAATTTTAATGAGTTTCAGGAGCACATGTAGTATTTCAAGAGTGTTTGGATTGTAAGAGGATTTTTTCTTCTATTAGGTTTTTATGCTCAAGATTTAACTTACAAATAAGAAAAAATGGGCTCCGGAGGGCCAACCTTTGTCCAAAAATTGTAAAAGTTGAACATCGAACTCCTAAGCTTCACTATTTTCCCCAATGTCCCTAGTACGAAAAATTCCTGAAGAATCGGAAAAAATGCAAAATATTTATAAAATCTACCCAAAAGGGCTCAAGGGGTGACCGAGCTAAACATAGTTTGGCGAGCTCAATTGGTGATGACAGGACAAGATGGAAGTTTAGAGCCCGATGATCTCGTGTTTGGGAATCGAAGTGCTCGAAAGCCGAAGCATCTCGGTGGATACCTTGTGACATGGCACGAGTCAGGTGAAATCAACTCGGTGGGGCCACACCACGGGACAGATTGGCACTGAATTTCTAGACCGGAAGCACGTTGAGGATAGGATCTCGCCGAGAAGCTCATAAATCTGCTCAAAAAGCCAAGTAAACAATGAATCCAAGTAGTTTTGAGTGAAGCATTCAGGTTGAGTTGGCTCATTAGCCCCTCGGTGAGTTGGGGCCGTAAGGTATTCAATGCAAGGAGGTACTGAGATCGGTGTTGCAAGGTGACAAGTGCCAACGTGCAAGACATGAGGAGTTGGAAAATTGTACGCTGCGGAACAAGTCATAAAAGAGATCAGTTAAGAGATAATAAAGGGAAGAGCTCGCTCTATGAGTAGAGCCAAAAGGAAGAGTTCAGAGTTGGAGATCAGGATTTCAGCCAGGCGCTCGAGATCAAATCCCAAGGTCACAGAAAGGATTTTATCTTGGTCGAGCTACATGGGCCGTGAAAAATATTAGACAGGGTAGGAATCACGTGGAAGAATGTGGGATTCGTAGGTGAGCTACTCGGTGTAGGTCTCGGTGGCATAAATTAGTGTAATGGGAAACTTGTGGGTGCATGGTTGGAAAGTCCCGCGGCGAACGCATAAGGGCTTGCCAGGGGTCGGTAAAATGAAAAAACACAACCTGATCCCGCAACTAGAGAGACTGAATCGACCATAATGTAGGATTTACATTTAAGTGAAAATGGCTTGGCTAACGAGATAAGGCAAAGCAAGACGATAGCTCGCAGGGTTTGGATGGCTCATGAATGTGAGGTTGATCTCGAATAGAAGGTGGATGTGTCACCTCCAGAATGCAAGTTAGGGGTCTCAATTTAAAATCGGCTTCGCCAAATAAGACATGGGAGCTAGGAGACACTTAACAGGGAACCGAATGAGAGAAACAACATGATAAATTCGGTGAGTGCGAGGTCTGAAGTCCAAATTTTAGACTTCGGAAATTCAAAGGATCGGGAAATTTAAGCGACTCAGTGATGAATACTACCAGGATGAAAAGGTCAAACATCTGACTCTAAAGTCTAATGGGCTCGTTCAGTAAACACATTTTCAGGTTCAACATGCCTGCGTATTTTGGAGTTTCGGGGAAACTAACTTTAGAGATTAGCTAGCCAAAATCCTAAGGTGGGGCGCGGGAAATGCTCAAAAGAGACAGCTCTGAAAGTCCGAAATCGACGTGGCGAGTTAGGAGTGGGTTTTCGGAAGTGAGGGGTCTTAGGGGATGTGGCGAGTGAATGACAAGTTGGGGGAAGAAAACTCTGAAGACATGAAATAGTAAACTCCAAAATTCTCGCACCCTCAAATTCTAAATGAGCCATCCAAGTCCAGTGTTGGAGAGCGAGAAACAATTATGTGTGTAGTTAGTGAGGTAAATGAGGTAGGTGGGCTCGAAGGCCAAGTCCTTCAATAGATTTTTGGCACGTGGAGAATGGATTAAGAAATTGAGATAGTAACGATGATGTGTGGAAGAGTGGTCGTGCCAATGAGCTAATATAAAATGGGAGAAAACAGGAACCATACACATGGAGGCACCATAATGCAAGGAGCCCTAAATCAGCAAGGAGGTCGAAAATGACTCACTCAACACCGATATGCGAAGGATGGGTCAAAGTCGTAACCAAAATGTGGGGATCTCATCCACCTAGATCGCAGACAATATCGGGGAGCTAGTCACTGAGCTTACCATGTAGTGTATGCACAGGCCCTAATGCAGAAGAAACCCACCAAATCTGAAATTTGATATCTTGAGCTAGGGTTGTCTGTTTTACACAAAATACAATCGTTGGAATCGTGGAGAGAAGTCCCACAACTTGCAATCATCCAAAGTAGAATTTTGGAGGTTATAGACAATGCTAGGTAGGTGGGGTGTAGTTAATGAAGGTATGGGTTTCAAATTTTGGACATGGGCTTCAAGTAAAGAGAGCATGGGAAACCTCAAGAGACCCATATGGATGATGCAAGCAACGATGGAGCAGCATACACATTGAAATCTAAAATTTCTCCTCTTTTGTGAACATTTCCTCTATAAATTGTAATGGTGTTGCATTATTAAAACAAATTTAGTTATTTTTCCTCCTTTGCACCTCTATTCTCCTTTCCTTCAGCTAGGATGTTGTGAATTTCTTGGGGCTTAAGGCCTTCACACAAAAAATTGCAATGGTACTCTTGCCTTTCCCTACTGCAATGTACTATGTAAATTCATATGGAGAAATAAAATTGTGTTTGTGCTAATATTTCTAAACTTTCATCATTTTTTTTTCATATTGCCTCTAATTACAAATCAGGTGTTTTTTGCAAACTAATGTTCCATTGCAGGGTTTTGGTGTTGTTGTGTTTGCTTCGGAAAGGTGCAAATTATGCAGTATGGTTTGTGGTACATAACCACCATCTCCAAGTGCATTCTTCTCTATTTTATAGGGTTGGGAATCCATCTAGCACCCCCTTATCTTGGTGCTATGACCATTCTGGTGTAGGATTTACCTCATTTCATGCATTTCTCTATCTTTGTCTCTTTCGAAGTGTTAGGATAGGTTTAAATTGGTTTCTTTCCTTGTATTAGGGGTACATTAGCATTGGGATTAGGAAGAGGAATCCCGACTTCTCCGAAGGTCCACCTCAAGCCTGAAAGTGCCACATCTTGAGAGGCAGTACCCATTTTAGCAAAGTTACACTGATTTCTTGATACACATCATGAGTAATCAAGGGTGCTATAATTTTATCATAATAATAACTTGAGAACCTTCAAGCAACCTATCCTTCACTCACTTATTAACTACATGCTCCTTATCCATTTAAAAGTAACTTATGCCAATGAAATCCTCGTGTGTCATATTGAACCTGGTCCATCTAGATTGAGGCACTCCATCCATCAAGTTAATCAACACAATCCATTTGAGCACCTTGTACCTTGAATTCTCTTGAAGCATTCTAAAAAAATGTTCAATTGCAGAACAAAGCATATTTTGACATGATTTTCAAACACTATTAATAGTTTCATGCCTAAATTCTCCTTGATTTTCACTAGTTAAACATCATGAGTACTTTATTGACCATCTTGTGATAGTTACTTGGTGAAGCTATCATTTCATGACTTATACCAACTACACCTTGTGCCATCTATTCAACACAACAACATATTTGTTATTTTGATGAGCACACCTCTTAACCAATTGGCCAAAAAAGTTTGGACTTAGAAACATTTATGGAGTCATGAATTTTTTTTCAAAATGAATGAGTGTTATAAATGTTTTGAATCCCTTCAACAAGATTCTTAGACAACTTCATATCATCACTCACATTATACACCCATATACATGTTTTACTTACACATAGATCACACATGATGCTTCATTTAGACTCATAGTTTCATACCTTGAGACACAATAGACCATTAGAATTGAGAGAGATGTATGATACAGAATTTCACCAAAATAAACCATTCCAGTAAGATTACATGACATTATGAATCTCTTATGAAACTTCTTCATGATCCACACACACATACTGAAACATCTCAGTCATAATGTTTCTTCTTGATAAAGTAAACTCAGGCACCAATAACTCACTCAATTGTATGCTTTGAAGAGGAACAAGATAATAAACTTGAGATACAAAATATGACCAGCCAACAAGGACCCCATAGGAACGCTAAATACTTGTGAAGACATACCTCAACACAATGGAGGAGCTTGATGAGAAACCCAACGTCTCAAGCTTTATTTTAGTTTCTTGACTGGTTAATTCTTTTTTGACTCTTCAGATGTCACAACATCCTCCTTTTGACAAGTCATCTTCTTAGAAATGTTTTGGGCACTTTGGCTAGATTCGCCCTTCTTCATATATTTCGGAGCTTGTTGCTTGGGTTTTTGAATCTTTTTCTTCAGTTGACTTGCATTACAAAACCTTGCAATGTGTCCTAACCTTGTGGAATCTAAAACATTCCACTTTCCTTCCTTTGCACTCAAATGTCCCGTGTCCATATTCATTACAAGCATAACAATAGTCATTGAATTTTCTTAAATACCTTGTTGTGTTTGATGGATTTTTTTGCAATACTTTGGTAGATGTCCTTTCTCATGGTAGTGATAACATTAAGCTCCATAACTTTGACCTAATTTTTTCTCTTCCTTCTTTCCTTTAGAGTGGTGCTCTTGAGTTTCTTCTTTATATTCTTCTCTCGTTTCCACATTAGGATTGCAAATTCCAACCCTATGTCCATAAACACCGTAATTGTAGTAATTACCATGAAAAACAACATACATATATGGATTTAGATGCCTAATAGATGATATTCCACGAGATGAAAGATTTAAACTAATCCCTTGATTGAATACATTTTTCCAGTTGATCCTTGACTTGATTCACCTTAATTTTTCTCTATACTACATGAATTTTCTATGAAATCTAGGCATGTTCTATCACCATATGCATTTTTTTGCCTAACATCTTATTTAGAGTTTTTGAGCTCTCTTTAAAAGATAATACCTTACTTTTGATGATGTTTAACTCTTTCTACAGTTCTTATTTCTCTTTCTTCAATTCTTCTTTCTCAGTTAGAGCTTCCTTGAGCTGATTTTGTACACACTTGAGAACTTCCTCTTGTGATTGAATATTTATTTCTAGTTGTTCTTTACATAACTCTACTCCCCTCTTAGCATAGTAAATATATCCCATCTTAATCACCAAATATATCCATTTATCCTATTAGAGCTACTTCCAAGGGCCTGCTATGATACAAATTTTTAGAATTGACAAATAACTAATGGAGGTGAATCACTCTTGTAGTATTTTTTTTTTACTTTTCTATTTTAAACATCAAATATACACTCTCATAAATCACATGCATTGATTCAAGATCGCAATTAGATAAATTTAATCACAAAATGCATACATATAAAGAATACAAGATGTACTCAAATAAATTCTTTATTCAAATTCCAATAAGATGAAAAATATTAAAATTAGATTATACCCAACAAGGAATTCACCATTTTTTCTTCACTCACATCCTCTTCATGAAACTCCAACCAACTATTGACTTAGAAGAGGCTTCTAGGGACTTTGGTTTGCAACAATAGGTTTTCTTCAAAAGAGGATAAAGGGGTAATCAAAAAACAACACACATAAATGAGGAACACCATTTTAATTAACAAATAATTCATGAAGATGACACTTACACTTAATTTTCCACTAGACTCTTTAACTTCCTATCCTTGAATTCGAATTGGGATTTGAATGAAATCATATTTTGTCTTCTTCTCAAAATAAGCTCTTCTTTTGTCTTCTAGGTCTCAAACTTGTCCACAAGTATTATAGATTTTTATTCACATGGTACATGGTCCCACCAAGAAAAATAAAGTTATTTTATGCTTATAAACTTGTGAAATTATCCAATAAAACAATTTAGAATCATATTTGTGCTTAAATCAACTACTACAAACACAGTCGTAAAAAATCATCTAACTAGACCAGTTGTGATCATCTTCATGATTTAGTTATTATATCAAAATTAATCTTATGATGTATGATTTCATTAAAATTTAACAAAAAGATCAAAATCAATACTTAAAACATCAAGAAAAACCACTTGGCAAGATTTTCCTTGCTGGTTTCAGCATTTCTTAATTTGGTCTTCAATAATTGAGTTGATATGTACCTCAAATCTCTTCATCATGAGGAAAGTAATATACCAATGAAAATTTCATAAGGTATACTATATCATCCACTTCTCATACAACTCCAATTATTGTCATAAGGCTTCTAAAACCATGGATTTATGTAAATGGTTTGGATTCTCTTGAAGACACAAAAACTAGTCTTCCATACAATGTTGTCAAAAACCTCCAAATTAATTTTTAGAGACCCCTTTCACCTACAAAAAATAAATTTGGATGTATACCACATGTTTGAGCATTCATACCCATAGGTTAAATGTAGAAAGTCTCACCTTCATACCAATTAAGAAATGCTTTTCAAATAGGCCTAAAAGAGAAGATTTGGCTCAATAAATTTTAAGAAAGAAACATCTTTTTAAAACTGAGTCATGTACTTCAACACATAATATGTACATGAAAAACATCAATTCAATGTAATTCAACATAATTTCCTTCATTATTTTTCACTAGCTTCTCAAAACAATCTCCTTTTTCCGCTAAGCTAAAATATGCAACCATTACTCAAATTTTATCCAAATGAGTAACCAAAGTAACTTCATGAAGTTGAATAACACGTAACAAAAATCATCCAAACAAAATTTGAGTAGGGGTTACTTTGCAAGTTTCTCATGTGCACAAAAATCTTTACAAAATAACTATTTTTCATTGGGGCCCACAACACATAATGAGCTCAAAATAACATTCAAATGTGCCCTAAGGAGTCATTTTAATTTTCAAAATGGTTTATAAGGAAAAAAATTGAGTTAGGACACCTATTCAAATAAATTTTAAAAATATAGTTGAAACTAGGGTTTGGTGGATTACAAACATGGTTAAAAATTGGATAGAAATTCTAAAATAATCAACCAATCACAAAAATAATTTTTAAAACATAATTTAAACCCAATTTAATACTTTTTTTTTTCTCTTATGACTTATCTAAAGAGGCTCCACAATATTTTTTGAGTGCTATTAAGGTTGGTGCTCAATTTGCAAACTTCATAAAACCTAGTTTTGGAAATATTTGCGTAACTTGTAAATTATCAATCCTCAGATTCTTAATTTTTTATCACACCTCATTAACACACCCATATAACAAGTACAAGGGATAGTTTTCCCTTGTTCATCCTTCCTCTTTCCATCCCATCTCATCTAGATTCCCTTTTGTCTCTTATTCTAAGTAGTTTAACTATGTTGACCTCTAGAATTGCCTAAAACACTTCAAAATCTACATCAGAAATATTTTACATACCATATATCTCCATTTCATGTTCATTCCATGATTTTGTTTCATCACCACACCTTGGATCAAAATTTCACACCTTGTTTTCTTGTGGATTGGCTTAAGCAATATTCATACTTACCTGTTTCTATCTTATGAACCTATTTTTCTCTTGTAGCTCTTTCTAAAACTCTTGTTCCACCTCATAGTGATGCAATATTTCTTTCCCTACTTAGGTTTGAGTGAATTATCATGTTTTATTTATTTACACCATGTATTTGCACTAGGCCAAGGCCTAAAATGACTTGACTTGACCCATACATTTCATGACTAGACCATGTGAACATGTTATAGACTCATTAACATATATCACTCAACTCATGGACCTTAGTTTACCTTCATAGAATCTTTGGAGAACCCTTGATGACCAAGTCAACATACCTAGATCAACTAGACCCCTGAGACCTCAATGACAACATGAGTGACACATGCTTCCAATAGAAATATTTTTTTTGTCTTAGGATCCATGAGACAATATGTTTTTGAGGTAGTATTGTACCCAAAAAATGTGCACTGGTGTGTTTTTGCACCAATCTTCTTCCTCTTATTATTTTAAAAATACATTTATGCAGTACAACAAAATAATATCAAATGAGAAATAAGAGGTTTATGATTACTCCATACCTCTTCTAGTGTCTTGTCCCTCAATATGTTTTGAAGTCCTCAGTTTAGAATATGTACAATAGTCTAGACCACTTCCACCCACAATTTGTTCTCTAACTTCACTTTAGAAAGCATGCAACGAGTCATCTACATGACAATCTGATTGCTATGTTCTGTAATTTTATTACACTGAGGAGAATAGGGGGTAGTCAAGTGTTTTGTGATTCCGTGCTCCTTCAAGAATGCCTGGATTTTTATTAGAAATGAATTCCCTCCTTGATCTGAGCAAAGGACAAGAACAGGTTTCCTAGTTTGTTAAAAAACTCTCTTCTAGAAGGTTAGGAAATGTGTAAAATATTCTCTCTTCTTTATGAGAAAGAACACCCAAGTCTTACAGGAATAATCATTAGTGAATAGATGGAAGTAATGAAACCCCTTAAATCAGGTAGGTAAGGGTCCGTAGAGATCGGTATGCATGACCTCGAGTTGATGCTTGAGACGGAATGTACTTGAATCTACTGGATCTTAATGTTGTTTTTCTTCCATACATCCACAATAGGTAATGATTGAGAGAGAGGAGGAAGTCCTTGTACCATTTGCTTCAAATTGAGCTAATAGAGGAAGTTGACAGAAATATGCCCATATTGATAATTCCATATTACAGTGGATTCCAACGTGGAGGTAGATAACGTGACTGCATAGGATGAAACTACATTTAAAGCAAATAAATAATCCTTCTAAAAATATATATCATGTATCATACCTTATTTTAGATATTGGACATAATTTTATGCCACTCTAAACCAAGTAACTCCACCTTGAGCTTGATGATTCACCAGCTGGAGATACAGATAGGAGATTTATGGTCAAGCAAAGGACATAGAGCACCTTCATGACTAGTACATCTTCTCATCCCAATAGGAATGTTCACATTTGATAATTCCTTATGCTACATACTCCTTATTGTCTACAATTCAGACCTGATCTCCAGTGGATCGATCAATTCAATGAATCAAATATCTCTCTATCTCCAATCATGTGCTTTATAAGCACTTGAATCTATCAACCAAGCATTCTTTGATGGATGCCATGTTTGGGATACAAGATAACAAAATCATCTTCATATGCCCGCCACAATGTGTTGATTCTAGAACATCTTCATCTGTGTTATCATCTGGCTTGAGCTGTGACATGTCCTTTCTTCTTCTTTCGTTACGAGAATGCCACTTGGATTTATTTGAATCACCTTGACCACATGTGATCTCTATTCTCTAGAAATATGCATGTGTATGAAACCATTGAACAAAAAGTTCTGTAGTATCCTGCATGGATTTGTGGTGTCGATGTGACACCATTGATTAAATTTTCCTGATTGAAACTACCACTTCTATGTATGAGTCTTTTGTGGTTACTTCTGTGTCTACTTCTCTAGTTGTCCATTGTGAGGCTTCTGAATCTTCTTCTTCCTTGATATCAACACTTTATCCTCAAACTCTTCTTACACTTTCTAAATGGCTTCTTCCTATTGTAGAAAATTCATCAATTCAGAATATATGTCGTCATTTTGTGTAATGGTCAATAAAGTGATGAATTTCCTGAATTGGGATGGCAGAGCTCATAGTGTGAGAGGGAAAATCAAGTTATCTTCGACCACTTTTTCGAATGCGCTAAGCTTTGCTTGTAATTATTCCACTCGACTCAAGAATTATTCCACTTTCCTTCCTTCTTGCATACTCATGGTATGAAGCCTTAAATGGAGATGCATAATTTTTATTAAATTCTTTGCTTCATAGATAGTTGAAAGAGTATCCTAGGCCACCTTTTTATGTTGTCACATTCCATATGTGTGGTTTTACCTCATTGGATATGCGCAAAGTGATCAACCTCAAGGATTTTGCATCAACCTTGTCATACTTCGGTGGTTCACCTACATCGGTGGGATGAGTGGGTGTGTCAATTACGATCACCAAATGATCTTTAAAGAGGATAATGGTCTTCATCTTTGTCTTCCATGCAAAAAAAATTGGCCCTTTCAAGAGCTGCATATCGAATAAATTTTTTTGGAGTCGACATGATGTCAAAAAAATGAAATTTTATTACTATTATTTGTTCAAAGGTACAATACCTTACTAATGAATAAGAGAATGAAGGTGTGATAAATACGCTCTTGCAGTGAGATTTGGATGATTATGTGGGCATTCTATCTTGCATTCATCATCTTCTTCTTAGCCTTTCTTGAACTCTACATGAACCTTATTGGCTTGACACCATACGTCGAATCAAAAAAAGTTCATTAGTCCTTGACGCACAAGATCCTCAAACTTAAGATTTCCACTATTATCAAGGGTGTCAAAGAAATGTGAAATACAATCCATTGATTTGTTTTTGTCCTCATAATGTATATTCATTTCTCGGATTTCTCCTAGCGCTTATTTAAGCATATGGAATGCGTGACATATGATTCTCGTTCCTTCACGTTTCTTAGCAGTCTTCTACACCAGCAAAGAATGCTCAGGTATGCAAATTTTCATGCTCTGGAAATAGAAGAATGCCAATTTGGAACTCTTTTCAATTAGAATGCAGGTAAACATGTTCTAGGTGCAGATTCTATTAACACAAAGGAGGATAAATATTAGGTCTGCATGCTAAAATGCCACATCCAAGCAATTTTCTCTAGCTTACGCAGGCTTTATAAAACTAGTCTCTTTTTCCAGATCCTATCATTAATTCACATATATCTCCAGACTCCTACGCCAAGGTATCCACGTTTGTTGCAGAACATACATGCCAAGTGTGGATGGTTATTCTCCACCCTTTCAAACACCATGCCAAAGGTCACTCCAAAATAGCCACTCAGGTCTCTGTAGGGATACGTCAGAACAACATCCTTTCCTTATCACTTGGTCGCCGCCACGTCAACGTTTTAAGGGTTTTCTTAGCTTCTCTGATTGCCACGAAATTTTCCACATTAAGAGATATGAGGAGCTGTTTAACACCAAAACAGAACTCTACAGACCATTTTAATCTCCACGCTGACTGAGGATAAGTAAAATGCTATGATACCAATGCTAGGTATAGAGAGAAGAGAAACATATTTCATTGATTTATTCAATGCAGAAAACACAAATATATGCATGCTCAAAAAGGTTCGACCCAACTGTCGACCGGTAAGGGATGGTAACCGACTAAGTCGGTTGAGCGTAATCAATATATTAATTATTTTTCTAATAATGAAAGGATATCTTTGTGTCCATTTTTCTCATCACGTTGTCATTCCTTAATTTTGAGATTAATTTAAAGCATCCACAATCAAACACCTATAATGAATTTAACGCGTGTGTGTGCACTTCGTAAATTTCATGGTTGAGGTTGCAAGAGAAGCTTGGAGAAATATTTTTTTGTTTTTTATTCACTTGTCTCACTTTGCCAAGGTTTTCCTTCCATACTTGACATGTTATAAAACTGGTTTCACCACCATATTCAAAGTATATTCTTCCCCTTGAATAAATTCTTTTTTCTTTATGTATGTCTTCATATCATGGCTAAGCAATAACCTTTCCTTTTCATACGGAACTCTCTCTTTTATCGTCTTTTTATGGCCTTGATTCTTTTTCCTTGGATCACACATTTGTTGATGAAAGATAACATCTTGTTTCCCCTTTTTTATAAATGATAGGGCCCTTCCATAAAATCTTCTTCAATCATCTAAAAGATATGAGGATTTCAAATATGTAATCCTTTTATGTAATGTATGAAATCCTCTCCACATCATCCAAGCCAAACATAGAAAATACAAATCTCATTAGTACAGTCTTATATGTTGAAATCAATATCTATAAATAGTATAACATTATGAATAAATAAATATCATAGTTAGCGGGAAACAATATTTCTTTAAATTTCTACTATTATTTTACATCTTCATTGTGAGTACACCTTTATGAACTATTTGCAGATATACATGTTCCCACTGATGAGATGATTGAACCTTCATTTTTGACCAAGTGAAATTTCATATATTTAGATCTTCCATATATACCTTAAGGTAAATAAATCTCATATTTAATTCTGTAATCAATGACATCTTATGGATCTCTTATTTTGTATTAAATTGTGGTATTTAGTCTAATATTACATCCCATTATTTTCATATTAGGTATGAATTGTTCCTCCTATGGTTTGGCTCATACTTCGTCTTATTATTCAAATTATTCTTCCTTTGGTTCCATATTTTGTACATCATCATCAAAGAGATCATCCTTCATTATGAATCATCATTGGGTAGTCTCTTTGTAATTTGAATGAACATGCATTTATCTAGTTAACTTGGTCAAGTTACAAAGTCTTGTTAATTTGTCTTCTAGACCTATATAAAATTTTCTTGTTTAGTTTTCCATCAGATTTCCCTCAATACTAGTAATCGATCCACAACCCTGACATAGATCACACCTTCAACCTAGTAATTAGTATGTTATAATACATGTGTAGTTATTTTATACTAAGAATTACAAAGTTGAGAAACCCAATATTTTGCTTGTGTGTTCTCATACCTTACACCCAATACACGCTAGATGGAATATATCAAAAAGAATTTATACTCACAATGTGAAAAAATAGATTACTATTCATCCCTAACTCATAATAAAATATAACTTTTTTATAATACAAAAATATGTAGAGATAATCACTGACACCAAGGTATGATCATCCTTAGACCACACAATACTCAAAGTTGACAAATATAAAATGTTTTTATTAAAAAATGAAAAATTAATATTGAAGCATAAAATTCGCACTAATATAACTAAATCATGAAAAATACACCCTTAAAATATATCTAAAGAGACAAATACATTCATAATTAGAAAATTTAACGTAGAGAATCTATACTATTACCATATTTGGAGTAACATAGATCTTATGCATTATATATCGTATCATTAGTTCTCATAATGTACATTGAGTTTTATAGGTTTGTTTACATTGACATGATAACTCACTAAAGAAAAACTTGAACTTAGTTACCCACTAAACATAAAGATTCGTATAAATATAGAGCGTCACAAAATAACCCAAAGCATGAATCTAAGTTCATATATAACATGATCTAACAATTTTATATATTGCATACTTCGATTTATGATTTTTTATGAAACTTATAATCTATCTAATCTTATTTACATCACTGTGAGTTGAGCATAATTTTCTGACCTCGAAAAAAAATCATAGATTTAATATACATTTGTGTCATAAATAATACCTCTATTGTGTGACATATCGTTTCATCGAAAACTCAAAATATATTCTAAATATTTTGCTTATTCTGATATTTTTTATGGACCAGTTGCATCAAAATTTATATGCAAAAAAATATTAAACCATCACTTGAAATATTATACAATATGAGTTGTGTATGTACAAAGAATGGATTTTGAAATGCAAGAGGGAGAATATTACAACCAAGGAGAATTATAGAGATGAAAACTTTGAGAAAACATATTTTTTTGTTTCATTTCATTAGATGTTATAATATTCAACTATATCTAAAACAAATGTCCTTCATTTTTTAAAATTGAAAACTAATGATATTTAATTACCACTTTATTATGCTTCCACATTAAAAAGGGTTTCAAAATGTACTTAGTGATCATTTTTCACACAGTAATATTACCTCAATGTAGTCTTTTTACTTTATAGAACCTTATGCCTTTATAAAATTAGTATTTTCCTTCCTCTTCTTTAGGGTCTAAATTAGATCATTAAAATAAAAAATATTAAGGTTATCTCATCTTAAATCCTCCTCTGCTCCCTATTTTATTCCTCATTAGAGTTCCTTTTACCCAATATTTCCCCTCAAGAGAAATTGGACAAACATGACCTTGCACACAAAGAAAATAAAGGGATTAATTCAGTCATACGAGCTTGCATTTTGGGATTGGCCAAGCAGGATGAAGTAGGTCAAGCACATTGCAGAGAAGTTCAGGAAATGGAGAGGCTCTAAAGCCTGAATTTCAGACTCTAGAGTTGGGGATGTTCAGAGGTAGGATAAAGAAAAATTGAAGAACTCAATGGAAAGAAGCGCGGAAAAATGAGGAAAAGGTTGGAAATCCTAAAAGTCTGAATTTTGGACTTCGTGGTTTCAGAATTTCAAAGGTTTCATGGATGCAGAGTGCTGAACAATGTCACATGGATGAAAGGAAAATGTTTAAAATCCTAAAGGTCATAAACTTGGACTTCGAGGATTCGGTGTTTTGGAAGTTTCACGCACCCAAATGGATAAGAAGAACAAAATCTCTGAAACACGAACCCTCAAATCCTGAAACCATAACCCCCAAAATCCCAAATCCCAAACCCTCGAAATCCAAAAACCTGAACCACGGAAAATGAGAAGGTCCAAAACCTGAAGTACAAATTTTTGAATTCGAGGTTTCGAAATTTCACAAGCTCAACCAAGTGAACAGTGACCTGATTTTCGAAGTAAAAATATTTGAATTTCTGAATCCCAAAAGTCTGAAATTTTGTATTTCGATGGTTGCGATGCAGGTTCAAAGTCCAAAAAAATAGAGTCAACCACTAATATTTATTGCGGAATAGCACCCTCATCTTCAAATGTCCATAAATTTTGACTCGGAGCTCAAATTTGCATAAAATAGGACTTTATGGAAAGATCTCAGTGTTGTCTATAAAACTACTTCAAAAAGAAGAAATAAATTCCCCTACTTTAGAAGGTGTTTCTATATTTCTCACCTATCCAAATGATGAGGTATGGGCTTTCTTTCTTCTGAAACAATGAAAAATACATGAAGGTATGGGTTTTGTAGTGACACTCATCATTGTTGCAGGTGATTTTAATGCATTTTTGGGTGGTTGAAGCATGATTTTGAATTGTTATTTTTCCTTTCTCTCATTCTACCTATTTATCTTAAGGAGGGGCTCATTTTAAAAGGTTGGAAACTTGGTATATGCTCCTCCATTCTTCTTATTTTCTGTAAGATATTTTGTGGAGATTTCAAACTTCCCCACTGGACATTGAAATTAAAATATGCTCCTTTAAGATTGAATGTGATGTATTGTATCAACTTTGAGAGAAATAAAATTAGATATGCAGATGTTTCAAACCCTCTTCTGTGTTCTACTGCATCTTTCTGATCCTTCATTGCATGCAAGGTTATTGTGTAGTGTTGTGTTTCATTACAAGATTCTAGTTATGTTGTGTTTATTATGTACGTTGTTCAACATCCTTCTTGGTGCATCACCTTCCCTTAGAGTAGGTTTTAATTTTCATGCAATTTCTCTAACTCTGTCTCCTTTTGAAAACAATATATTAGGGTTAGATTTGTAAATCTCTATACTTTAGTGTACTTTGTGCTAGGATAGGATAGGAATTCGACCTTCTTCGAAGGGTTATCCTGATTGGAAAGTCCCAAAATTTGGGATAACTCCATGTTTGAAAAATCAAACTGACTACCTCAACTATTCACTTGTAATAAATCAGGTGTGTTGTGGGTTCGCAATAATAGTTCATTGTTCTCCTCTTCTTACTTGAATAAAAAGGACAAGTATACCAACCATATCTTATCCTCCACTAGTATTTTATTTTGTCTTAATTAACCTACAACTCTATAATATATTGTTAACACAACCCTAAAATATATAAAAACTATTAAATCACTCAAAGATTTTCACTAAATGATTTAAAATATTTCCATGCTTCTTGTGAAGCATCTATAGTTACCTTTCCACGTAGAAATAAATTCCTCTCAGGAGGATCACTACCCCTAATATTTTATCTATGGTGTGGGTGATAATAAACTACTCTCTATGATCCGAAGAGCTTATCACAACCCTATCTAACTATATGGCACCCCTATCTCTACTCCTACTCTAAATCTAAACTATGGGGTAGGCTTGCCAATGAAACTAGTTCACTGTGTGGGGAGGGCTGAACTATGTTGTCATATCTAGGATCATCCATCTAAAACATGACTAGTGGAGGACCTTCTTATCAATCGAGGGCCCCTATCTAAATCTACATATAGAGGGGCTCTCCCAGCTCAACACTATTGAATCATTTTTTCTCTCCAAACTCCCACATACACTTAAATTATCTAGTAAGTATTAAAATATGTATAAAATAAATTTATCCCTAGATTGGATACATGAAAGTGAAAGCTACCTCAAATATTATAAAAGAGCAAGGTAATGAACTCTGAATGCTTGAAAAAAATCACGAATACATAAATTTTTTTTATTTAGAATACTCAAATCAAATTGTAAATCATGAATAATAATCAAGAAGATGTATTTTCCACATTGACTTCTTCCCACATTTAGTAATTTGATTGTAAAGAAGGCAAAAAAATATAACTCTATTAAAAAAATCTTAATACATTTATAGTTGCTAAATGTTTATAGATAGAAAATGAACGTAAAATATAATATTTATTTTCATTAGAATATAAATATAATATTACATATTTGTACACATTAAAATGAATAATTTACTATTTTACATTTCACTATTCTACACTTCTTTCATGAGTTTGGGACTGATTCGCATGTACAGATCAAAACAAATTTCAATTCATGTGTAACCGTCACATTAAAATTTTTAATCTTCAATGGGATGTGTGTGTCAAGTGAAACCCTAATACACTTAATTTAATGATAAAATGTACACTAAAAATTAATGAATTTAAATATTAAATTTGTTTTCCTCCCACATACCATCTATTTCATACATTAAAAAGTGATGCAGATGTGAATTGAGGTGTAGAAGTGAGAACCATGTTGTATTTTCGGTAAGTATGGATGAGGCTAGTAGAAAAATGTTAGCTACTCTAGGAAGAATATTAATGTAGTGTCCACTTTCCTTTGACACCTTTTCATACTGATCTTGATACTTTTGATTACATTATAGACATAATTATAGTTTTGATTAAGTATGATGTTAGATGTTGGACCATGGATTATTGTTGATCTTGATTTAGTTATGATGCTATGATGATTATTAGATACACTTCATATGTGGATGATGATGTAATATTTGACATGGATATATTATGAATGTTGTTCGGACATGTGATTTTTGGATATGGTGAGTAGACCTAGAAAATGGACATTATATGATGGTGATATAGTTGTTGATATAAATTGTAAGTGATATTGTTGATTGCCCTTGATGTTTATTGTGATTCATATGTATAGATGATTTTGTGATTATTATTTATATCATGTTGGCTGTTCTAATATGGCCATGAAGTCTGAAGGAGGTATTTGTGATTTTGCAGGTTAAAATATCATAGTAAACATCGGGGGATTGAAGACCAACCACATTGGAATTCTAGATGAATTCAACAAGGTCACCATGGCAACATGTATTTGTTTATGTGTGTTGTATTTTGTTAGGGATTCCCATGGGGGGGGGATTACCTTTGAATGTGACCAAGGGGTATTTGTGTATTTTATTAATGTGGTTTCTTTTTATTATTGTTTGCTTGTGTTTATTTTGTGATGCATTTACCCCTTTCATTATTCTTTTAATTGTGGATAATTAATATGAGTAATCATATTGTTAAAATAAATAAATAAATAAAATTTGGGATTTAAGAAAGTAATTATAGAAGTTGTTGGCTCTTTTATTAAATGTGTTAGGTGATGTGTAAGTATGTGTAAGAGTTGTGTAAGTCATATTTTGGAGTATGAAACACTCCACCTCCTTGGAAATTCGAATTTGTCCTTGGATGCTGATTTTAGAGGCTTGTGGGACAAGTGAAACTTGTCCCATAACTCTTAATTTTATTTACCAACCATACCTATGCTTGGAGGGTTGATTTTAGACCCTTTTAATAGTATTTTTATAAGTCAAGTTGCATGTTTTAATTGCACTCTCGTCATGTTTTAAAATTTGCAGTCCTTATGGGGTTTGGGCTTGGTTGGAGTGTGTAAGTAATTTATCATATTTTCACCCACCTATTTATTATGCTTGGGGGAATGAATTTTACTTTTGTGTTGGAGTTGAGGATGTGTGATGTGGCATCCCACATGGATCCACCTCATCCTCTTCTCTTCCCTCTTCTATAAAATTGGAACTCCTTGTTTTGTTTTGGGTTGTTGAACTTTTGGAATGCTTCCTTGGGGTGAATTTTCCTTGGCTGTTTGGAGCTCTTGTTGATTTTGGAGGAGATTGAAGAGCATTTCATACTTGGGAATTGCTAATTTTGGGACTGTATTTTGACATTGAAATCTTGTTGTATTGGAACAAAATCTACAATAGAGAGGTAGGAGCTTAGCTCTTTATATATGCTTTTATTTCTTTTTAAGTTTGTCTAAATGGTGAATGTTTTTTGTGCTTGTTGGCTACTTGGGTACACTACCTAGGAATGGTGTAGGAGAAGGCTATCAGGAATCATTGAGGGGGGGCATAAGGGAATGCCAGTGGCATCAGATTTATTATGGAGGATGTTTGGGATTGGGATCCACCATGGAAAAGAAATAGCTTACATTTCTTACTTTGTGGGGGGGAATAAGGAAATTTGTGGGGGGCATAAGGAGGGATTTTAGGGGGGCATAATGATATGTGAGATGATTTATAGTGGTGGTTTGTTACATTTGGATACCCAATTCCCATAGGGAGGCATAAGAAACTTCCCCTATAGTTCCTTGCTCCTTTGGCTTGCTTGATGAGGCGATTAGTATTGTTTGTATGATTTAATGTAGTTGTAAACTACATTCTGTGTTGAACTATTTTTGAAATGTCAAAATGTTTCATGTGTGTTTGTTGAAGCCTTTGTTGTCATGTGTTGAATCCCATCTTCTATTGCATTCTGGTTTGGGCTCGTGGGCCAATGAAGAATTATGGATTCTCCTTTTCATTTGATGTCTTGGTTGGGTGGAGAGCATTGCCTTTCCCCTACTCCTATTGTGATCAAACTGGATGAATGAGAAGAAATTTATGTTTTTGTTCTGGAGCAAAGGAGAAAGACTATTCGATAGTTCCATGTGAAATAAAATCTCATTTTAACCCTTCCCACTTTGAAGTGGATGAATTTGTAAATGTTTTTGAAATGTAAAGATGTTGTACGGATTATGAAATTTTTAAAGTGAAATGAAAAAGAGATAGACTCTATTTTTCTTTGAAAGAATGTGAAAGATGTATATATATATACTCTGTTCCTGTTCATTTGAAAGGAAGAAATTGAAATCTCTTATTAGCATTCAAGAAATTGAGAGATGTAAAGTTGTATTTGAAATGAATAAAGGATTGCAATACCTTTATTATTTTCCATTGTTGCATTCAAATATGATCTTTAAATGTTATTGAAATCTCCGGTTGAAAGAAAGGAATACGTATGAAGGAATTTTATTACTTTGTTCTTTTGAAAATAAGACAAATTGGAAACCAGACTTTACATTTTATCCATAAAATGGTTTGTTGAATCAACTAAATGGATTTGACTAGGATTACAATGAATCTCCATACTTGGAAGGTGAAAAAAAGTGATAAATAAATCCTTTACAAATTGATATTTGTTTTCTATTTCATCCTTTAAAGTAATTTATCTAAGATGAATAGTTCAAACATGCAAGCAAGAAATAACAATGAAACATTAAAATATAACATGTTATGATATAAATGAACTCAATTGGACTAAAACACTTAGGGAAAAATCCTTCAAACATTGCAAAATCGGGTCAAAAACCTCTTACAATCGTTTTTTGTCGAGAGATGTAAAACTTTAATTTGTAACTCAATTAAACCAATTAGATCTTGAAAACTTCCTGAAATACCTCTAAGAATAATTCTCCATTTCTGTTTGGCATGTTGAGTGAAGGAGAAGATCAAATTGAACATATCTAACAAGTTAAAATTTACCAGTTTGCTTTTAAAAATCCTGCAGGGTGTTTTCTTAAAATTGACCCCTTAAACTTTATCAAAATATAAAATTAATGATTCCAGTGAAAAGAGGGCTTTAAGAGATTTTTAGAAAGTCCTTGTTTTCCCAACACTGAACTCTCTATCAAAATTTATGGCCTTATGAAGTTTTCTGCAATTGGCGGGCCTGCAGCCTGCATTTTTCCCTTAAAATCCTTAAGAAAATTTTTGGAAAATTTTTCTATGTTTTTCCCCACAACCCCACCAGCCCATGACCAATCAAGTGATGCCATGTGACATCATGAGGCATCGAGGGCAGAGCTGGTCCCTTTTTCCTTTTTGGATTTCAGAAAATTTTGGGAAAACTTTCCAAGTTTTCCCCACCAACCCGCTGAACCGTAGCCAATCAGGGGCTGCCATATGGCAGCACAAGGTGATGGTGGAAGAGTGGAGGTTGTTGGTTTTTTTTTTGTTTTTTGTTTTTGTCAAGTAAAAATCTTAAAGTTTCTCTATTGCCCTGGAAGTCCGCAGCCAATAGATGGCTTCCATATGGCCACCTTGGGAGAGGGCGGAGGCACATAGAACATTTATCCTTTTATCCTCTTCCCTTTTTCATTGCCAATTTTTCTAACTTTCCACGAGTGCCCGCCGACTAGCAGCCAATAGGAGAGTGACGCGTTGCGTGGTTGGGGTGTCGGCGGAGGCGTGTGTTCATTTGTTCCTTTGCACATTTTAACCAGAAAGTCAAAAAGTGGAATGTTTCCCCACTAACATGGACATCCCTCTCAGGTGAAAACCCTTCCCGCGGCCTGCAGGCCTATGCTTGGGGAAAAACTCCTCCCCTAGGCCCACAAGCTCGCTCCTTTGGGAAACTTTTTCCTCCCAAGGTCCGCCAGACCATAAGTTGAGTTTTATGATTAGTTAGGAGGACTTCTTTATATCATTTGAAAGGTGAGGAAATTTCCTATCCAATGGGAATGATTTAGGAAAATTTTGAATGCATTAAGTGTGATAGAAATCAAGTTGAAAATTTAGGCCTGTTAGAGAGTGTGTGTGATGAGGAATTTCCCTCTGAACCTAACTGACCCTAAAATTTGGACCTTGTGACCTCTAATAATTGTTAATAAAAGAAAAGTATATTTTAGTGGATTAGAATTGTTCTAGAACTTGTTAGTGGCAATTGTTAACTGTAACCTGGTTGTAGATTCTTTTTAATCAAAATAAAACTTATTCCATAATTTCCTAACTAATCCTAGGTTGTTCTTGGGTCTCAAGTAGGTTATTTTAGCTAGCGTTACACTTGGTATCAGAGTAGTGGTTTAAAAATCTTGGACCATTGGGCACATTGGAAAACTTGAGACATGAAACTTAAACCTAGTACACTTTTAAATCCAGAAAACAATTTAGTTTGGAATTTTCACATTTTAGTAAACATGGAAACTGAGTAAGACCTAGAATAAGGAATTAACTCTTGTTTTGGTCTGTGCAAGAGGCACAGACAAGATGAAGAGTATTTTTCACATAGAATTAGACCTACCACCACCAGATCATGCTGTAAAATCCATCCTACCCAAGATTTTGTAGACTATTGAGGACGTTAGTGTCGCTCTATGTGGAGGATCAGTAGGAGGACATGCAGCTAGACATGACAAAGTCCCTTCCATTGAGGGTCAGGTATCTCCTCGACCTAGCAAGGAGCATATAGGAGAGAACTCCCATGTAGAGTCAGCCAGGGAAGAGTCACCATAGAGGGGATAGGGGTGACCGAGTTTCAGAGCATATAGAGAGGTCTCGGTGCCCTAGGATTAGGGATGAGCATACGGAGAGGCCTAGAGGCTTTCAGATCATAGTTGCAGATCACATCAGGCACATCCCGAAGCTTCGGCCATCACATTGCTCAGGTGACATAGGTGGATTTTAGGTAAAGGCCTAGTTAGTGAGCCTAAGTGGATGCTTCAAGCTTTGTCCTTGTTCTAGCAACACAAAATCTCGTGTTGCGATCCATATATTGAGGGATGGAGCTAGTGTCTAGTGGAGGACAGGAGCATAAGCTCCATGTTGATTTTGATACAGTTACCTGGGAGCTCTTTGAGGAGCATTTCAGGAATAGATATTTGTCATGGAGATTCATACACTAGCGAATAGATGAGTTTCATGACCTTGGATAGGCATCTCTTTCAGTAGCAGAGTATGAGAGTAGGTTTTTGGATCTACTCCAGTATATTAAGTACATGCAGGATGAGTAGGTGCGGATCCATAGGTTCATTTGAGGCCTGAACCTGGACATCAGAGGTGTGGTTTGGATCCACTTCCCACAGACGTCAGTAGAGGCCATTGAGAAGGCCTACATGGCAGAGGAGACTCGGGGAAATATGCAGTAGGCTAGAGATCGAGTCCGAAGCTGCATATAGCAGATGTAGGACAATAGATTGAGGGGGTTAGATCCTCCTCTTCATGGTGGCCATAGTTCTTCACAGTCATCATTTAGACATAGCAGTAGTAGTAGCAGTAGTTCCACCCACCTTATAGACCTCCACAGAGAGTTGATGCATAGAGATATCGGAGTGTGGGGCCCCCTCCCAGAGGTCCCATCAGGACATAGCATGGACCTAATGCTCAGTGAGCTAGAGCTTGACAGTAGAGGTTGCAGCAGACTACAACTAGATCATCGGGATCCACAACATAGACTTCCGCAACACCTACCGGATGTACAACTCATTAGGGAGGATCAGGAAGTTATTTTGGTTGTGGAGTTGTGGGCTAGTTTTTGAGAGACTGCCCTCAGAACCCTAATAACAAGGGTAAGACACAGATATTAGAGTTGACTGTTAGTGACATGGGACGCAGCCATAGGATTTATACTGCAGTTGAGAACTGCTAGGCTGAGCATCAGAGTATAGTTATTGAGACTGTATGTAGCATTGGTAGTATTCTTACCTCTTTATTGTTTGATTCTGTTCTTCTTTCATTGCACCATCTTTAGTAGAGAAATGCAGGCTAGTGGCAGTTAGGTAGGTTCATAGTTGTGATGTTGAGATGGCTTTTGGATCTAAGATCTCTGTAAAATCCTTAGTTAAGGAGTGTGTCGTGGATTTGGGACCTTTCACCACTACCACAGATCTCCGTATCCTTCCTTTGGGATCGTATGGAGTCATTTTGGGTATGGATTGGTTATTTGCACATAGGTCTAGGATGGATTGTTACCACAAGACTATATCTTGTGCAAATGATCTAGGAGTGGAGTCAGTGATTTTAGGGGTTAGGAGACTCATTTCTATTTGCACCATCTTCGTTATGCAGTTTAAGCGGTGTGTGTGATGGGGTTTTCAGATGTATGTTGTTACAGTTAGTGACAGATCAGAGGATGGGTCTAGTGGACCATCGCTAGGTGATCACCCCCATTTTGAGAGAGTTAGCAGATGTCTTTTTCCGGGGGAGCTACCGGGGCCACCACCCCCACGTGAGATTTATTTTCATATAGATATGGTACCCGGAGAGCAACGCCTATCTCACGAGCACCTTATCGGATGACCACCCCCACAGCTCTGTGAGCTCAAGTTGCAACTTGAGGGCCTTTTTGAGAAAGGCCTTATCCATCCTAGTTTATCTCCTTAGAGTGCATCAGCAATCTTTGTGAAGAAGAAGGATGGATCCTTGCGGTTGTGTATTGATTAGTGCTGAAGCTAAACAAATTAAGTTTTAAAAATATTTATCCCCTTCCTCGCATTGATGATTTGTTTGATCAGATGAAGGGAGCCATAATTTTCTCTAAGATTGATCTTAAGTCAAGTTACCATCAGCTGAGGATTTCGGAGTCATACATTCATAAGACTGCCTTCCATATGAGATATGGGAAATATGAGTTCATAGTGGTGCCTTTTGGTTTGACTAATGCCCCCGTAGTATTTATGGGTTTTATGAATGGGGTATTCAATACCTTCTTAGATCACTTCATGCTCATCTTCCTTGATGAAATTTTGATTTACTCACGTACACGTGAGGATCATGAGGGGCACGCTCTCCAGGTTCTTCAGTGTCTTTGGGAGTAGTAGGTTTATGGGAACTTGGAGAAGTGTGCATTATTTTAGATGGAGGTGATGTATTTAGGTTACATCATTTTCTAGGGAAGGTATCGCCACCGATCCTTCCAAGATTAGAGAAATTATAGATTGGCTAACACTCACTACTGTGATGGAGGTGCGCATCTTCATGGGATTAGTAGGTTACTACTAGAGATTTTTTCAGGAATTTTATCGGATTGCACACCCCCATCACTTCCGTACAGAGAAAAGGGAAGATGTTTTTATTTTCAGACAGATGTGAGAAGGCCATCAGGACACTGAAGGAATGTCTCACTACAACACCTATTATTGCAGTGCCGGATCCACAAGGTGAGTTTTTCATTTACACAAATGCTTCTTTAGCAGGGCTTGGAGGTGATTTGATGAAGGAGGGTAGAGTAGTGGCTTTTGAGTATCACAAACTCAAAGATTATGAGCTTAATTATCTGACTCTTGATCTTGACCTTGTGGCTTTTGTGCATGCCTTAGTTCAATGGAGGCATTTTTTGCTTGCTCAGAGATTCTAAATCTGGACAAATCACCCGAGTCTTCGTCACCTCTTCACGTAGCCGAATCTCAATGCTCGTCAGCGCCGTTGGATGGAGTTACTTTGTGAGTATGATATGGAGATCAAGCATGTGAAGGGGAAGGAGAATATGGTAGAAGATGCTCTAGGAATCCAAAGACATGTGGCTATGGCCACCTCAGTGAGCACAGATTTACAGAGCAGGATTCTTCATCAGCTTTCTCTTGATAACTTCTACATTGTAGTTCAAGTGACGATTGAGTCCCAGAGACCCATCGAGGTGAAGTTTGATGGTTTTTCTTTAGAGGCAGATGGTCTTCTTAGGCACAGAGGCTGGATTTATGCTCTCAGAGATTGAGGCTTGAGGTAAGAACTCTTGGCAGAGGCACATCGTGCACCATATTTCAACCCATCCCGGGGTGAAGAAGATGCATGCCACCTTGAAACATTTTCATCATTGGAGAGGACTTCCTAGAGATGTTGCCTAGTTTGTGTCACAATGTTTAGAGTGTGAGAGAGTTAAGGCTGAGCATCAACATCCAGCTGGCCTTATTTTCCCTCATAAGAGACTGGAGTTGAAATGGGACACCATTTCTACAGACTTCATTGTGGGGCTACCGACGTCAAAATATCACCATGACAACATCATGGTCACGGTTCATAAATTGACAAAAGTGGCTCACTTTTCTCCGGTGAAGACCACTTATATAGTAGACAAATGGCATGGGTATATTTTGATGAGATTGTCACATTACATGGGATTCCACGAAAGATCATTAGTGACCACGATCCTTTGTACACATCTCATTTCTGGACTACCATGCAGTATGCCCTCCGGACGCAAATCAAATTCACCACAACATATCACCCTGAGACAGATGGACAAACAAAGAGGTTAAATAATATTTTAGAGGACATGCTCAGGATGTATGTGATGGATCAATAGTTTAGATGGGAGGAGTACCTATATTTAGTGGATTTTTCCTATAGTAATAGTTTTCAGAGTTCTATAGGTATGGCTCCTTTTTAGGATTTGTATGGCAGAGAGTGCAAGACACCCCTTAGCTGGGATAGGATAGAGGTTAGATTATCTCTTGGACTAGCTCTTCTATAAGACATGGAGAAATAGGTTATTTTGATCAGGTAGAGATTGCAGGAGGCATAGGACAAATAGAAGAAGTACATAGATCAACATAGGACCGACCGTAGTTTTGATAAGATCCCTATCCATTATGGAAAAGGTTCTAAGTTAGCTCCTAGATTTGTTGGTCCTTTTGAGATCTTGGAGTGTATTGGCCCTTTGGCCTACTGTCTACCATTTCCATCCATCTTGTCTCGCATACATAATGTTTTTCATGTTTCATTTCTTAGGAGATATATTGTAGATCCTTCTCATGTTCTAGATTGAACCTCATTACAGGTGTAGGATCAGGGGTAGGTGACGGTGGAGCCCATTTTCATTATAGATCACAGGACCCCAGTCCTTCAAGGTAGAGAGATAGATCACGTCCGGATGCAGTGGGATAGATATGATGAGATTGTAGTTACATGGGAGGGTGCTAAATTATTGTGGGTTCAGTTTCCACATTTGTTCCAGTGACTTCTGGGAGGAATTCAAATCTAAGGGGAGGGGGATGTAGTGCCCCACTTTCCTTTGACACCATTTGATACTGATCTTAATATTGTTGATTTCATTATGGACATTATTATGGTTTTGATTTAGTATGATGTTAGATGTTGGACCATGGATTATTTATGACCTTGATTTAGTTATGATGCATGATGATTATTAAAGACACTTCATATGTGGATGATGATATACTATTTGACATGGATATATTATGAATGTTGTTCGGACATGTGATTTTTAAATATGCTGAGTAGACCTAGAAAATAGACATTATATGATAATGATATTGTTGATTGTCTTGATGTTGTTGTCATTCATATGTATAGATGATTTTGTGATTATATTTATATCATGTTTGGATGTTCTGATATGGCCACGAGGCTGAAGGAGTTGTTTGTGTTTTGTTGGTTAAAAATATCACAACAAACATCGGGGGATTGGATACCAATAACATTGGAATTCTAGATGAATTCAACAAGGTCACCATGGCAACTGTATTTTTTGTGTGTGTTGTATTTTGTTAGGGATTCCCGTGGGGGATTACCTTTGAATGTGACCAAGGCGTTATGTGTATTTTATTAATGTGGTTGCTTTTTATTATTGTTTGCAAGTGTTTTATTTTGTGATGCATTTACAATTTTCATTATTCTTTTAATTATGGAGAATTAATGTGAGTAATCATATTGTTAAAATAAATAAATCAATCAAATTTGGGATATAAGAAAGTAAATATAGAAGTTGTTGGCTCTTGTATTAAATGTGGTAAGTGATGTGTAAGTATGTGTAAGTGTTGTGTAAGTCAGATTTTGGAGTATGAAACACTTCAGCTGATTGGAAATTCGAATTTGTCCTTGGAGGCTGATTTTGGAGGCTTTTGGGAAAAGTAAATCTTGTCTCATACCTCTTAATTTTTTTTACCAAACCAAACCTATGGTTGGAGAGTTTATTTTAGACCTCTTTAATGAATTTTTATATGTCAAGTTACATGTTTTAATTGCACTTTCTTCATGTTTTAAATTTGCAGTCCTTATGGGTGTGGGCTTGGTTGGAGTGTGTAAGTAATTTGTCATATTTTCAAACACCTATTTATTATGCTTGCGGGAATGAATTTGAATTTTGTGTTGGAGTTGAGGATGTGTGATGTGGCATCATACATGGATCCACTTCATCCTCTTCTCTTCCCTCTTCTATAAAATTGGAACTCCCTGCTCTGTTTTTGGTTCTTGAACTTTTGGAATGCTTCCTTGGGGTGAATTGTCCTTGGTTGTTTGGAGCTCTTTTTGATTTTGGATGAGATTGGAGAGCATTTCATACTTGGGAATTGCTGATTTTGGGATTGTATTTTGGCATTGAAAGCTTGTTGTTTTGGAAAAAAATATACCATGGAGAGGTAGGAGCTTAACTATTCATATATGCTTTTATTTTGTTGTATGTTTGTGTGAATTGTGAATGTTTTGTGTGTTTGTTGCCTGGTTGGGTAGACTACCTAGGAATGGTGGTAGGAGAAGGCTATCGGGAATCATTGAGGGGGGCATAAGGGAATGCCAGTGGCATCAGATTTATTATGGAGGATGTTTGGGATTGGGATCCACCATGGAAAAGAAATAGCTTACATTTCTTACTTTGTGGGGGGGGGGGGGGCATAAGGAAATTTTTGGGGGGCATAAGGATATGTGAGATGATTTATATTGGCAATTTGTTACAGGTGGATACCCAATTCCAAATGGGAGGCATAAACAACTTCCCCCATAGTTCCTTGCTCCTTTAGATTTCTTGATGAAGCCTTAGTATTGTTTGTATGTTTTAATGTAGTTGTAAACTACATTATGTGTTGAACTATTTTTAAAATGTGAAAATGTTGCATGTGTGTTTGTGGAAGCCTTTGTTGTCATGGGTTGAATCACATCTTCTATTGCACTCTGGTTAGGGCTTGGGGGTCAATGAAGAAGGATGGCTTCTCCTTTTAATTGGATGTCTTGGTTGGGTGGAAATCGTTGCATTTACCCTGCTCCTGTTGTGATCAAATTGGATGAATGCGAACATATTTATGTTGTTGTTCTGGAGTAGAGGACAAAGACTGTTTGACCATTCCATGTGAAAAAAAATCTCATTGTAACGCTTTCCAGTTTGAAGTGGATGAATTTGTAAATGTTTTTGAAATGGAAAGATGTTGTATCGATTATAAAAATTTTAAAGTGAAATGGAAAAGAGATAGACTTTATTTTTTCTTTGAAAGAATGTGAAAGATATATATATATATATATATATATATATATACTCTATTCTGTTCATTTGAAAGGAAGAAATTGAAATCTGTTATTTGCATTTAATAAATTGAGAGATGTAAAGTTGTATTCGAAATCAATAAAGGATTACAATACCTTTCTTCATTTGCATTGTTGCATTGAAATTTGATCTTTAAATGTTATTGAAATCTCTGGTTGAAAGAAAGAAATATGTATGAAGGAATTGTATTACTTTGGTCTTTTGAAAATAAGACAAATTCGAAACCAAACCTTACATTTTAGCTATTAAATGGTTTTTTGAATCAACTAAATGGATTTGACTAGGATCAATGAATTTCCATACTTGGAAGGTGAAAAAAAATGATAAATAAATCATTTAGAAATTGCTCTTTGCTTTGTATTTCATCCTGGCAAATAATTTATCTAAAATGAAGAGTTCAAACCTACAATCAAGAAATAACAATGAAAATTTAAAGTCTAACATGTTATGATATAAATGAACTCAATTAGACTAAAGCACTTAGGGAAAAGTCCTTCAAACATTGCAAAATCAGGTCAAAAACCTCTTACAGTCGTTTTGATGTCAAGAGACGTTAAAAATTGATTTGTAACTCAATTAAACCAGTTGGAGCTTGAAAACTTCGTGAAATACCTCCAAGAATAATTCTCCATGTCTGTTTGGCATGTTGAATGAAGGAGAAGATCAAATTGAACAGATCTAACAAGTTAAAATTTACTAGTTTGCTTTTTAAAAGACTGTAAGCCATTTTCTTAAAATTGACCCCCTTAAACTTTATCAAAATCTAAAATTAATGATTCTAGTGCAAAGAGGGATTCAAGAGCTTTCTAGAAAGTCCTCCTTTTTCCAACACCGAGCTCTCTATAAAAAATTATGGCCTTCTGAAGTTTTCTTCACTTGGCAGAAAATCTTGGGAAAATTTTCCCTGGCCGGCCCGTGGCCCGGATTTTTCTCTTAAAATCCTTAGGAAAATTTTTTGGAAAATTTTCGATGTTTTACCTACCACCCTGCCGGCCCACGACCAATCAGGTGATGCCACGTGGCGTCACAAGGCATCGGTGATGGAGCGGGTCCCTTTTATCTTTTTACGTTTCAAAAAATTTTGAGAAAATTTTCTAAGTTTTCCCCACCGACCCACTGATCTACAGCCAATTAGGGGCTTCCATGTGGTAGCATGAGGTGACGATGGAGGAGTGGAGGTTGTTGGTTTTTTTTTTTTTTTTTTAGTTTTTGTCAGGCAAAAATCTTAAAGTTTCTCTACCACCCTGGAAGCCCACAGCAAATGGATGGCTACCATGTGGCCACCTTAGGTGAGGGTAGGCCCACACTTGGGGAAACATTCCTCCCCTTAGGCCCGCAAGCCCGCTCCTTTGGGAAAATTTTCTTCCCGAGGTCCGCCGGCCCATAACTTGAGTTTTATTAAGAGTTAGGAGGACTTCTTTGTATCATTGGAAAGGCGAGTAAATTTTCTATCCAATGGGAATGATTTAGGGAAATTTTGAATGTGTTAAGTGTGAGTAAAATCAAGTTGAAACTTTAGGCCTTTTACAGAGTGTGTGTGATGAGGAATTTCCCTTTGAACCTAACTGAAACTTCTAACCCTAAATTTTGGACCTTTTGAACTTTAATAATTGTTAATAAAAGAAAAGTATATTCTAATGGATTAGAATTGTTCTAGAACTTATTAGTGGCAGTTATTACCTTGTAACCTGGTTGTAGATTGTTTTTAATAAAAAAAATAATTCCATAATTTTCCTAACTAATCCTAGGTTGTTTCTGGGTCTGAAGTGGGTTGTTTTAGCTGAAATTACAATTAAAAACCCATTTTCATTCCCTTACACACAAATACATTTTTTTTCCACAAACTATATAGACAAATAAAATAGTGCAATAAACCAAATGCACCCTGCATTTTGGGTTTTTCATCTCAAAGGAGGACTAAGTTTTTAGTTTAAAATTTCTTTTAAAATTATTTTTTCAATGTAAGACACAAACATGTCAAGAGTTTACTATTTTTGGTTAATATTTTTGGGGGCACTTGGTTCCTTGGTGAAGTTGATTGGCTTTTAAAAATCCCACCAGGGATCAAGTCTAGTTGAGTACCAAGGCCTTGAGATATTCAACATAGAGATTCAAAATAGTTGAGGCCATGATTGTGCAATAAATGACTTTAACGGCATGGATGCCCCTTACTCGTAACTGCTTCGGCTAAAGGTTATCGCTAGTTTAATTTTACGCTTACTTGTAATTGTAAATACACTATATAATTCCTCCGAAGTATGAGAAGAGCTACCAACAATCAATGTAATCTAGTGCCCAATGAGTGCACACTACTCATAAAAAAAAGTTAGTCTTTCTTAATGGAAAATTGTATGATTTCCTTTAATCCTTTGTTTTCTAATTTTTATATTTATATCTCTTTAACTAAATACATTAAAATTTGAATTCCAAGATCGTAAATCTAGAAAACAAATTCAATTATGAAATGAAAAATAATATGTCATGGTGACTATCCAAATGTCACCCAAACACAAAAGAAAGGTTTTTCAAAAAAAAATTCTTTAAGAAGTTTGATTCAATATCTATTTTTGGTAAATTTTAAGAGTATTTATAGTTACTCTTTTCTTTATTTTAAATTTTAATAACTAGTGAAATCATTGGGTTAATAGATTACATACATTTTTGACATCTTAGCTCATGCTTCGGAGGAACTATATAACATATTTACAATTACAAACAAGCATACAACTAAACCAGACATCACCTTTAGCTTAAATAACTACAAGTAAGGGAAAACTATACCATCAAATTCACCCAGGATACGATCCTAGCATCAACCGTTGTGACTCTTTGCGTCGAGTATTTCCACGCCTTGCACTCTGCAAGACTTGCTCCCTAGTTGGCTCTTTGAAATCCTAACAACATCACCAATAGACCAAGGCCCTTTCGATTTAAATATTGATTTGATTGGATACAAATCTAACTTTTTAATAAATTTATAGTAGTATGTTAAACAATATTATAAATAAATAATATATTAATATATACAAAATATTTATAGATACCAAATGGAAATCATATCGAAGGTTTAAATTTTCATTCACCTATTAAATTAACATCAAATTTATGTATACACATACAAGTAAACAATTCACTCTTTTACATTGCACTCATCTACAATTTTCAATTGAAAAATGTTTACCAAATTTTAAATTCAAAATAAATTCAAAACACTTACATATAATTCTTGCATTAAATATTTTAGGGCACTGAAGATGTATTAAGGTTTGATTGACCTTTTTTTATTAATTGATTCAAATTGATCCTTAATACACATAATCTTAATACACCTAATGCTCTAATTAAATGTGTACTACAACTTGATTGGTCCCTTTTGTGTGAATGGAACTCTAAAATGCATTTAACTCTTAAGAGTATTTTTACTTGGAATTGATTGACACATACAAAATCAAATGGGCTCGATTTCATGGATAACCAATGATCAGACCTATTTTTTCCAGGTGAGGAGACCTAATGAAATGAAACGCAATGACTTTGAGATATTATGTTATGATTTGAAAATGATTTCTCCCCAACACAATAAGTTGAAAAGTGATTTTCGTTCAACTTATCATTTCCTATTCGGGATGAGATTTTAGTTTTTATTTTTATTGGCGGTACCTGCGGTGAGTTTCCTGTTGTTGCGTTGGTGAATTTGTGGGTTGATTGACATAGTACAGTTTTCTCCCATTTTTTGTCATGCTTTTTTACGAAGTCCATTTTAGTTTGTTTTCGTGTCAATCGGCCATTCTCATGACGTGCGCCCTGCTGTTGCTAACGCTTGGCAGTTTAATCTGCGTTAGTAACCCGCATGTTAGGTTTGGTTCCTGTTTTATGTCCGGATGTGTATGCATTTTCCTTTTTGACCTCTAGACAACTCTGAAACAAAACGTCCCAATTATAAATTTGATTCGAGGTGGCAGATAATGAACAGCGTAAACATTGACTCCTACAAGAACTTGGTGGTGTTAAAATATTTCATAATTTAGCTCCAACAGATTTGGAGAAACAAAACAATCAGTGCGTACCGTAAATTTATTTATTTTTTGATGAAAAATATGTTATATAATATTAAATAAAACATGATATAAAATTCTCTCAAAAAAAAAATGCTGCCGGTATGAGAGCACGTCCCAAAGCCACAAACACACTAGGCCATTCCTAGGAAAGCAAAAAAAAGTACAGACAGTTAAAAAAACTTCACTCGAAGAAACATAAGGACCAAGAGAGCCAAAGGACCCATAAGAGGAAGGAGCAATAAAGCACCCCTTCTTCTCCTTATACTTTGTTATAACAGTGCACGGACCCTGTTAAGGAAGCAATGCAAGCGGAGGGACTGGGCAAGGGCTATCCGGACTCGGGTGAGAACTAGAAGGCTCTAAGACATGCGTCTGCTTTGTTCCAGCGCTAGCTCGGGGAATCTCAACAATCCTATTTTCAAAATGTTCAGGAGAAGAGCATGTGTTGACTTTTGGCGCTGAGAATTGCTGCCAGCTTTTAGGCCACATAGAGGGATTTTTTTTCTTTTTTGAGAATTATTGAGCACTCAAGCCTCTTGAAGGTGACCAGTTTGGTGACATAATCGACACCGAAAGACTGTGTTCTCATAATCAAGAAGCTGAATCCATCTAAAACCATCAGGAAGCCCCTTTATGAGGTCAACCTCAATACAAATACAAGCATATGTGAATAACCCTTACTTGAAACATTCATCACCTGCCTTAATGAAATGACCAATAGAGTTAGTAATGGCTTCAAAAATAACAGGATTGCAAAAGGGCAAAGCAAGATTAGGGAGGTGGACCCAAACAGGCATTTTAGAGACTGCCATAGTAGAAGGATCAAAATCCTCAAACGAAAGAGTGAGAAAAAGGATAGACCTACCCCAAAACCACTGGCCATCAGAAAGCACTCTTGATAATCAACAGGAGAAGATAACTAGATAATAAAAAACCCTTTTCCACAAAGTTAAATCTCACAAGCACTCGCCCTAGTGGAATGAATCCATTTATGGAGAGCCTCTATCTAAGGCCAAAATCCATTAAATCTACACATAAGAGTAAAAGATTTAATGAAAAAAATAGGGGAAACTACCTCAGGCATGGAGAGCTTAACCACTAGATTGTCCTCAGATTTATCCACAATGTAGGGCATCCCTGAAACATGCCGAGCCCCTAGAGAACCTTGTCCTACAACTTCTTCTAGAAATAATTTTCCTATAGTAGAACCCTGGGTTTACACATCCGTCATGATAGAGGAGAAGGGAGAAGTAACCATGGGTGGCCGAAGTGAGGCCTTCTCAAAACCCTATCCTCATTTTTTCCTTTGCTTTTCTCATTCATTGTCAGAGCCGGGTACTGTATTTTTGACAACTTGTAAATAGCAATGGTTGCTCCTACTTGACAACTAAGTTTTGGCTAAAAACTTAATGCTATAAAATAGAACACAATGGCAGGATATCATAAAAATTGAAAGCTTCCAAAAGTTTTTTTGTTTTGAAGGAATATAGTTACGATTTTATCCCAAATATTTTTACACAAAGAATAAATAAATACTTTCATGGTTTATCCTCATTCAATCATTTGAAAATGGAAAACAATCGAACTCATCCATAAAACATTGTGTAATGGCTATCCTCGCGAAAATATCGCATGACCTCACATGAATCCCATGAACATACACCATATATCCCACCCCCACATGCCAAACCGTCGCATGCCCACGTGAAATGAAATTTCTCGGATCAATTTTTTGCCATAGGAAATGTTTTCCAGTAAAGTAACGAGGTTTGGTGTGAGTTGGCAAGTTGCTGACACATTGAATATGGTCAGACAACTCGCCAACCCATGAGGACGCCAACTCCATCCCACAATTTAAGTTGTCATCTCTGCCATTTCACTATGTCCATCATCTCCCTCTATCCCTATTGCATTTGGATAGCTAGAGCTTGCACTTGCAAAATATTTCCAAAGGTTACTGAGGTATACACAATCTGTTTTCATAACCGCGTTCACACGTCATCTCTAAATTTGCAGAATCTCTCATGCCTTTGGGCTCTGGTTCATTTCAAGTAATTTTTTAATAAATAGATTTCATTTTAAGGTATTTTTTATCATGGTTTTTACATAGGTAGGGACTTAGGAATATCTACAAGACATAACAAATAGTAAATGGGATTCTAGAAGCCCTACCCATGTTAGAGCTACTTTACAACCATATAAAAAAGTGACCTTTGTTCTATAAAATTTATTACTATTTTGCCAGTAAATCCAATATTATAATTTTTTTATTAATATACGCATTTTAATGAGGTTTTGTGGTAATCGTTGAGATAAAGCAATACCCAAATTAAGAGCTACTTTGCACGTATACACTGAAAAAATTACCCATTTCTTAGCACACAATCCTCATCCTTGCAAAGCCATAAAGAACTCTGTAACGACACAATCATGTCAAAAAGTCTCTTTGAAAGACACAACCCGATCACTTAAAATCACCCACGTAAAAAAATAAGGTATCCTTGTGGGTAGGATTACATTCTATTGTATCATGTCAATGTGTCATCTGGGTATTTTCCATATCCTAAATGGAAAGCCATTTGGGTATTTACTAATTGGGTAGTAGCTTTTTCATTGTTCCTCGTCTTTGAACAATTTTTTCACAAAATAAACTAGATCTAAACTAATCAAATTTTCCTCTATAGTAAACATGATAGTAATATGTGTATATTTATAATCATTTTCCAATTTTTCCGATAGCTCTATAGAATTATCAACATCAAAAAATCTTCTGTAGATATTTGAGCTCAAGGATTTACCAATAATACCTCTAGATTGTTCACATTTTAATTTCTATTACTCCTGTTTAAAAAATTTTGTTGAGGATCTTTCATTTCTTTATTTTCCATCATCCATAGAGTCATTTCCCTTAGAAAATTCTAAACAACAATATTCAAATCTTTCAAAACCGCTTCTATCAAAGATTGCCAAACTTTCGTTGGTAGAACCCATGATGTTAGAAGATGTAATGACCAGTTCTCTTCGACACTATTTCACTATGATTTTATTACCCTTGGACAAATAATTTGACATTTTGATTTCTTTATCTTGATCAATAGGTGATACACTATATACACATTTATACTATTGATATGTTATGTTCCACATTTTGATTATGAAACATTAGATGACATTAGTAGATATTTCTTTATATGTTGATTTCCATTATTTTGATATTATACTTACACATTATATTCAAGATTGATTACCTATGTTATATGTTTTGAGTAGAATTATAATCTCATGGATGTTAGAATCAAATTATTTTGATATGTTGATAGATAATAGAATTGCTTAATATGAATGACGACTATTTTTTTCTCTATATTTATTATTTCTCGATGTTCTTGATGCAGATGTAAGGCGAGAGAGGTATTTTTGTTTGTGTTTTTAGGGACATTATATAACTATACATCAAAAGGTGATAGCGAACCAACCACAAAAAAATGTTGCTTGTTTTGCAACAGGGCCAAATTTCACAACTTGTGTCTAATGTAGATGTTGTGTTATTACATGCTTAGTTAGGAGGTCTCTCATTGGGGGGTGACCTCACATGTGTGGCCATGGGTTGTAATGTTTTCCTTTCTTTTAATTTTTGTGTGTGCCTTATTTTTTTGTGCATGTATTTAACAATTGCAAAAATCTATTTGCTTTATTAACACTTGTTAATGTGTCTTAATTAGCTAGTTTAACTTAAATTTTAAACTAAAAGGAAGAGGTGACATGTTGGTAATATATAGATTAGATAGTCCTTTATTTGGGCTTGATGTGGAATAAATTAATTGCACTTAGGAGGTGCCTACTCTTCTTCCTTTCCCAAATTCTAATTTTTCTTTCTATGCCACTTTTTGAGACTTATGGGACAAGTTAACATTGTCCATGACATCTCAAACTCTTCTACCAACCATACTTTTGAAGTATGGAGCTCATTTTGACCATTTTACCATTTTTTTTTAATGTAAAAGAGAAACTAATTGTAAATTTCTACTTACAATACTTAATTTTTCGTTGATAAGTATGCAGTGCATGTTGGAGTGTCATGTGTGCATGTCATTAATCTTACATGTCAATTTAGTGCATTGGGGTTGGTGTGTTGCCTTGTGAGTTGGTATGGATGGATGATGAAGTGTAATCCTACAAGAAGACACCTCATCATCTACACCTCCCTTTTATATTTATTGAATGAATTTGAGGGACTTTGGGTTACTTGTATCATTTTTATTCTCTTGCACTTTTAGAATTGGGGGCTTTTTGGAGTTGCATTTTGGATTTCATTTGTTTGGAAAGTGTTGAAATATTTTTTTAGTGAATAATTTTGTAAGATTGATGGAGAGGTATGATTTCCACTTGTTTCCATTCTTTTATTTATGCATTTAGATGTAAAATTTGTTCTTGTTTGAATATTGTATGAGTGTTGTCAATGTTATTTATTATGGTTGGGTAACTTGCGTTAAGAATGGTTTGGGATATGAAAGTATTGGACCATAGGGGAGGGAAAAGGGACATGTGAGGCATGCATTTTTGAGGGAGTGTGATTATGAGGTTCACCTATGGTGAGTGAAAAGGAAAACTTGGACATATTTTTGCATATTTACAAGGTGAGAGATAAGGATGTATTTGAATGTATTGTATTGTGTACATGGGGGATTTTGGGTGGAACTCGTACTTCATTTTGGAGGGAAAAGGAGGTGTTTCCCATATTCCTTGCTCATTTTGGCTTTTTTTCAAGCCTTTCTTTTGTTGTAAATTTTCTAAATCTTGCTTGTTTGTGTCTTTTTTAATGTGTTATATATTTGTGGATTGTATGTTTTGTGGAAGCCATTTTTTGTAAGAGTTGTCAAAGTTGCATAACACTCCCCATTGCTCTTTGGTTGGGGTTCGGGGGCCAATAATGAAGATGGATTTTCATCTTATTGGATTGATGTTTTGGTGGAGAGCATCACCTACACCCTTTCTTTGTATTTTGTTTAAATTAGAAGAGTTGAACGAGTGCCAAGTTGAAATTTCGAAGTTTGGAGAAGACATTGAAATGAACACTTGTATATTTAAACTTTTGGAAGAATATCTATGTTCTAAATTTGACCCCATTATTTGCACTTAGAGTGGAAGGTTGTAATTACTATATTTAAAAGAATGTGATTATAAATTTCATATACCAATTTGGTAATGTTGTATTGGAAAGAAGAAAGCTTAAATTTTATATTTGTTACAAATGAAACTATCAATATTTTGGATGCTATTCAAAGTTAAAATATGTATTGTTTGGGAAACAAATATGTTGTTCTAAAGAAGGTGTTTTTGAGTTCTTGTTGTATTGTTGGCAAGCTTAAAATTTAAGAAAAAAAAGAGCCTTAGTTAAATATGTTATTTACTTTGTTCTCTCCAAAATAAATTGTGAGAAAGGAACTACTCGAGTTGAAATCAAAGACAAATTTTATACAAATTATAAGGGAAAATTGTTATATTTAGTGTTTTAATTCAAAGAAATATTCCCTTCTTGGTTTGTATTTGGTTAAATAAAAAGACGATTAGTTTCAACTATTCTACTCATCGTGAATAAATATAAATTTACAACTACTTTGTCTTAGATGTCATTATACAACTAAATTTAGTGGATTTTTAAAAATAAGGTTATATATATATATATATATATATACACACACACAATTATAATTATATATAAATATAGAAATTTAATATAGATATTATGATTATATATATATATATATATATAAACAAAACTTTTTAATATTACAAAACTTATTTACATAGTCGTATGTCTTTATGAAACAATTTTTTGTTATATATAAAAAATGTGATCAAATAATACAGCTGCCTTTGTGTGTGAGGTAGTTTTATAATAAAAAATATATTAATAAGGGTGGGGACACCGCTCTCAGCCACCCACACTATGTTAAATCAAACCCTACCTAAAAATGGTTGTGCCCCATAATTCAAACCATCAGTGCACTTTTTCATAAATGGGTCGACCATTGCTATATATATATAACCCATACCCCTGTGTATATCTCTTTTGACCCAGAATTAAATAGGGGAAATGAAAATCCCAAAACAATATAAATGGTGGAATTTATTATTTTTTCAAAAATATCTAAAATATCCATTCAAACCCTAGGTAGGGAAAGAAAATTTGTTAAGAAGAAATATATATAACATAAAAGCACAATACATACAAAAATTATGTGTATCCATCCCAATATCCAAGCCCACAATGCTCCATAGCTTTCTTAAGCTCCATGACTCTCCCTTCAATCTGCAAAAGTAAAAATTAAATGGATTAGGGAAAAAATGGGAATAAGAAGCTAATATAAGAAAATTTAGGGAAATATAGATCCAATGGCTCAAACATATCAAATATAATAGCTGAAAATAAACACTACATCACTTAAAAGGATGACATTTTTGTGGGAATGGGATTAAATTAAAAAGGGTATATGTAATTGGTTGAATGGGGCCACTTAGTGTTTAGGTTAAGTGGTGAAATTTTATAGTAGGAACTAATTAAGTTAATGTGCATGGTATTTTTTTATAATTTAAAAGGGGTTTTTAGATGATTAGTAGTTAAATAAATTAAATGTATCGTGGTTATTAGTTATTTTAAAAATACTATAATAGTGAATATGAACTTAATGAAATGTTTCAAACACTAAAGTATTTTGTTCAAATAAATTAATAATATTTAATTATTAATTTATATTCGATTACATTATGTTGATGTGGAAAACATTCACGAGAAATTAATTTACCACAAGTACTAGTTACAACCCTTTTGAAGCAAAAAACAAAATTGTTGTAATTTTTCCCTAATAAATTAGTAGGTTTTAATATGGTTCTGAGCATAAAAAATGTGGGTGTTACACTTAGTATTAGAGCCATGGGTTCAACACTTCGACATTGAGCCAACACGAAGTACAACAAGAAAACCTAAGACAACCTACACCTAGAACACATCATTACATGATATTTTAAAATGTAGAAAACCAAGAAAACTGAAACAAAACCTAGATGATTACAAACTACCTCCTATATTTGTATGTGCAGGAGGCACGAATCAGAAGAGGGGATATTTCATGTGGAGTCATACATACTACCTCCAAAGAAGGTAGTTGCCTCTATATTACTATAGATCCTATAGACATTACATGATGTCAATGAAGCTATACAAGGTTCAACAGTAAGGGGAAGCTATAGAGATCCATTAGTAGAGGCTTATATCCCTTCATGACATAGTGAGGAGTATAGGGCAAAGAACTTCCATGTGGAGTCACATAGATTGGATTTACCTCATAGGGGACATAAAGAGAGGGCTACATGACATAAAGATAGATCTACGAGCCCTAGGTTAATGGGTGATCATGTGGATAGACCTAGAGGAAGGCAGTCACCAAAAATGGATCATATCAATGAGACATTAAAGTTACACACACCTCATTTTGTTGGAGACACATGAGGGTTTCAGGATGAGGTATAGTTGGTTAGCTTGAGTGGATGCTTTAAGCTATATCCATGTAACAGAAACATGAAGGCTTGTGTTTCCATCCACCTTCTTAGAGACGGAGCTGAGGTCTGGTGGAGGATTGAGGAACAAAAGCTCTATGTGGATTCAGATAAGTTCAATAAGGAGCTCTTTAAGGAGGGGTTCAAGAGTAGATACATATCAAGGAGATTTATCTAGCATTAGATTGATGAGTTTCATGATCTGTGACAGGCATCGATGATATTAGCTAATTATGAGAGTCCACTTTTGGAATTGTTGCAGTATTTCAAGTACTTACAACATGAGTATGTTTGCATACACATGTTCATCAGGAACCTGAAATTAGATTAGGGAGCAGGAGTTCCTATGCATTGTCCACAAACTTCAGCAGATGCCATTGAGAAGGCCTACATTGTAGACAAAGACATGGGGAAGACTCAACAGGATAGAGATAGAGTATGGAGCCTTATACAAAAAATTTAGGATAGAAGGGCAAGGGGGTCAGCTCCTCCTCCTTGTGGAAGACATGATTCAACATATTCCTATTTCAAGCCTCCATGAAAAGCACAAAAATAGAAGCAACAATAGGCCTGACCACGTTTTAGCACTCCACATTGTTAGGATGCATATAGAGGATGTAGTATGGGGCCCCCAGCTAGGAGACATAATAGGTCACAGAATCCACCCTGAGCTCCATTTACAGGAGTACGTCCATCACAGCACCCACAAAGATCTATGACAGGGTCATCAAGTTCTAGAACATAGACTACAGGGCACCAGGAGGAGCATATGTTCATTGGAGTGGATCAGGTAGTTGTTTTGAGTGTGATTTACATAGATATCACTAGAGGTAGTGCCCACATAACCTTGTTAATCATAGTAAGGAACATATTTTAGAGCCTATAGTTTGTGGTATAGGACGTAGCCATCAGATTTATGTAGTGGTTGAGAACCTCCAGGAGGAGCACCAAGGCACGGTGATTGAGACCACATGTAACATTTGTGGTATTTATACCCATGTATTACTTGATTCTAAATCTTTAGATTCTTTCATTTCTCCATCGTTAGTTGCACAATATAGGTTGGTAGAAGTTAAGAAGGGCCTTAGTTGGGATGTTGAGATGGCTTTTGGATCCTATATCTTAGTAGAATTGTTAGTTACTGAGTGTTTAGTAGACCTAGGAGCCTTCACCATGACTTTGGATCTTTGTATCCTTCCCTTGGGTTCATATGGAGTTATCTTGGGCATAAACAGGTTATCTTAACATAAACCTAGAGTAAATTATTATAGCAAGGTGATATCTTGTGTAGACGTTTTGGGAATGGATTCAGTGATAATTAGAGTTAGGAGACCCATTACTATTTGCACCATATCATCTATGCAGATGAAGTGGTGTGTGCGATGGGGATTTCAGTTGTATGCCATCATAGTAAGTGACCGATAAGAGGATGAGAATCATGAACCATCACTTGATGATCATCATATTTTAAGTGATTTTTCAAATTTTTTCCTAGCGAGTTATAAGGGTTACTTGCCCCACGTGAGATAGAATCTGATATTTATTTTGTTCTTGGAGTGGAACCTATCTCATGGGTGCCTTATAATATGACCAACCCTAAGCTATGTGAGATGAATTAGCTGTTAGAGGGCCTTCTTAAGAAAGGACTAATCTATCTTACTATATCTCCTTGGGGTTCACTAGTGATTTTGGTGAAGAAGAATGGATATTTGCATTTGTGTTTTGACTACAAACAACTAAAAAAATTAAAAATCAAGAATCCTTACCCCTTTCCTCGCATAGATGATTTATTTGATTATATGAATGATTATAAAATGTTTTCTAAGATATATCTTATTTCAGGTTACCATCAACTGAGGATTGTGGAGGCAGATATCTGTAAGACATGTTTCCACACGAGATATGGCCACTACAATATCACAGTTGTGCCATTTGGTCTGACGAATGCCCCTGTAATATTCATGTATTTTATAAATGGGGTGTTCAGGAAATTATTGCACCGCTTCGTGCTTATGTTTCTTGATGACATAAGGATATACTCATGCACATGTCAGGAGCAAGAGGAGAACCTTCGATAGGTTAATCATTGTCTTTGAGAGTATCAGATATATGAGAACCTAGAGAAGTTTGCATTTTTCAAGAAAAATCTTCAATATTGAGGTCACATTATTTATAGGGGAGGTGTCACAGTCGAACCTTCAAAGATTATAACTATTATAGATTGGCTAGAGCCAACCAATCTGAGTGAGGTGCGCAACTTCATGGGATTGTCAAGTTATTACAGGAGGTCTATTCATAATTTGTCTTGTATTGTGCATCCCATCACTTCCGTATAGTGGAAAGGGAATAAGTTTGTTTGGTTAGATATATTTGATTAGGCCTTTAGGACACAAAAGGAATGCTTTATAACAAAACCTATTCTTATAGTACCATATCCTTAGTGGGATTTCTTTGTGTGTAGAAATGCCTCGTTGGCAGAATTAGGAGGTTTTTTGATGCAGGTTGGCTGTCTAATATATTTTTCATCTCGTAAAATCAAGGAATATGAACTCAATTATCAGACTCATGACCTTGAGCTTGCAAAACTATTCCGCTTTGGTGCATTCGCAACATTTCCTTTTAGGTAGGAGTTTTATTCTCAAGATAAATCATTTGAGCTTACGACACCTCTTCATGCAAGTCAATCCCTATATTAGTCAATGGTGTTGGATGGAAATGATATGTGAGTACAAAATGGAGATAAATCATGTGAAGGGGAAGGAGAATGTGACTGTAGATGATTTGAGTCATCAACAGTATTTTTCTATGGCTAAATTAGTGGATAAAGACTTGCGGAGAAAGATCTTACAACTTCAACATGAAAAATTCTACCTTTGATTTAGAGAAGAGATTGACTCTTAGAGACCCCTTGAGGGGAAGTTTGAGGTAATTACACTGGAATCATGTGGATTTCTTCAACACAAGGGTCAGATATATGTACCTAGGGATGGAGGTTTGAGAAAACATATATTGGTAGAGCATAAACTTATACCTTATTATGCCCATCCAGGGGTGAAGAAGATGTATGACACATTGAGACAATTATACCATTGGATATGACTTAGGAGAGATGTAGCTCATTTTGTGTCTCAATGTTTGGACTATCAAATTGTGAATGCCGAGCATCAACATACAGTTATCCTTATTTATCTGCATACTATACCAGAGTGGAAATGTGTAGTGCCCAGTTTCCTTCAACACCTTTTTTAATTGATCTTGATACTGCTAACTATATTATGGAAATTGTTATAGTTTTGATTTAGTATGTTGTTAGATGTTATATCATGGGTTATTATTGACTGTGATTCATATATGATGCATGATGTTTATTAGAGACATTTTATATAGATGTTAACATGTTGTTGGACATGTTTATATATATATATATATATATATATATATATATATATATATATGTTGTTAGGACATGTGATATTTGGATACATTGAGTAGACCAAGAAAATTGAATTAAAATTGATGATGATATTGTAGATTGTCTTGATGATTGTTGTGATTCATATTGATGATTTTGAAATTATATTTATATTCATTTGGATGTTCTGATACGGCCACGAGGCTGAAGGAGGTATTTTTGTTTTACAAGTTAAAATATATCACAATAAACATTGGGGGATTAGAGACCAACCACATTGGAATTCTAAATGAATTCAATAAGGTCACCATGGAAACTTGTAATTGTTTGTGTGTGTTTGTGTAGTGCCCGCTTTCCTTCGATACCTTGTGATATTGATCATGATGCTACTAACTATATTATGGACATTATTATATTTTAATTTAGCATGATGTTAGATGTTAGATCATAGTTTATTGTGGACTTTGATTCATATATGGTGCATGATGATTATTAGAGACATTTTAGATATTGATGTTGATATATTGTTTGACATGGTTACATTATAGATGTTGTTTGGACTTGTGATATTTGGATATTTTGAGTAGACCTAGAAAATGAGAATTGAATTAAAATTGGTGATGATATAGTTGTGGATGAAATTGTAAGTGATATTGTTGATTGTCTTGATGTTTGTTGTGATTCACGTATATGCCGATGATCTTGAAATTATACTTATATTCATTTGGATGTTCTAATATGGCCAGGAGGCTGAAGGAGGTATTTGTATTTTGTAGGTTTAAAATATCACAACAAACATCCGGGGATTGGAGACCAACCACATTGGAATTCTAGATGAATTCAACAAGGTCACCATGGCAACTTGTATTTGTTTGTGTGTTGATTGTGTTAGGGATTCCCATGGGGGGATCACCTTTAAATGTGACCAAGGGTTATGTGTATTTATTTATTTGGTTCATTTTTATTGATGTTTGTATGTGTTTATTAAGTGATGTGTTTACCCCTTTTATTTAAATAAATTGTGGTATATAATGTGAGTAATCATATTGTTAAAATAAATTAACCATCTTGGGTCATAAGAAAGTAATTATTGGAGTGGTTGAATCTTGTATTAAATGTTGTAAGATATGTGTAAGCAATGTGTAAGTGATGTGTAAGAGATATGTAAGTAAAATTTGGAGTATGAAACACTTCATCTTCTTTGGAATTATAAATTGTCCTTGGAGACTATTTTTGGAGGTTTGTGGGACAAGTTAAACTTGTCCCATACCTCTTAAATTTGCATACCAACCTTACCTATGGTTGGAGAGTTTAAATCTAGCCTTCATTATGTATTTTTGTAAGTCTAGCAGAATGTTTTAATTACACTTCTTGCTTGAAATTAATTTCAGTCCTTTGGGGTATGGGCTTGATTTGAGTGTGTAAGTAAACTGCCATATTATTCACCTACTTATTTATTGTGTCTTTGAGATTGAAGTTGACTTGTGAGTTGGAGTTGAGGATGTGTGTTGTGGCATCCTACAAAGATCCACCTCATCCTCCTCTCTTCCCCCTTCTATATATTCGAATTCATTTTATTTTTTTGGGGTTACACTCTTTTGGTTGCTTCACTTTTGCATACTTCTTTTTGGGGAAAATTCTTTTGCTGTTTTGAGGTTTGCTTTTGGAGAAAGTTTGCAGACTTTTTACAGGCCTATGTTTTTCGTTGATCTTGAGTTGTTTTGCATTGAAAATCTTGCCGTTGGGAACTTTGGAACAAACTCCACTATGGAGAGGTAAGAGCTTGGATCTTGAAATTCTCTTCTTTTATTTGTGCAAATGTTATTGTTGTGAATGTTTTGGCATGTGTGTGGGCTGTTTGGGTAGATGGCCTAGGGATGGTGTAGGAGAAGACTATGAGGTATTTTTATGGGAGGCATAAGTATTTTTGGGAGGTATAAGTGTGGAGGGAGTTGGGATTTGGGTTCCACCTTAAAAATAAATAGCTTGCATTTCTTTACTCATTATGGGGTGCCATAAGAGGTTGGGGAGGCATAAGGAAATGTGAGGAATAAGGGGTACTTGGGGGCATAAGGCATATCAAGATTTGAAATGATACATACATACATACATACAAACATACATACATGTATGTATGTATGTATGTATGTAGGTATGTATGTAATGTATGTATCATTTCAAATCATGACATGCCCTTATGAATCCTCTAATTACCCCTGTATCCTCACATTTCCTTATGCCTCCCCAACCTCTTATGGCACCCCGTAATGAGTAAAGTATGTAATTAGAGGATTCAAATGATTTGTATGTATATATATATATATATATATATATATATATTGGTGGTTTGTTCTCAGTGGTGATACCCATTTCCCCTTTGGGAGGCATAAGAAGCATCCCCCATAGTTTCTTGCTCCTTTGGCTTGCATGATGAAGCCCGAGTGTTGTTTGTTGTCTTTATTCTGTGGTTGCAAACTACAGTTTTATTTTGGACTGTGTTTTGAATGAGAAATATGTCCTTGTGTTTTGGAAGCCTGTTGTTGCCATGTGTTGGAAAACATATCTTATTTCATTGTGGTTGGGGCTTGGGGGCCAATGAAGAAGGATGGATTATCCTTTCATTGGATGTCTTGGTTGGGTGGAGAGTGTTGCCTTTGCCCTTGTTCTGTTGTGATCAAATTGAAATAAAGAAAATGGAGGATATTCATGTTGTTGTTCTGGAGCTGAGAAAGAAGACAGAGTTTGGCAGTCCTTTGCGAGACTTATTTTTGTAGGCCTTTTTTCCCACTTCAAGTGGATGACTTGTAATATTATTTGTATTGGATAGTTATTCTATTTTGGAAATGAAATCCTATGTTTAAATAAGAAAGAGATATGCACCAAAATTTGTACTGTGTAAAGAGACGTGAAAGTGCATTTGAATGAAAGGAAAAGAGAAAGAGTGGTAAATTGTAAAGTTGTATGTGATAAATATAAATAGAATTTGTATTCTTTTCCACAAATGGAGTTACTTGTTGTGTAAAAATCTTGTGTTGAAATATGTTGAGGAATTTTGTTTTGAAAGAGAGAAACACATATGAAGAAGATATATTACTCTATTTTTGTTGAAATGCATGATTTGAAAATTAGAAGTTGCATTCTTGTTTTTACATTTTGATTGAAGTAAAGATAACTAGTTAAAACTAGCATGAAATGTAATCAACGTTTGTATGGCATGGCAAAAGAAATAGATTAATCTCTGGTTGTGAATTGTATAAACTTCATTTTTATTTCACGGTAAAATTTGCAAATTTTTTATCAAAAGATACATAACAACCCTATAAAACTATGGAAAAATAATTGAAACACTAATACAATCTAAGAAAGATCAAAACAAGCCCAAACAAACTAAAATACTTATGAAAATTTTATAGAACCTTTCAAATCGGGTTCAGACAAAAACTCAGAATTTTGCTGGAATTAAAAATTGGTAATTTTGGAATTGCTAATCAATCAAACCTTTTGAAACTTGCAATCCATCCTAAAATCTTCCAAGTAAAATCCTCCATGCCTGTTGGGCATTGTTGAGAAAGAGTTAAATGAAAATTTGAACAAAATTTATAAGTAAAAATACCAGTTCACATTTTAGAAGCCTGCAGAAAATTTCTCAAAATTGACCCTTGCAGAAAATTTGTCAAAATAAAATTCTTAAGGTTTATGTGCAAAGAGGACATCGAGAGCGTTCCAGAAATTCCTCATTTGCCAAAAACAAGTTCCCTATAAAATTTTATGGCCTTCTGAAGTTTTTACTTCATTTGGCTTCAAAAATAAATCTAACTGTCAAATTTTAATGAATAAAATATTCTTGGGCAGACCCGCGGGCTAAAACTTTCTTTTTTTCTTTTTTCCTCAAAAAGCCTAAGTCATGAAGTTTCCCGCCACTACTAACCCGCAAGCCTTCATTTTTCCTAAAAATAAAAATAATCTAAGTTTGAAAAAGGAAAATTTGGAAAATTTTCTAAGTTTGAAAAAGGCCGCGCGGCCCTACCCTTCGCTTTTGGAAACATTTCCACAGGCATGCAGTCCTGCAACCCTTAACTTAACCTTTCAAAATTTTGCAAAAATTCCTACTTTTCTCCGCAGCCCCACATCCCCGCCCTTGCCTTGGAAAAGCACTTCCGCAGGCGTGCGGGCCCACGTTCTAACACTTAACTTTTAAAATTTTGGGAAAATTTCTAGAAGTTTCTCCGCCGGCCCGCCTCCCCACATCCAATGATTGGCTGACACGTGGCTTCACATGAGATGACAGTGGAGGATTGGTTGATTTTTCAACCTTAACGTTTTAAATTTCTTTTGGTGAAAATTTAAAAGTTTCTCTGCCGCCCCGCTGCCCTGAAGCCAATGAGATCCTGACACGTGGCATCGTCAAGGTTGGTGGAGGAATGGGTCATTTTGATCCCTTAACATTTTTCAGCAGGAAAGCTAAATGTCTTAAATTTCTCCGGTGACCCGACTTCCCACTGGAGCTTGGAAATGCTGACACGTGTCCCCTTACAGACTCACGGGCACGTGGAGGTAGTTTGTGCATTTATCCCAAAAAGTAAAAAGTGCTAAGTTCCTCCCTGCCCCAGCCCATGTATGGGAAAAAAAATTTCCCCACTGGTTTTACGGTCCGCATTCCTCCTCTGGGAAAATTTCTCTCCGAAGTCCACAGGCCCAAGTTGGGGAAAATTTTCCTCCCCAAGCCCGCAGACCCACTCTTGGAAAATTTTTCACCCCAAGTTCTGCCGGCCCATAACTTGAGAAATATGAGGAGTTAGGAGGACTTATTTATATCACTGGAAAGGTGAGGAAATTTCCTATCTAATGAGAATGTTTTCAAGGAAGTTTTAATTGTGTTAATTATGAGAAAAATATAGTTGAATCTTTTAGTGAGTTCTTGGAGGGGGTAAGTAAGAATTTACTCTGATGATTTTAAATATGTATTCTTTCCCCCCCGTAATTAAACCTTTCTCTTGTCATGGATCTTGTGGAATTAAATACCTTGGGTATTTAATTTTTTTGGTCCCTTAACCCTAAAATTTTAAATCAGGGGATATCTAGCTAAAATGTCAATGTAATCCAGTGATTAAATTAATCCTTAAGGAGATTTGAGCTAGGTGTGGATTTATTACACTTATTGATTTATAATGTGGAATTAGTAATTGTTATAATGGGAAAAGTTATTAGTTGAATTTAATTGTCCTTGAGACTTTGGTTGTTAACACCTTAAAAAAAAAAAAAAATTATTCCATAATTTTTCTAACTAAGCCTAGGTTGTTCTTGGTTCTCAAGTGGAAGTTTTTATAGGGCGTTACACTTGGTATCAGAGCCATGGGTTTAAGAGCTTGGACCCTTGGGCACACTAGAAAACTTGAAACATGAACTTTAACCTAGCACATTTTTGAATCTAGAAAACAACTTTGCGTGGAAATTACATATTTTAGTAAACATGGAAACTGAGTAAAACTTAGAAAGATGAACTAACTCTCGCCTTGGTCTGTGCAGAGGCGTAAGATGGGATGAGGGGTATTTTCACATAGACCTAGAATTACCACCACCAGATCATTCTGTAGCAGCTATTCTACCTATAGATTTTACAGACACTTCAGGATGTTAATGCCACTCTACGCGGAGGGACCATAGGAGTACATTTAGTTAGACATGATAGGGCGACATCCATTGAGGCTCATACATCTCCTCAGCATAGCGAGGAGCATAGAGGAGAGAGAACTCCCATGAGGAGTTCAGTCAGAGTAGAGTCACCGCAGAGAGGATAGGGAGACTGGGTTTTAGGACACAGAGATAGGTCTCAGAGCCCTAGGCTTAGGGATGAGCATGCAAAGAGAGGCTAGGGGTCGCCAGACCACCACTGCAGACCATATTAGGGAGATCCTGAAGCTACGGCCAGCTCATTATTCTAGTGACATAGGTGGATTTTAGGCAGGAGGCCTGGTTGGTGAGCTCTGAGCGGGTGCTTCAAGCTCTGCCCTTTCTCTAGCAACACGAAAGCTCGTGTTGTGATCCATCTTCTAAGGGATGGAGAAGGCATATGGTGGAGGATAGAGGAGTAGAAGCTCCATGTTGATTCTAAGACAGTTACCTTGGGAGCTCTTTGAGGAGTGGTTCAGGAGAAGATATTTATCTCGGAGGTTTGTACAGTAGAGGATTGATGAGTTTCATGACCTCTGACAGGCATCTCTTACAGTGGCTGAGTATGAGAGTATATTTCTTGATCTACTCTAGTATGTTGATTACATGCAGGATGAGTGGGTGTGGATCCACAGGTTATTCGGGGCCTGAATTTGGACATTGGAGGTGTGGTGCGGATCCATTTTCCATAGACATTGGCTGAGGCCGTTGAGAAGGCCTATATAGCAGAAGAGACTCGGGGAAAGACCCAGCAGGCTAGAGACTGAGTCTAGAGCCGCATACAATAGATGTAAGAAAACAGATCGAGGGGGTCAGTACCTCCTCCTCATGGTGGACAGGGTTTAACACAGTCATCCTTTAGACCACAGCAGTACAGTCTTGCCCACCATATAGACCTCCACGGAGATTTGATGCACAGAGGGGTCAAAGTATGGGGCCTCCTCCTAGGGGTCCCATTAGGACACATGGAGAAGCTAGAGCTCAGTCAGTAGGAGCTCACCAACAGAGACCTACAGTAGTCCACACCAGGGTCATCAGGGTCCACAACACACCCCTCTAGGGCATCGACTAGGAGCTGCTACTTAGGGGAGAGGATCAGGTGGTTGTTTTGGGTGTGGTGTTACTAGGACATTTTTGGAGAGACTACCCACATAGAAACCCTAATAAAAAGGGTAAGACACATATCTCAGAGCCTACTATTGGTGACATGGGGCATAGTCATAGGATGTATGCAGTGGTCGAGAACCACTAGGTAGAGCATCAGAGTATAGTTATTGAGACTACAGGTAACATTGGTGGTATTCCTACCTCCATTTTGTTTGATTTTGGTTCTTCTGATTCTTTTATTGCACCATCTTTAGTAGAGCGATGCAGGCTGGTGGCAGTTAGGCAAGGGTCATAGTTGGGATGTGGAGATGGCTTCTGGAGCCAAGATCTCTGTAGACTCCTTAGTTAAGGAGTGTGTAGTGGATTTGGGACCTTTCACCACTACCTTGGATCTTCGTATCCTTTCGTTGGGCTCTTATGGAGTCATCTTGGGCATGGACTAGTTATCTGCACACAGAGCCAGAGTGGATTGTTACCACAAGATCATATCTTGTACAGATGATCTAGGAGTTGAGGCAGTGATAGTGGGGGTCAGGAGACCCATTTCTATTCGTACCATCTCCCCTATGCAGCTTAAGGTGTGTGTACAATGAGGTTGTCAGATGTTTGCTGTCACAATTAGTGACCGATCAAAAGATGAGTCTAGTGGACCATCACTAGATGACCATCCCATTTTGAGAGAGTTTTTTTATGTCTTTCTAGGGGAGATACTGGGGTTACCACCCCCATGTGAGATAGATTTTCATATAGATCTGTTCCGGGAGCAGAGCCTATCTCACGAGCACCTTATCAGATGACTACCCCTGAGCTCTGCGAGCTCAAGTTACAGCTTGAGGGCCTTCTGGAGAAAGGCCTAATTCATCCTAGTGTATCCCCTTGGGGTGCACTGGTGATCTTTGTAAAGAAGAAGGATGGATCCTTGTGGTTGTGTATTGATTACCACCAGCTGAACAAAGTAACGATCAAGAATCATTATCCCCTTCCATGCATTGATGATTTGTTTGATCAGATGAAGGGAGCCATAACTTTCTCTAAGATAGACCTTAAGTCAGGCTACCATCAACTGAGGATTTTGGAGGCGGACATTCATAAGACTGCCTTCCATATGAGATATGGCCACTATGAGTTCACAGTGGTACCTTTTGGTTTGACGAATGCCCCTGCAATGTTTATGAGTTTGATGAATGGGGTATTTAGGACCTTCTTAGATCACTTCGTTCTCATCTTCCTTGATGACATTTTTATTTACTCTACGTACACGTGAGGAGCACGAGGGGAACCTTCGCTAGGTTCTTCAGTGTCTTCATGAGCATCAACTTTATGGGAACTTGGAGAAGTGTGCATTCTTTCAGACAGAGGTGCATTATTTAGGTCATATCATTTCTGGGGAGGTATCGCAGTCAATCCTTCCAAGATTAGAGCTATCATGGATTGGCTAGCACCCACTACTGTGACTGAGGTGTGCAGCTTCATGGGATTAACAGGGTACTATAGGATATTTATTCATCAGGACTTCTCTCAGATTACACACCCCATCACTTCCCTTTAGTGGAAAGGGAAGAAGTTTGTTTGGTTGGCCAGGTGTGAGAAGGCCTTCAGGACACTGAAGGAATGTCTCACCACAACACCTATTCTTGTAGTGTAGGATCCACATGGTGAGTTTTTCATATGCATAGATGCTTCTTTAGTAGGACTTGGAGGTGTATTTATGCAGGAGGGTAGAGTGGTGGCTTTTGAGTCTCAAAAACTCAAGGATTATGAGCTTAATTATCCAACTCATGATCTTGAGCTTACAGCAGTTGTGCATGCCTTGGTTTGATGGAGACACTTTCTTCTTGGTAGGAGATTCACACTCAGGCTGATCATTTGAGTCTTTGCCACCTCTTCAGACAGCCCAATCTCAACGCTCATTAGCGGCATTGGATGGAGTTTCTTTGTGAGTATTGATATGGAGATAGAGCATGTGAAAGGGAAGGAGAATGTGGTTACAGATGCTCTTAGTGGATGGAGGCATGTGGCTATGGCCACCTTAGTGAGCATAGATTTGTGGAGTAGGATTCTATAGCAGCTTCCTCACAACAACTTCTACATTGCAGCCAGAATGGAGATCAAGTATCAGACACCACTCAAGGGGAAGTTTGATGGTTTTTCTTTAGAGGGAGATAGTCTTCTCAAGCACAGAGGCTGGATTTATGTTCCCATAGATGGAGGCTTGAGGTAGTAAATCTTGGTAGTGGCACATCATGCACCCTATTCATCCCATCCTGGGGTGAAGAAGATGCACACCATCTTGAGACAGTTGTATCATTGGAGAGGACTTTGTAGAGACATGGCTTAGTTCATGTCATGTTGTTTAGAGTTCCAAAAAGTAAAGGCTAAGCATCAATATCCAACTAGCCTTCTCTATCCTCATGTTATATCAGAATGGAAGTGGGATACCATTTCCATGGACTTCGTTGTTGGGCTAACGATGTTGAGATACCACCACGACACGCCATCATGGTCACAGTGGATAACTTGACAAAATTCACTCATTTTTTTCCAGTAAAAACCACTTATATAGCCAGTGAAGTGGCACATGGGTATATCTTGATGAGATTGTCAGTTTGCATGGGATTCCATGGAAGATAATTTGTGACCACAAACCTTTATATACTTCCCATTTTTGGACCATCATGAAGTATGCCATCAGGACAAGGATAAACTTTAGCACATCATATCACCCTGAGACAGATGGAAAAACTAAGTGGGTGAATCATATTTTAGAGGACATGCTTAGGATGTATGTGATGGATCATCAAACAAGATGGGAGGAGTACTTGTACTTGGTGGAGTTTTCCAACAATACTAGTTTTCAAGATTTCTATAGGCATGGCTCCTTTCCAAGCCTTTTATGGCAGAGAGTGTAGGACACCTCTTAGCTGGGATAGGTTAGAGGACAAGGTTTCTCTTAGACTAGCTTTGTTGTAGGACATGGAGCAACAAGTGGTTATGATCCAGCAAAGACTGCAGGAGGCATATGCCAGATAGAAGAAGTATGCTGACCAACATAGGACCAATCATAGTTTTGATGTGGGCATGAAGGTTTTCCTAAGTTAGGCCACATAAGAGCCCTATCCGTTATGGAAAAGGTTCTAAGTTAGCTCCTAGATTTGTGGGTCCTTTTGAGATCTTGGAGCATATTGGCCCTTTGGCCTACCAACTATGCATTTCCCACCTAGCTTGTCTCACGTGCATGATGTTTTTCATGTTTCAAGTTCTTAGGAGATTTGTTTCACATCCTTATCATGTATTAGATTTGGCATCATTGTACAAGTGCAATATTAGGGGTAGGTGATGGTGGAGCCCGTTTGCATTATAGATCGTAGGACCCTGGGTCTTTGAGGTAGAGATATTGATCAGGTCTGGGTGTAGTGGGACAGATATGATGAGACTACAACTACATGGGAGGATGCTACATTGTTACAAGGTCAGTTCCCACATCTGTTTCAGTGACTTCCTAGGAGAAACTCTAGCCTAAGGGGAGGGGGATGTACTACCCAATTTCCTTTAACACCTTATGATATTGATCATGATAGCGCTAACTATATTATGGACATTGTTATAGTTTAATTTAGAAAGTTGTTAGATGTAAGATCATGGTTTATTTTGGACTTTTATTCATATATGGTGCATGATGATTATTAGAGACAGTTTAGATATTGATGTCGATATATTGATTGAAATGCTTACATTATAGATGTTGTTAAGACTTGTGATATTTGGATATTTTGAGTAGACCTAGAAAATGAGAATTGAATTAAAATTGATGATGATATAGTTGTGGATGAAATTGTAAGTGATATTGCTTATTGTCTTGATGTTTTTTGTGATTCACGTATATGCCGATGATCTTGAAATTATACTTATATTCATTTGGATGTTCTAATATGGCCATAAGGCTGAAGGAGGTATTTTTATTTTGCAGGTTTAAAATATCACAACAAACATTGGGGGATTGGAGACCAACCACATTGGAATTCTAGATGAATTCAACAAGGTCACCATGACAACTTGTAATTTGTTTGTGTGTTTGATTGTGTTAGGGATTCCCATGGGGGGGGATCACCTTTTAATGTGACCAAGGGTTATGTGTATTTATTTATTTGGTTCCTTTTTATTGATGTTTGTATGTGTTTATTAAGTGATGTGTTTACCCCTTTTTATTTAAATAAATTGTGGTATATAATGTGAGTAATCATATTGTTAAAATAAATTAACCATCTTGGGTCATAAGAAAGTAATTATTGGAGTGGTTGACTCTTGTATTAAATGTTGTAAGATATGTGTAAGCAATGTGTAAGTGATGTGTAAGAGATATGTAAGTAAATTTTCGATAGTATGAAACACTTCATCTTCTTTGGAATTAGAAATTGTCCTTGGAGACTATTTTTAGAGGTTTGTGGGACAAGTTAAACTTGTCCCATACCTCTTACATTTGCATACCAACCTTACCTATGGTTGGAGATTTTAAATCTAGCCTTCATTATGCATTTTTGTAAGTCTAGCTGAATGTTTTAATTACACTTCTTGCTTGAAATTAATTTCAGTCCTTTGGGGTATGGTCTTGATTTGAGTGTGTAAGTAAACTATCATATTATTCACCTACTTATTTATTGTGTCTTGGAGATTGAAGTTGACTTGTGAGTTGGAGTTGACGATGTGTGTTGTGGCATCCTACAAAGATCCACCATCATCCTCCTCTCTTCCCCCTTCTATATATTCGAGTTCATTTTATTGTTTTGGGGTTACACTCTTTTGGGTTGCTTCACTTTTGCATACTTCATTTGGGGAAAATTATTTTGCTGTTTTGATCTCTTGCTTTTGGAGAAAGTTTGAAAACTTTTTACAGGCCTCTGTTTCATTGATCTTGAGTTGTTTTGTATTGGAAAGCTTGCCATTGGGAACTTGGAACAAACTCCATTATGGAGAGGTAAGAGTTTGGCTCTTGAAATGATCTTCTTTTACTTGTGCAAATGTTATTGTTGTGAATGTTTTGGCATGTGTGTGGGTTTTTTGGGTAGATGGCCTAGGGATGGTGTAGGAGAAGACTATGGGGTATTTCTGTGGGAGGCATAAGTATTTTGGGGAGGTATAAGTATGGAGGGAGTTGGGATTTGGGTTCCACCTTAAAAATAAATAGCTTGCATTTCTTTACTCGTTATGCGGTGTCATAAGAGGTTGGGTATGCATAAGGAAATGTGAGGAATAAGGGGTACTTGAGGGAGGCATAAGGGCATGTCAGGGATCTGAAATGATATATATATATATATATATATATATATATATATATATATATATTTATATTTGTGGTTTTTTCATAGGTGGTGATGCCCATTTTGCCTTTGATAGGCATAAGTAACATCCCGCATCATTTCTTTCTCCTTTGACTTGCATGATAAATCCTGGGTGTTGTTTGTTGTCTTTATTCTATGGTTGTAAACTACATTTTTTTTTTGGACTGTGTTTTGAATGAGAAATTTTTCTTTGTGTTGTGGAAGCCTATTATTGCCATGTGTTGGAAAACATCTCTTATTACATTGTGGTTAGCGCTCGGGGGCCAATGAAGAAGGATGGATTCTCCTTTCATTGGATGTCTTGGTTAGGTGGAGAGCATTGCCTTTCCCCCTATTTTGTTATGATAAAATTGAAATAAAAAAAATGAACGATATTCATGTTGTTGTTTTGGATCTGAGAAAGAAGACAAAGTTTGGTAGTCCTTTGTGAGACTTATTTTTGTAGGATTTTTTTCCCACTTCAAGTGGATGACTTGTACTATTATTTGTATTGGATATTCATTTTGTTTTTGAAATAAAATCCTGTGTTTAAATAAGAAAGAGATATACACTGAAATTTGTACTTTTTAAAAAGACGTCAAAGTGCATTTGAATGAAAGGAAAAGAGAAAGAGTGGTAATTTGTAAAGTTGTATGTGATAAATATAAATAGAATTTGTATTATTTTCCACAAATGGAGTTACTGCTGTGTAAAAAGATGTGTTGAAATATGATGAGGAAATTATGTTTGAAATAGAGAAACACGTATGAAGAAGATATATTACTCTATTTTTGTTTAAATGCATGATTTGAAAATAAGAAGTTGCATTCTTGTTTTTACATTTTGATTGAAGGAAAGATAACTAGTTAAATATAGCATGAAATGTAATCAATGTTTGTATGACATGAGAAAAGAAATAGATTAATCTCTGGTTGTGAATTGTATAAACATAATTTTTATTTCACGGTAAACTTTGTAAATTTTTATCAAAAGATACATAATAACCCTATAAAACTATGGAAAAAAATTGAAACACTAATACAATCTAAGAAAGATCAAAATGATCCCAAACAAACAAAAATACTTACGAAAATTTTATAGAACCTTTCAAATCGGGTTCAGACAAAAACTCATACTTTTGCTGGATAAAAATTTGAAATTTATGAATGCTAATCAATCAAAAATTTTAAACGTTGCAATCTATACTAAAATCTTCCAAGTAAAAATCATCCATGCCTAATTGGGCTTGTTGAGAAAAAGTTAATGGAAAATTTGAACAAAATTTATAAGTTAAAAATACCGGTTCACATTTTAGAAGCCTGCAGAACGTTTATCAAGATTGAACCTTAAAACTTTATCAAAATATAATTTTTAATTACTATGTGAAAAGAGGACATTGAGAGCGTTCTAGAAAGTTCTTGTTTACAAAAAACCAAGTTCCCTATCAAAAGTTATGGCATTCTGAAGTTTTTACTTAATTTGGCTTCAAAAATAATCTAACTGTCAAATTTTATTAAATAAAATTTCTTGGGCAGACCTCGCGGGCTAAAAATTTCATTTTTGCTTTTTTCCCAATAAATGCCAAGTCGTGAAGTTTCCCGCCGCTCCGCTAACCCGTAAGCCTTCATTTTGCTGACAAAATAATATATATATAAAATCTAAGTTCGAAAAAGGAAAATTTGGAAAATTTTCCCCACGGCCTCGCCACCCTACCCTTCACTTTTGGAAATGATTCCGCGGGTGCACGGGCCCACAACCCTTAACTCAACCTTTAAAAATTTTGGAAAAATTTCTTACTTTTCTCCATGGACCCGCATCCCCACCCTTGCCTTGGAAAAGTACTTCCACAGGAGCGCGGGCCCGCGTTCTAACACTTAACTTTTAAAATTTTCGGAAAATATTTAGAAGTTCCTCTGCTAGCCTACCTCCCCATAGATAATGATTGGATGACACGTGGTTTCACAGGATGATGATGGAGTAGTGGTTGATTTATCAACCTTAACATTTTAAAATTCTTTTGGTGAAAATTTAAAATTTTCTCCGCTGCCCCACCACCCGCAGCCAATGAGATCCTGACACGTGGCATCATCCGACGTTGGTGGAGGTGTGGGTCATTTTGATCCCTTAACATTTTTTGGCATGAAAGCTAAATGTCTTAAATTTCTCCAGTGACTAGATTTCCTGCTGGAGCATGGAAATCTTATAGAATCACGGGCACGCGGAGGCAGTTTGCTTATCTATCCAAAAACGTCAAAAGCGCTAAGTTCCTCCCTGCTCTGTCGGCTCACGTATAAGAAATTTTCTTTTCCCCGCTCCACTGGTCTGCATTCCTCCTCTATTTTAAGTTTTTCTCTGAAGTCCGTAGACCCGAGATGGGAAATTTTTCCTCCCCAAGCCCGCAGGCCCGCTCTTGGGAAAAATTTCACCCTAATTTCTGCCGTCCCATAACTTGAGAATTATGAGGAGTTAGGAGGACTTCTTTATATCAATGGAAAGGTGAAGAAATTTCTTATCTAATGAGTATGTTTTGAGGAAGTTTTAATTGTGTTAATTATGATAAAAATATAGTCGAATATTTTAGTGAGTTTTGGGAGGGGGTAAGTAAGAATTTACTCTGATGATTTTAAATATGTATTCTTTCACCCCATAATTAAGCCTTGCACTTTTCGTGGATCTTGTGGAATTAAATACCTTGGGTATTTAATTGTTTTTGTCCCTTAATCCTAAAATTTTAAATCAGGGAATATCTAGCTAAAATGTCAATGTAATCAGTGATTAAATTAATCCCTAAGGAGATTTGATCTAGGTGTTGATTTATTACACTTATTGATTTATAATGTTGAATTAGTAACTGTTATAGTGAGAAAAGTTATTAGTTGAAGTTAATCGTCCTTGAGACTTTGGTTGTTAACACCTTAAGAAAAAAGAAAAATTATTCCACAATTTTTCTAATTAAGCCTAGGTTGTTCTTGGTTCTCAAGTGAATTTTTTAGTGGGTGTTATAGTTCGTTAGTTGTTAGGGATTCCCATGGGGGGATCCCCTTCAAATGTGACCAAGGGATTTATTTTTTATTTTATTTGGTTCCTTTTTTTAATGTTTGCATGTGTTTATTTGGTGGTTCATTGACCCCTTTCATTATTTATTAAATGGTGTGTAAATATTGTGAGTAATCATGTTGTTATGTAATTAAGTAAATGGGTCATGAGAATGTAATTAATAGATTTGTTGGCTCTTGGTTTAAGTGTTGTAAGATATGTGTAAGAGATATGTAAGTTAATTTTGGATTATGAAACACTCCACCTTATTATAAATTTGAATTGTCCTTGGAGGCTTATTTTGGAGGCTTGTAGGACAAGTTAGACTTGTCCCACATCTCCTAAATTTATATACCAACCTTACCTATGGTTGGAGAGTTAAATTTAGAATTTCATTATGCATTTTTGTAAGTCATGTTTTATGTTTTAATTGCACTTTCTTACATATTTTTAATTTCATTCCTTTGGGCTGTGGGCTTGTTTTTGAGTGTGTAAGTAAACTATCATATTATTGGGTGTTGGGGTTGATGATGTGTGATGTGGCATCCTACATGGATCCACCTCATCCTCTTCTCTTCCCTCTGCTATAAAATACTAATTCCTTACCTTGTTTTGGGGTTATTTATTTTCACTTTTGCATACTTTATTTTGGGGTAAATTCTTTTGTTGTTTTGATGTCTTTCTTTTAGAGAAGATTGGAGACTATTGCACTTCTGTAGATTGTTGATCCTGGACTGTGTTTTTCTTTGGAAAGCTTTCTATTTTGGAACCTTGGAATAAAATTCTGTCATGGAGAGGTAGGAGCTTGGCTCTTGAAATGATCTCTTTTCATTTTTGTTTGCACTTAGGAATGGCTGAATTTCTGAATGTGTTATTTTATCATTGGTTGGTTGGGTAGAATGCCTAGGGATGGAGTACGAGGAAACTTGGGATTTGGGATTTAAAATTTGGGGAGGTATAATTCTGGAGGGATTTGGGATTTGGGTTCCACCTTATAAATAAATAACTTGCATTTCTTTACTCCTTATCGGGTGCCATAAGAGGTTGGGGAGGCATAAGGAAATGTGAGGAATAAGGGGTACTTGGGGAGACATAAGGGCATGTTAGGGTTTTGATACACTACAATTTTGATTTTTTATAATGAGGGGTGGCGATACTCATTTCCCATTTGGGAGGCATAAGTAGCATCCCCCATAGTTCTTGCTCCTTTGGCTTGCATGAGGAACCATGAGTGTAGTTTGTTGTCTTTTATTTGTGGTTACGAACTGGAGTTTTTCTTTGGACTCTATTTTAAATGTGAAATTGCATGTGTGTTGTGGAAGCCTATTGTTGCCATAAATTGAAACACATTTCTTATTTCATTTTGGTTGGGGATCGGGGGCTAATGAATAAGGATGGATTCTCCTTTTCATTGGATGTCTTGGTTGGGTGGAGAGCATTACCTTTTTCTTGGCTTTGTTGTGATCAAACTGGAAAATGGAAGATCTTCATGTTAATATACTGGAGAAAAGGAAAAAGACAAGTTTTACAGTACTTGATGAGATTATTTATTATTATAACCTTTTACCCACTTGAAGTTGATGACCTTGTATATTATTTGTGATGGAAAGATGCATTTTATTGGCTATGAACGTTGTAATTCGAAATGTGAAAGAGATATACCCTATTTTCTATTTTTTGAATGAATGAGAAAGAAATTTTAATTTGTATATTGAAATTTAGGAATGAAAGAAGAAGTCATAAAGGTATATTTTTGAATCAATAAAATATTGTATTAATTTTCACAACTATAATTATAAGGTATTGAAATCTAATTGTTAAATTTATTTTTAAGTTTTGTTGGAAAGAGGAAAAAGTGAATATGTATGGAGAAATGTCATAATGCTTTGTTCTTTAGAAATGGATGTTTTATAAATCAGAATTGTAATTTGGAATTTGAATAACTTGATTGAATCAACTTAATAGGTTAGAATCGGTTTTGGAGTGAATTTTTTTTTTAACTTACAAGATGACAAATGAAAATAGACCCATTCGAATCTGATCTCTGTTAAGATAAATTTCAAGCTCTACAAATTAATTAGAAAATTAAACAAAATGACCCTGCAACATTAGAAAGACAAAATTAAATACAGAATTGGACTTGTAAGATAAAAATGACCCCAAACGAACTAAAACACTTAATAAATTTCCATCAAACATTTCAAAACAAGAAAAAGTAAAATTACAGACTCGTTGTATAAAATTGATAAATTTGAATTGCAAATCAATCAAACCTTTTAATCTTGCAATATATCTTAAAAGATTCCAACTAAAATCCTCCGTGCCTGTGGGGCACGTTGACGGAGAGTTAATCAGAAATTTGAACATAATTTCCAAGTTAAAAAAAAGGAAGACTAGTTCACTTCCTAAGTGAAATGAAAATGTTTTCTCAAACTTTACCCTTCAAAACTTATCAAAATTAAAATATTGAGTTTATTGTGCAAAGAGGACTTTGAGAGCTTTCCAAAAAGTTCTCATTTTAAAAAAATCAAGCTTCCAATTGAAAATTATGGCATTCTAAAGTTTTTACTTCATTTTGGGCTCAAAAATAATCTAACTGTCAAATTTAAAATTATTAAAATATTCGCTGGCAGACCCGCGAGTTAAAACCTACCTTTTTTTCTTTTTCCCAAAGGGTGCAAAAATCATGAAGTTCCCTACTACCCCACCAGCCCGAACCTTCTTTCCTTGAAAAAAAAATTCTAAGTCCAAAAAGTTATTTTGGAAAAAATTTCTCCACTGCCCCACATCCCTGCAACTAATCATTGACTAACACGTGGCTTACTAAGGCGTTGGCAGAGGTGCAGATCCTTTTTTTTTTCCCTAGCACTTCAAAAGAAAATTTGGCAAAATTCCCAAATTTTCCCCATAGGCCTGTAGACCCGTGGCCAATGGTTGGTTGACACATGTCTCCACGACGCATCAATGGAAGCACGTAGTGTCTGGAAGCTTTACCCTTCAAAAGGCAAATTTTCCAAAATCTCCCGACCGACCCACTGATCCACATCAAATGAACATATAACACGTGGCATCATGGTACACTAGTGAAGGCACAGGTGGGTTTTAATCCCTTACACATTTTTACTGCTTAAGGAAAAAATGCCTGTTTGTCCCCTCTAACCCGCTTCCCCGCATTGGCTTATAACGTGCCACGTGTCCCTTGCGGCCTAAGGTATAATTTTACTTTTAGGCATGGAGTCCCACCATGGACTCGCAGAAGCATAAGGGTAAAGTTATATTTTCTCCCCAAGTGAAAAGAATCCAACTTTATACCCCAGCTCTGCCGACCCGAATGCCCTTGGGGAAAAATTTCTCCTGAAGGCCCACAGACCCGCCTTTGGGGAAAATTTTCTTCACAAGGCCCGTCGGCCCATAACTTGAGTTTTATAGGGAGTTAGAAGGACTTCCTTATATCTCTAGAAAGGGGAAGAAATTTCCTATCTAATGGAATGGTGTTTAGAATTTTTTGATTGTGGGAAATATGAGAAAACCCAGCCTGAATCTTTTAGGTCAGCATGTTAGTGGGAGAGAGGAAAATTACCTTCCTTATTTTAAAATTGTATTTCTAAAAGCATGAGTTGACCATTTTGAGGCCACCTTATGGGGAAAGGGAATGTTTTTCGTACCCTCCCCTTGTAATGAGAGCCTTGTTTTATTGCTTTTTCCCCAATAGTCCTCTACGTGTAATTAAGAAATATTTAACCCTAGTGTTAATTTAATCTGATTATTAAACTAACACCTAAAGGAAAACTATACTTGTTTAATTATACCCACTAATTGTAATGTGGTCCTTTATATGTTGTTCCAATGGAAATCTCTATCTTCTTAACATGATTGACCTTGATGTACTTCCTAATGTCAACTGTTTCTTTGAGGCTTGTTTATAGTCTCACCTTGAACAAAAAAAATTATTCCATAATTTTTGTAACTAACCTAGGTTTTTCTTGGGTCTCAAATGGGAGTTTCTGCAAGCGTTACACTTCGTATCAGAGTCATGGATTCAAATATTGGACCCTTGGGCACAGTGTAAACCTTGAGACATGAACTTTAAACCTAGCACACTTTTAAACTTAGAAAACAACTTTGTTTGGAAATTGCATATCTTAGTAAACATGGAAAACTGAATGAAACTTAGAATAATGAACTAACTCTCATTTTGGTCTATGCAAGAGGCATGGAAAAGATGAGGGGTATTTTAACATAGACTTAGACTTTCCATCATCGGATCATTCTATAGTAGTCATCCTTCCACAAATTTTATAGACACTCCAAGATGTTAATGTCACCTTACGCTGAGGGTCTGTTAGAGAACGTACTGTTAGACATGATAAAGAGCCATCAGATGAGGTTTAGGAATCTTCTCGACACAGTGATGATCAAAGAGTAAAGAACACCCATGTGGAGTCTATAAGAGTAGATTCACCACTGAGGGGATAAGGAGACCAAGTTTCAGGGCACAAAGATAGGACTTGGAGCCCTAGGCTTAAGGGTGGGCATGTAGAGAGGCCTAGGGGTTGTCAGACCACCACTGTAGACCATATTAGGGAGATCTTGAAGCTTCACCCATCGCACTATTTGGGTGACATAGGTGGTTTTCAGGAAGAGGCCTTGTTGGTGAGCTTCAGTGGGTGCTTCACACTCCACTCTTGTTCTAGCAACATGTAAGATCATGCTACGATCCATCTTTTGAGGGATGGAGATGGTGATTGGTGGAGGACTGAGGAGTAGAAGCTCCACATTAATTTAGATTCATTCACCTAGGAGCTCTTTGAGGAGTAGTTCATTTTAGGATATTTGTCACAGAGGTTCATCCAGCAGAGGATCAATGAATTTCATGACCATTGACAGGAGTCTCTTACAGTAGCTAAGTTTGAGAGTATATTTCTAGACCTACTTCAATATGTTGAGTACACGTAGGATGAGGAGGTGTGGATCCATAGGTTCATCCGGGGCCTGAATCTAGACATTGGAGATGCGGTTCAGATCCATTTCCCATAGACATTAGCTGAGGTCATTGAGAAGGCCTATATAGCTAAGGAGACTCAGGAGAAGACCCAAAAGGCCAGAGACTGAGTCCAAGGCAGCATCCACCAAATGTAAGATAGTAGATTGAGGGGGTCAGACCATCCTCCTCATGGTGGATAGGGCTCATCATAGTCATCTTTTAGACCACGGGAGCAATAGCAATCCTATCCACCTTACAGAACTCCACAAATATTTGATGCACATATGGGTCAGAGTATGGGGCCTCCTCTTAGGAGTCCCACTAGGAAATGGGGAGTACCTAGAGCTCAGTCAGTAGGAGCTTGCAAGTAGATACCTTAGTAGTCCACCGCCAGGTCATCAGGATCCACACCACAGCCCTCTAGGCTACCAACTTAACCTGCTACTCATGGGAGAGGATGAGATGACTATTTTGGATGTGGTGTTTCTTCAAAATTTTGGAGAGACTGCCCACAGAACCCTAATAACAAGGGTAAGACACAGATCTCAGAGCATACCATTGGTGACTTAGGGAAAAGTTATCAAATATACACAGCGGTCGAGAACCGCCAGGATGACCATCAAAGTACCGTGATTGAGACCACAGGTAGCATTGGTGGAGTTCCTACCACAATTTTATTTTATTCTGGTTCTTTTGGTTCTTTTATTACACCATCATTAGTAGATCAATGCAGGCTGGTGACAATTAGGCAAGGTCATAGTTGGGATGTTGAGATGGCTTCTAGATCCAAGATCTCTATAGACTTCTTAGTTAAGGAGTGCGTAGTAGATTTGGAACCTTTTACACTACCTCAGATCTTCATATCCTTTCATTGGGCTCCAATGCTCCAATGACAGTGGCTTTTACCCATCCCTTAGTGTCGGCACCATTAATAACTAATCTGGCAATCAAAATCCTCGTTCATATTTTTTTTCCCACCATATCAAATCAAATCAGCACCCACATTCCTCAATCCATTTTGATTTAGTCAGAAAGTGTAGAAACTTACCAATCATAGGCTCCATCTTTCATTCAAAAACCTTTTTCTCAACCACTTTTCATCTCACAACCTGTTTATACTAAGGCTCCTGCACACCAAATACCTCACCAGGCGTCACTCATAATGCCTCGTTATTCTTCTTATCATCCTATTAATCAGTAGATGAATCCCCCATTAACGCCTCAGTAGACCATACCATTCGCTTCTTATACGGGACATACAAACATTCCCCCTCCTCAATCTGATGTCGTCTAACTTCTTTTCAAGAAAATCATAGACTTAGAATCCTCCACCAAAGAGGCTCGCCCTTCATACTCTTTTGAAGAAGTATGTAATGAACTAATTCATCCATCAGTGGCTTTTAAGCCTTATCCTCCGCAATGGGAACTTCCTAAGTTCTCAAAATTTCATAGTGGGGAGGATCCTCAACAACACCTACAAGAATTTAAACATGTTTTCTACCTTATAGTCCAGGACCAAGAGCTTATGCTCCATACCTTTCCTATGTCTTTACCAGGGCCCGCTTTAGACTGGTACAATAACATACCCCAACATTATCTATTTTCTTTCTCTCAATTAGCCCAGATGTTTGTTAAAAAATTCTCAATAAACATCACACATAAGATATTGATCACATATCTTTATAACATTCATCAATTTGATGGTGAGTCTATTGTAGAATTTTTCGCTCATTGGAGAGGAATAATAAATCAATTGTCTTTCTCCCTCCCTCAATCTCAGCAAATCGAATTGTTTACTCGATCTTGCACAATCATATTTCTTTAACTTTAAGGATTCAAACCTTTTATGCATTTAAATAATCCTTTATGATGGCATGCAAACTTGAGTCTCACGCCATCAAACAAGAAAAGTTAAAACTTCGCTCTAAAAATAAACCAGATTTTTCTCGATTTACAAAATCAAACCCTTCTGCTTCTAACAAATACAATAATTAGGGGTCCACAAATGCTATTGTATTAAAAACATCACGATCTGATAACTCTTCTAATCAAACACCTCTAAGAGACTCTTCATCATCTCAAAAAGGACCTCTGTCATCTCAGTCTTTTACTTCATTGGGGGAACCATATGCTTCTATCTTCAAAAAATTTTGGAAGTTCACATGATCGAACTTCCTCCTATTATAAATTTTGATGAGAACAAAGAACGACCATTTTGGTATCGTGAAAATGACTTATGTTTTTATCATAGAAGAAAAGGCCATGACATTGAATGCTATCAAACTTTAAAAAATCTTGTCTAAAAATTCATTGCTAGAGGCGAGCTCATTCTAGATAACCCAAATGTCCCCCCAAATAAGGGGCTTGATATTTTTAAACAACCTTTTCCAAATCATTCCCCGAACAATGATGCTTTGGGGTCTCAACAACCAAACACGTATAGTATCAGCTCCATTTCTACTGATAGTTCTTATTCTAATTCTAAGCCATCAAAAAATGTGTCGACTGAATCAGAACTTCCTTCCGCTCCTTCAAATTCTTGAGATTCCACCATCCTCGGATGGTCCATCTTCGAGTCTTCCTTTTTTGTTAGAAACAGAGTCATCTCCCTCTACCTCTCTATCTGATCTTCCACCTATACCTGAGACAATATCATCTTCATCTGTCTCATCATCAGATATTCTTTTGGTGCTTGAGTCATTTACATCCCTTCAAATTTCCACTATAGATACTTCTACTTCTGTTGCTCCCATTTTTTCCAGGACCATGCCTTTGGTCAACGTACCCATAATTGTACCAACTTCTATGCCTTTGGAAGTGTCTTCAATCTTAACTCTTTCTCTCTCTTCTCCTACAATAATTACACCCATAGTTACTGCATGTGAAGTGCCCTCCTTACAAGAGGCTGCTTTTTCATTACCTACCTCTTCCACCATCAGTGCTTCTTTGCCTATTAAAGAAACATCTAAAGAGATAGCATTGACACCCAAAATTCTGACTCCTAGACTCAGACATAAACAATAAGAGTTTAATTCTAAGGTTGCATCATCGGTATCCTCTCATTTACTTCCTCTGAAATGGTTACAATCACCTTATGCGGTCAAAGTTGTCACTATACCTGAAAAGGGAAAACCAATATTTCGGACCATAAAAAATCTTGGTGCCCTCCCTAAAAATCCCTATGTACGCCTCATAAAAGAGTGGATTTATCCACTGAAAAGGTGTCTTCTTCTATAACACCATCTTCACTGGTGCCTCGTAAAGTGGATTTACCTACTGGAAAGGCGTCACCTCTTTTATCAAAACCTTCATCTTTTTCACCAAAAACCAAGGCACCCTTTATGCCTCCTATTAAATCTATTTTGGGAGCTCCTCCCCCATCTAAATTAGTCTTATCTAAATCATCATCTATTTCAGCCAAGTAGCCTTCTTCATATCCGAAGAATAAAACACTTGTCATGTCTTCCTCATCTTCAAAATCTATCTTAGGAACTCCTCCGTAAAAATAAATATTGCCTCACTTACTTCCATCTCAAGCACCTAAGGCTACTTCTCCTAGTATTCAGAAGAGAAAAAAAGTCCCTAAATAGACTTTCAAACCAGATATGTAGGCTCTTTTACCTCAACATTCTGCTAAGACTAAAGAGGTGCCTTCTTCACCTCTATCCACATCTTCATCTACCAAATTTATACTGAAACACTTCACCAACTTATCCAATATTCATCTATATCGATTCCTCAAATCAAAACCTATAATCCCAAAGGAGTAAAACCTTCACGGTTCAACTCTGATTTGATTTTTGCTTACCATCACACTCCAGGTCATGACACCGAGGGATGTAAATCCCTTCAATCTGTCGTTAACAGCCTTTTGGAAGAAAATGATCTCCTGTTGGAGGAGGAGGATGAACAAGTGTCTCCTGTCATCCCAAGTACATTTGATCTTGAATAGTCTACTCAGATCCCCAATTCGATTGATATCACTCCAAATGATCTTCCACCCTCTCAAATTGACGTAATTCATATCACCATTAGAACACAACAGTATGATAATCCATCATCTTCTATAGCCTCTCAACCATGAGTTGTTATTTATGATACCTCCGAAGGAGTTCCTCCTTCCTCATTAGCCTCGAGACCTCGGGTCTCTATTCATGCTTCACCTCGGCCTCAGATTCCCATGTTAGTTGAGGAGAGTGTTATGAAACAACTCACCCATGCTCCACTCAAAATTTCTATTTTTTACCTCATTCATTCATCTACCCAGCATCACCAGGATTTGATTGATAATTTGCACCGCATTGTCATGAATTAAGATGAGCCCCAACCTTTTGAGATGGTTGTTGGATTGAATAGACTGTTAATCACAATATCCTTTGAGGATTATGAATTTCCTCCCCTTTCCTTTGAGAATTTAGAGGCTCCTCTCTTTATCACAGTCCAAATCAATAACACTACATTAAAACGCACTATGATCAGAACATTTGAGTAACTTAAGCTACCAAAGAACGTAGTGTCACCACCACCTTTCTCCCTTCGATCATTTAACGATCAGCTGACAGCTACCTTAGGAAATGTGGTCCTACCCATTCAGGTAGGTAAGAAACTTCTTCATGAGATTTTTTACATTTTCAAAGGAAAATTCCACTAAAATATGATCCTCAGACAATCCTAGATCCATACAATACACTGCATCCCATCAACCCTCACTCGATGCATAAAATATCAGTATGAGGGAAAAATCTATACTCATCCAGGATACCCTTTTCCGTCCGCACAATGTGACATGACCACAGGGTCTGTTCCTCCAAAGGAGAAAACTGATACCCCTGATGAGGCTTCTTCGTCCTCTTCCATACCTGCAAGAAAACTACCAGATCTACAAAATCTGGAAGATACATTGTAGAGTTTTTCACTAGGAGAACTTCCTCTTCTCTCTTTTGACACCCATCTCAAACCCAATGAGTATGGGAGGCCAGAAAAACAACCTGAATATCAACCAGGTCTTGGCTACATCATCACCATTGGTCTACCCAATCAACAAACTGACTTTGTCTACAGTGGTCTTAATACACCTCACTATCATCCAAATTCTCCTCCTAGGGCCAAACTGTATTCGGTAGGGTTTGATTATCTACAGAATCCCGAATTGACAAAAACTTATCTATATCAATGCACATGGAAGGGATTTGGTCTAGGGAAGTATGAATAGGTTGTGCATGACCTTGCATCCATTCGAACTCTTAAACCACATCAAAAATTTTGTTTAGGGTTCAAACGTCCCTCGAAATCCACCGTCACCATTCTTGTTGAGCCTCTTTCCATTGAGGAAGCATCTTCTCTAGTCAGGTCTGAAGCGTCGCTTGATGTGGATGACACCATTTCCATCCCGCCTAATTTTTTTTTAGTCAATAACATTTCCTTAGGTCCACTGACCTATAAGACTAATGGAAAATCCACTTCCATACCACTAGTCATCCCCGAAATAGTCAGAGACGACTCTCTTACTATCAATACTATCCACTGTTCGGATGACGATTCTATCCTTACTTATATGGGGGCAGAGGATTCTTATCTTCCTAAAACCATTCCTTTTCACACATCTACCCTTCTTAACGAATCCACTGTGGACCTTAATATAAGGACTTCTGAAGACCCTCACATCATTAAGGTCAGCTAATCTCTTAACCCACAGGAGTTAGGAGACTTCACCGCCTTTCCTTCCAACCATCGCTAAGCATTCTCTTGGTCATATGAAGATATGTCAGGCCTCGATCCTAACATCATGGTCAACAATATCGTTACTCTTCCATGCATCAAACTAGTTAAACAAAAAATGCGTAAGATGCATCCTCGTGTAGCTATCCTCATTAAAGATGAGTTGCAATGCTTGCTTTCCACCAACTTCATCCAACCCATTAAATATCCACAGTGGGTTTCAAATGTAGTACCAGTAACCAAAGCTACTGGGAAATTTTAAATTTGTACTGACTTTCAGGATCTTAATCTCACTTGCTTGAAAGATGATTTCGCTCTACCTAATATCGACCAACTCGTGGACTTAACTATAGGTCACGAGATGCTTTCTCTTATGGATGGTTTCTTTGGGTATAATAAAATTCTCATCGCACCAGAGGATCAGCACAAGACTTCCTTCATAACTCCTTGGGGGAATTTTTGTTATCACATCATGCTCTTATGTCTTAAGAATGCAGGGGTGAGTTATCAACATGTAATTACCTACATTTTCCATGACGTCTTGCAGAAAACTGTAGAAGATTACGTCGATGATATCCTTCGTAAATCCAAACACCATCAGGATCATCTTCTCATCCTTGTACCTCTTTTTGAGAGAATCATTCATTTTTTCTTCGCCTAAATCTATCTAAATGCATGTTTGGCATTCTCACTGGTAAACTCTTAGGCTTTATTATTTCTATCAGGGGTATCAAGGTCAATCTTGCAAAAATAAAGGCTATCATCGAGATGCCTCCTCCTTCAAACTTAAAGCAGCTCCATGGTCTTCAAGGATGCCTTCAATCAGTGCATCATTTTATCTCACAGCTTTCAGATCGTTGTCAACACTTTCATCATCTCCTCTGTAAAAACATTCATTTTGAATGAGATGAGTGTTGCCAAATATCCTTTGATGATCTCAAATCTTATCTTATTTCTCCACCTGTGCTCACACCTCCACGAGAGGGGGAGCCATTATATCTTTATATTTTTGTGATTGACCATGCTTTGAGAGCCATGATCTTGCATCGAGATGCTAATGGTAAGGAACAGGCTATCTATTATATCAGTCGCACTCTTCATGAGTATGAAACTCACTATTTAGAAGCTGAAAAGTTGTGTTGTGCTCTCTTCTTCATGACTTCTAAAATTCTTCATTACCTCCTTAATCATAAAACTTACATTGTCATGAGTGTCAATCAACTCAAAAAAATGCATGCAAAACCTTATCATAATGATCGTATCACTCATTGACTCATGCTCATGACAAAGTTTGACCTCGAGTTCATCTCACAGAAATCTATCAAGGGTCAGGTTATCAGTGATCAATTAGCTAATGCCCCTCTTTCGGATACTCAAGTCCCCCTTGCTCAATTCCCAGACAAGTACATCTAACAAATTGATTTCAGTCTGTCTCCATTTAAAGTAAAACTCTTATTTTATGGGTCTAAGTGTTAGCAAGGGGGAGGCGTAGGTTTCGTCATGATTCCTCCTTGGGGTACACCTATCCCTGTCACACACAAGCTTAACTTTGAATGTACCAATAATATGGCCGAATATGAAGCCTTCATTTTAGGTCTTCAAAATGCCATTAATCTCAGTGCTCGCCATATCGACATCTTCGGTGACTTTGAGCTCATCATTAAACAAGTCACTGGTGTCTATTAGTGCAAAAATGATATCCTTCAAAAAAATCACGATATCGTTCTCTTTCAGCTTCAATCCTTCGATAAATTTACTATCCAAGCTATTCCTCACACTGTAAAATGATTTACATATATGATGGCTTCTTTAGCCTCACTTATTCCTCCATTCACTGAATACTCATGACTTTATGTGGTTTTTCAGCATCTAGACCAACTATCTCATCTCAGGCATTTGTCTTCAATCAAAACTGTCACGACTGACACTCAAGATGAGTGGTATCATCACATTTTCGATTATTTATCCTACTATGTGCTTCCTCAAGATTTGACTTCCAATAGTAGAAGATCTTTTATCCAATGTGCAAACTGCTATGTTATTTTCGGTAGAATCCTTTACAAACGTGGTTTTGAGGGTATTTTTCTTCAGTGCCTCAAAACCTGTGAATCATTTAAGGCCATTCAGGAGGTCCACAATGATATATGTGGTGGACACTTTGGTGGTTTGGCCATGGCTAAGTGCATCCTACGTTTAGGTTACTATTGGCCTTATTTTAATCAAGACTACTGCGAATATGTCAAGAAATGTGTCAAGTTTCAACAACATGCTAATCTTACACATATCCCTAGTCAGGATTTGAAACCTACAGCAGATTTGTGGCCTTTTTCATAATGGGGTCTTGATCTCGTCATTCCGCGCTCTTCACAGTGAAATTACTCTATCATTACTGCCATGGAATAATTCACTAAAAGGGTGGAGGCTATTCCTTTTTCATTGACAAAAGTTATACCTATTGTTGATTCTATCTATCAACACATCATTTGTATATTTGGTGTTCCTCACAAACTCGTTAAAGACAATGGAAAGTCTTTCAAAAAAATATATTTGTAAAAGCTTTGTGACACCTTCAATATTAAACACATCTTTTCTTCTCCATACTATCCACAAGCTAATGGCCAAGCTGAGGCTTCTAATAAAACTTTGCATAATATCCTCACAAAGGTAACTAGTCGAGCTGGTAGGGATTGGAACTTACACATCCCTTTTGCTCTATGAGCTTATCGGACTAGCATTCATACCCCTACTGGTGCTCCTCCCTTCTCTCTCATCTATGGGTCTGAGGCTGTCCTTCCTTTGGAAGTCCAGATTCCCTCTCTTCGCATCTCTCTCAGAGAGTTTGTATCTGATGAAGACTATCGTCAAAACCATCTACCACAACTTGAGTTGTTAGATGAACGTCATCTAAATGCTCTTGAACATCATCAATTCTATCTTGAGCATGTCAAGCGTGCTTATAACAAGAATTTGCAGCAATGTGACTTCCAAGTTGGGGATATTTTCCTTAAAGAAAACCAAAATGTCACTACTCTAGAATGAAGTCAACGTGGTAAGTTTTATCCTAACTGGATGGGACCGTACGTTGTCACTCATAAGTACGGGTTCGGGGCTTATCACCTATCTTCCATGGATGGTATATCTGAAATGGAACCTCTTAATGCTTTTCATCTAAGGCCCTTCTACAGTTAAAATCTATCTTACACAATCCTAGTCATGAAACAGGTCTTTCATCCATCTGCAACTAGTCATGCATTTCGTAGTGATTTGGAACTATGTGGTTCTTCGCGTTATTTCTTTTTTTTACCTTAAATATGAGTATTGCAGCTCTACTCATGGCATTTTCCTTACAGATTTGTTCCTCCTCATGCTAATAATACCTTAATCACTACTTCATCTACCCTAGATGTTCATCTTGGTCAAATCCACTTCAGGCATGAGTACGTGCTGGCATACATTTTCTTTCCCTCTATTTGATCTATCTGGTTTAAACTCATCTTCTTTCAAAGCTCGAAAAAAAAAATATGTTATCCGAGTCCCAAAATATAGACTGATCCCTTAAAGGACAGCTATACATACCTTATCAAAATAAATAAAAAACGTAGACCATTCATCAAAGGATGGCTACCATAAAATTCAAAATACAAACCACTCCCTTGAAGGAAGGCTATTTTTTTATGGCATTTTGAGCCTTTGCAATAACAGACTTCCTATCTCAGCCAGTTTGTTCACTTGTTAGCATCTCTAAAAGACTTCTTGTATCGATCAATCTTTCCATATCTAGCAAACTACCTACATTGATCAATTTTCTTTTCTATCAAAATAAAAATCATGAAGCTATGATGTGAGACATTTTCAATCATATAGAGACCTTTTTTTCCCCATATGAACATGTATTTAATCCTTCATGTGTTCAGACGAGATGTATACCTATCTCTCATCCTTATCTGCCTCTTAGATCTGGTTTGCGACTAACTAGTGTCAGGTTTATTTTATCAGTGTCTATGGCCTTGTGTGCATCATCTTTTGACTTACCATCAAGGTCTCTATTTATGGTCAGTTAGGGGACTAAGTTATCATTATTTTTCCTAGCTAGGTGTAGTGATTTTTATTTCTAAGGGATAATATCATTGCATCACTTTCTTTTCATCAAATCAAATAGACTTTACCCATGTTCATTTCTTATTTATCCAGTTAAATTGACATTTAACATGTTAATTTAATAAATCAAATCTATCATTTTTCTATGCTCATCTTATCTACTTCATCTGAAAACATCAAAGAAGCATATATTATGTGGATCCATCTATCCATATCATTTAGTTGAATTAACATCTTAACATGTTAATTTAATGAATTATTCATCCATGAAAAATCAAAATTAAAAGCATGAGTCCAATCACATAACACAAAGATGCATATATACATATACATATATATATGAGTGGCTTCAAATCGATTCATATACATCGTATCAAAAATGCCTTCAAATCGAGGCTACATCAATATATCTCTACAAATCACATCTCTATATAGTAAAATAAGATAAATGGAACACGTTGTCTCCCCCTCCCTCCTCGGGCACGGGCTCTCTATCCTGACCAACACCTATAGAGCTGGAGGTTCCCACAGTCGTGACCTTACGACCTCCTCGGTCTCCCCTGGTGCTCGGACCCTCTGATGCACCACTGGTAGTGGCTATCATTGTCCTCCTCCTCGCTCCGTAATGAGGCACATCGGGAGCATGTAGTGTTAAGTCATCCTTGTAGTATCTCACCTTGGAAATGAGATCCTTATAGGTACTCAGACTCACCATGTTGGGTGCTCTCAATAGCGTTACTACTTTTGGTCCTCCTACTATGGCACCTTGTGCCCCTGACTCTAATGTGGTGCATGTATCACCATATTTTGCCCTAAGGGCCTCTCTGTGTCTATGATATTGATCTCTCTACTTGATAGGTGTATCTCGCTCCTTGTGAGTGGTGTCTCTCTCCTATATCACTATGTCCCTCTCTTCCCTCAGAGTCCTGATCTCCTCCAGAGCAATCTTGTGTGTCTGTACCAAGGTGGCATGCTCTCCCTGTAATCTCTCTAGCTCTGTTGTTATATCCTCCTCATCTGACTCCGCAGACGCTATGAGATGTCTTAGTATCTCCTCGTGATACAATGCCTCGTAACCCTCATCCACTCCTGCATCATCATCATCATCTATGGGAGGAAGGTCCTCCCTAAGTGGATCTGCTGGGATCAGTATCAGCAGATCTATCTCCCTGTTATGCCATCTGTATGGCACATATACAGTCGAAATAATCTGTATCAATCCGAACTATCTCATCACCCATAAAAATGGGACCCACTGTAAAATCTCTGACCTACGGCTCCTGACCACTCTGGTATGTCTCAGCTCCACTAAGTGGGCATCCTGTCTAGACCATGTGGGATAGACCCTATATGGCCTCCATATAACTTATGATGGTGTCAGAGTCATGAATCTTTGCGAATACCACTCTGACAATCTTCCTGTATCTTCAGGGGTAATGTCTACCCACCATCATCAAAACCCATAATCAAGGGCTCCCTCTACTCCTGGCATCCATGGAAGTCTGGAAGGTCTAATCATTGATATATGCTCATAAGCCTAATAATGGATCACAAAAATAACGTCAATCCCGGTCCATCTTCCTATGGAATACATCCATAACTCATGATATATCTGTGCTAAAAGTGCATCGGTGAATGCAAATACCTACATGAAATCTAGGATATCACAAAGATAGTCAAACAGGAGAAGTGGGAACTATCCACCTCTAGAATCTAGTAGTGCATAATATGAGATAGCCATCTAGATCAATGCTATCAGTCTACTCCTGGGGTCATCTTGTCGGTACTGTGAGGCTATGCACATAGCCCCGGACACTATCTCTGAATCATCTTCCCTATTCCCATATAACCGTACCAGGGCCCTTCTCTGTTTCTCCTGTGGAGTAATCTCTATCAAGTCTCCTATGATCGGCAACCTGAGAATCCTATAGATGTTCTCATGGGTGATAGTCATCTCACCCATCGGAAACCAAAAAGTGCATATTTGGCTATCCCACCACTGCATCAATGCTTGCATCAACTCCACATCTCGGGGTACCCGTCGATAATAATGGAAACCACCTAGTCTGGCTAACTCCAGATGGTGCTAATCAACATCTGTCACATCTGGAAGTATAGTCTCTAGTAGCTCGAGAATATCATCCCACATTTGTAGGACTTCTCGTGCTTGCATCCACAACATCAAAAATTGTCATGAGGCTCATATTTATCAAAATCAACATCATTAAAATTTCATCCAATTTTTTCTCAAATCTTCCAAATGTTTCATCTTTCCAATCGGCACCGAATTATTACATCAGCATCATTTACATTACATTTGACAGCGATTGTATTCTAATCGATGCCGATTGCATACTAGTCGGTGCCAATTTTTTCAATCGACACCGACTAGTAGGAAGAGCACAAAATACACCCTCTTGCCTCCTACTACAAAACTACACATATGTACAAAGCTAAGGAAGGACCACTTACCCCTAGCTACATCCTTTTCATACTCTGACCACTCTTGGAAGCTTCCATGTTTCTCAAATTCAACTTTTGACTTTTTCTAAATCAATTGTCACAATGCAAATGAATTGTTACCATTCACCTTTCTTTTATTTATAGGATTTTGTGGTGGTCAGCGCCGATTATTCGGGTTGGTGTCGATTCTTCAGGTCGACATCGATTAGGTATGATTCGATGCCGATTGTCTCCCATTGGGTCCGATCAAGTAGATCATAATATATTTTCACATCTCATCACACCAGCATGCGCTTCGTTCTCGTATAATTATCTTGTCTTGCGCATGTGTCACTCTTAACACATTATCGCTGTTATTGTGTTTTTATTTCGAGTACTTATACCTTGTCACCTTGTGTAGCCACACGTATATGTCACTTTTTGCACAGCTTTGCTTGTCATTCCCCACTTGGGGCATCTCATCATTATATCTTTTGCATGTGCCACCCCTAGCACACTTGTTCTTCCTAGTCTGGTAGTAATTTTATTACAAAGTACATTATAGTGGCCATGTTTCGATTTCTGTGGTAGCTCTCCTCTCGAGGCTGTCACTTCATCCTTCTTTTCTAAGCATTGATGCTTAGCTTGTTTATTTGATCATTTTAATGACCTTATTTTCACCTTTAGGCTCATCTATTCAGTGTTATCACCCATTCTATGTTTTCTCCCTATACATGGTTAACTCGCATTTTTTGTAACATAAAGATAGCAGGTCTTTAGGCACTAACGTCATCTTGATCGAAGGCCATCTAGTTGTACCTACCAATGTGTCACTGTTTGGTTGTTATTATTTTGCAGTCACCTTTAACTCACCAGTCTATAGCCACTAACGTCATCTCATACAAAGACCATCTAGTCTTCCCTACCAATGTGAGTTCCTTATGTCTATGCCTTTTTTTTTTACATGTGTCATCAATGATCAAATCTACTTCAGATATCTAGTTGGGGCATCCTCTCTTCTATTCTTTTTCATCTACCTTTTTCAAAATCCGGATCAGTTGGTTTTTTTGGGCCACCCCATCCCTATTTTGAGGGGGGTCGCATCGTCAATATTCTTCATTTTCTTCCAACTCCTTGTTTTTGTCTCGTAGCATTGCTTATCACAAATTACTCAACAAAAAGGGCCAAATATAAACACCTAAAATTGGTTACTCAATTTAATGTGACCTGTGTTCACTTAGCTGTTCTATTCTCGGGTAACCTAGTGCACTTTTGTATCACTACTTCTCTCTTAGGGTATTAATTAAATATCTAATCAATATGCCTATCCTAAGTTTTCTCCACCCCATTATATTTTACCCATGGATAATTAAACATTAACCCTGTAATTATATCTTATACATTTATTCCAACTATTTATTCACCCCATATCACTTCCCAACCTCCCATGCCATTATTATCCATCCATCCCACCTATTTCTCCTCTCCTGGAACCATGTAGTAGGATTTTTCCCATATTTGAGTTGGAGGGATAATATTCTTATCCTCACAACTCATCCCTTTTCGCGACTTTGGGAGGTTGTTCCTTGATCGACACCGACCCTTACTCGATCGATGCCATTTTTTCGGAACGGAATCGATTTTACCTCGGTCAGTGCCAACTATAAATACACAACCTGAACTCATTTTTGGTTAGATGGTACAAACTTGAGAAATACTGAAAAACTTGAGCAAATCTTGAAATTATCAATTAAGAGAGAGAGATAATTCTATCTAGATCAATCTCGGAGAGGTGCACCATTATTCTGCCCACATAGTATCGATATCGCTTAGGTTCTTCAACCTCTTGGGGACTGAATTTCTCCATCTAGCCAAGGTGGAACTCTGTACACATCTCTGCATCTTCTGTGGGTCTCCACAATCTGATCATCATCAATCATCAGTCAAGTTTTTTTTTATTTATTCCCAGTTGACGATGACCTAGCATCAATCAATGCTGTTTTTTCAAAATTGGCACCGTTCGAAACCATTGACACCAATCACTATCTAATCGAAGCTGACCAGTTTACAGAAAGGTATAGAATCCAGGTTACACAATTTCATCTTTGTTTTTACATTTTCCTGCTTTCTTTTAGTTTCTGCTGATGTTTTTACATTCTGTCTACAACTTAAAATTAGAAAATCTAAACATTTGCTTACATATTTTATCATGTATGTTTTTATTCTTAATTGAAAACATGAACTGACATCCACCAAGGAAGCTAATCACTTCCTGGACCCGCTCTCCAGGCAGTTTCCCCTTATATCTTCTAGCGTCATCTTTTTCTGTCAAGTATTTGTGCATTGCAAGTTTCTTGGATCTACTTCTCAGGATTGCTCGTGTGCACCCATCTTAATTCCATCAGGCTTTATCTCCATCCATGTCTTTGAATCTTGTCCAATTAATTAGGTATCGACTTTATTTACATTTTTTAGGGTTTTTGTGTTTAGTTTGGTGCATTAACTTGGATAGGTAACAAGCACAGAAATTCTTGATCTACAATAGGCTGTTCAATATTTTCATCATTGAATTGAGTCAAGATAGCTGAGATTGTTTCATCTACTGCGAGTGCATACATTGTAAAATCTTTATCAAAATTTGGATTTGCAAGAGTAGGATCTTGATAGATAGCTTCTTTGATTAATTCAAATCCTTCTCTCCCTTCACTGATCCAAGTGAAAGGTTTCTCTTTCTTTAGCATAACTATTAGTGGTTTAACCAATGCTGCAAAATCTGGAACAAATCTTCTAAAAAAGTTTATTTTTCTAAGAAAACTCTGTAATGCCTTCTTATGATGGGGCAATGATATTTGTGATATGGCTTCGATCCTAAAGGGATCAATTTCTAAACTGTACTTAGAAACAATAGGCCGAGTAGCTTGCGTTGATGTACTGAAAAGATAGATTTCTTCTATAGATTCCTTCTCTTCCTCCATTCCTTAACCTACAAAATAAAACTGAAGAAATGAGTAAGTTCAATGAATAAAAGACCTATAAATATATTTAGGGTTGTTTTAGAATTTCCTCCATCCAATGGTGTTAAATGGTTTCATGCAATGGCCAAGATTGCTCGCTACAAATTTTAGGTGGGAGTTAGGTGAGATCATTATTTAATCACATGAGTCATGTTTTGAATGGAGCCACATGTGTGGTGTTGAAGTTAATTAAAAATATTATTTCTTTTTTATTTATTTTGAGTAACTTTCAAAGTTAAAGAGGCCACGACCTAGTCGTAATAAAGTAAACCCATACCCTTATTAATTTAGATAACACTTATATTGGAGAATTACAATTAATATTTTTGTGTAAATGAAAGGGAAATCTAGTCATAGAGTTTTATTATAAATTATTGAACGACTTTAGGAATCACATTATTACATTAATTAATGATCATAGTAATGAAGTTTTAAACTTAACTCAAAATAAAATATTATTATTTAATTAAATCTGAGATGATCATTTGTTAACCAAGGGGTTAGCTAAATGTTTCTTTCATTATTTAAAAAAAATAAAATAAAATTATTCCTTAATTTTCCTAATTTGACATTCGTTTTGTCTTGGGTTGTGTGTGTAAATTTTTTTGGGCATTACATGGTCTTTGATGCCAAGCATGACCTATTTCAAATGATGTTTCAAATGAGGCAGATGAAGAGGTCCCTGAAACTCCTCTTTCTAAAATTAAATTTGTTGAAAATGAGGATGAAAAAAGGGAAATTCAATTGGTAAATCTTAAGGTTCAAAAACCCCTTTTGGAGTATTTTGAGATGTTAGAAACAAGACGATGTCACATGAAGAAAAAAAATTGATCTAGAGTCATATAAAGTAGAAAAGGAGAATGTTCCTCCCTGCTCTCCTTGTAAAAAAATCACATACAAAGGAATGGTGAAAACCTATTAACAAAAGGAATAAATCTATCCATAAAAAAATTATCCCTCTTAGCTGAATGCGCTCATTTTTTGTTGTTCGGTTTTTGTTGGCTTACATATCTATTTTTGTCAGAAATTATTTATGTTTATCTACTTGAAAATATGGGTAATTTTTTTTTATAACTGATCTAAAAGTATACCAAAAATATGTGAATGCGTATATGTATATATACTTCTTTTTTTAATATATATATATATATAACCCAACATTTATATTTGTTTGCAAAATAAATTTTATTTAATTTTTTTTTAGTTATCTACAAAAACAATTTACAAAACCTTAAACACACATAAACACATGCGTGTGTATATGCGTTTTAAAAAAAAGTCGTGGATCCCAATTTTGTATTCAATATGCAAAAAAAAACTAGCAGCGGATTTAACCACCATTTCAAAGTTTTATGATTTTTGTGGGGGCTCAGCCCCCACTGGTTATGTTATTTAAAAGTTTTTAAGGGGTGTGAAGGTGTCACCGACTGTACCCCCCACCCTATAGTTATATGCAGTGAGGGTGTGCTACGCCCTTTACCTATTGCTTTTATTAGGATATGAGTAGCCGACTTGTGGCTTACCATATCCTTTATACTTTCTCATGCTTAATATGTCATCCTGGGTGATGGAAATAACATATGAATAGTATATATATAGATAATTCTAGGTAGTAGTTCATTATCATTTGAGCATTTGAGTCTTATTATATGGTTTGGAGGTTACCCCCTCGAAGTGGTGAAGCTATTAAAATTGCATATTGAGATCATTATTATGAAATATTGTGTTATTTGTTGTTATATTTCTGCTCATAATCTAAATTATACTAGTAATTTCATTACAAGTGGTATCAGAGCTGCGATCTGGGCCAAAATTAGGGCAAAAACACTAATGTTTTATTTCCACAATATATTTTAAACAAGATCAAATTGGTGGGATATATTTTTACCATAGGTGTGAAACATTTCAAGTAAGGTTCCTTGAAAATTTCAGAATTTTTTTTTTTATATTTCACAAGTTATTACAAATTTAGGATTTTTCATAAAATCACTCCTTAGGGTGAAAATTGTGGAATTTTTTAAAGTTCTTTACATTTTCAGAAAGCTCTGAAAAAAATAGTATCTGTCTTCTCTGTGTTTTTTCCTATTGAGCTGAATTTGTATCGAAACCCTAAACCCTAAGGTTTGATATCATGGCGGGGCCTTCCACAAGAGTAAAAAATAATATGGTTACTCTTGGTAAAACCCCAGATAAAGATGAGATAGTGATCGTAGAGATGGATTCAGAAGGGGTAAATACAGATTCCTCAACACTATGGTTTTCTTCAATTGATCATAAGGTGAGTCAACTTGAGTATGAGCTGCAAAATGTACAATCTGATATCATCCTCTAAAGGAGACATAGCCCAAATCAATCATCGGTTAGATGATATCATGCAACATGTAAAGGGTAAACAGTATGGCCCAAATCCATCCCATATCAACCAAGGAGGATCTTAAGTTCAAAATCATGGACAAAATAACCATGTTGGATCACTTTTCCATCGCAATCAGAATCCAACTTATTTGTAACCACAGAACATGATGCTGAAAGTGGATATGCACAAATTTGATGGTAAAGATCCATAAATTGGATAAATCAAATGGAGAAATTATTTGAGCTACATCAAACACCACTAGGAAAAAAGGTGACATTAGCATCCCTATATCTTGAGCTAGACCAATTCGTTTGGTATCGATGGTTATGTGCTCAGAGGGAGAAGAATGGTCTCGGTGTCACTTGGAAAGCTTTTACCGATGATTTGTAATTACACTATAGTTTTAGTGTTTCAAAGAACTACTTTAGTCAATTAGCAAAGTTAGGACAAATAAGATCAGTCAAATATTATGTGTATCAATTCCAAAACCTATCCTTAAGGGCGGAGAATATACCATAAGAGAATTTCAATGACATATTTCTTGGGGGTCTTAAGGAACACATAGAGCATGTGGTACATATGTTTAATACACTCAAGATTTTTGATTCTATTATCATGTCACGTCAAGCAGAGGAAAAAGTTATTTGTAGTAGGATGACTCCTTTCATTAACACCAAAGACCATAGTATCTCTTCCCCTTCATTTTCTAGGACAATTAGATTGACTCCTCAACAAATGGAAGAAAAGAGAGAAAAAGGATTATGCCTTAACTGTGATAGCAAATATGGACTAGGACACAAATGTGCTGAGGAGAATTTTTTCTATATTGATGGAGGTAATGAGGATGATGAAATTATAGGAGAGGATGAGGAACCAGTAGAAGAGGAAGTAGAAGATCACCAACCTACAATTTCTTACCATGCATTTTCAAGTATTAGTACTCCTCAAAAACTCAAGGTTATTGGCTATCTCAAAAAATAGAAAGTGACAGTGTTGATTGACTCGAGGAGTACTCATAAATTCATAAATAGTAAGTTAGCTGCCTGCCTCAATTGTTTTATTTACCCAGCTCCAGAAATGCAAGTTATGATTATAGATGGTGGGACAATCAAGTGTAGAGGAAAGTGCCATAATATCAAGATTTCCATGGGAAACTACATGTTAGACTCACCTATATTTTCTATTTCAATGGGAGGGGAAGATATTGTTTTGGGTGTCCAATGGCTCATAACCTTAGGTATTATACAGATGAATTTCCAAGAATTTTTCATGTGATTTCATTCAGATGGAAGGACAATACAATTGAATGGGATGGTAGCTAAGTCTCCACAAATTATTAGCTCTCATCAGATGCAGAAGGTTATCAAAAAAGGAGTAGATGGATTTATAGCAAAGTTATTTTTCATAGAAGTACAAAATACAGAGTCTTCAATGCAACCCAATCTTCGGAAGATTGTTGATGCTCACTCATCTATTTTTGATGCAATTCCAAAGGGACTACCACTAGTTAGGGATCATGATCATGCCATTTAGTTGATTCCAGGGATCCAAACACCTAACGTCAGACCATACGGATACCATTATTCCCAAAAAAGTGACATCGAGAAAATGGTTCAGGAAATGTTGAAGGCCGGTATCATCTAGCCTAGCCAGAGTGCCTATTCTTCCCCAGTGGTCATGGTACATAAGAAGGATGAAACATGGAAGATGTGTCCAGATTACCGAGATCTCAACAAGTATACCATGAAAGAGAAGTTTCCTATTGCAGTAATTTATGATTTACTTGATGAATTGCATGGTGCTATTTATTTCAAAAAATTAGATCTTCATTCGAGGTACCATCAAATTAGAATAAAAGAGGAATATGTTCATAAAACGTCTTTCAGGACTCATGACAACCATTATGAGTTTTTGGTAATGGATTTTTGTCTTACAAATACACCTTCAACCTTTCAAATCTTGATGAACACTATTTTCAAGCCATTTTTTAAGGAAACTTGTATTATTTTTCTTTGATGACATATTGATTTACAGTAAGACATGGGAAGAACACTTACAAGATATAAATAAAAGTGTTGGAATTTTTTTAGAAACATACTCTCTATGAAAATCCATCTAAATGTTCTTTTGGTGTACAAGAGGTAGAGTACTTGGGGTCACATTGTATCCCATGAAGGCGTCAATGTTGATCCTTAGAAGATCAAAGCTATGGTGGAATGGTCAAGGCCCAAAACTCTCAAAAATCTTCATGGGTTCCTAGGACTAACAAGGTACTACAAAATATTTTTGTGAGGATATGGTATAATAGCAACCCCACTCACTGCATTTCTAAATAAGGATGCCTTCCATTGGACAGAAATAGCCACTAAATCCTTTGAGTAGTTGAAGGAAGCTTTGTGCATCACCACAGTTTTGTCTACTCCCAACTTCTCAAAAACCTTCATTGTTGAATGTGACACTTTAGGATCAGGATTGGGAGTAGTTCTAATGCAATAAGGAATAAAAATTGCATTTGAGAGTCACCAATTCAAAGGAAAAGATCTTCTCAAACTAGTCTATGAGAAAGAAATGATGGTTATTCTTCATGCAGTCAAGCAAGGGAGGCCCTATCTCATGGGTAGACACTTCAAGGTAAAAACTGATCATGACAGTCTCAAATACTTTTTGGAGCAAAGGTTATCATTTTAGGAACAACAAAAGTGGGTAACAAAAATGTTGGGTTATGATTTTGAAATCATATACAAAAATAGTAAAGAAAATGTAGTAGCTGATGAGTTGTCTAGAAGGGATACATCCACAGATGCCTTACTATGTGTAATGTCTATGTTGATAGCCGATTAGATGGATGAAACAAGATTAGAATGGGATCAAGACAAGGATACACAATTTATAATATATAATATCAAGCAAGGATCTATGACATCTAACAAATTTGAGTGGAAACGTAATGCCCTATGGTACAAGCATAGGTTATACTTGAGTAAATATTATTAGTTGAAGCATAAGATTCTTGCAAAGCTACATGCCTCACCTATTAGTGGGACACTCTAGGTTTTTGAAGACATATCATAGAATAAAAAGAGAATTATTTTGGGAAGGACTCAAGGGGGATGTAAAAAAGTTTGTATCAGAGTGTTTAGTGTGCCAACAGAACAAAGGGGAAATGATTAAGACACCAGGTCTGTTGCAACCCTTACCGATTCCTAGCTAGAGATGTGAGGAGGTCTCCATGGATTTCATCACCGGATTGCCTTGTTCAGAGGGTACGAATGTTATTTTTTGTGATTATGGATAGGCTCACAAAATATGCCTATTTTTTTTCCCTATCACATCCATTTGCAGCTAGTACAGTCGCAGCTATTTTTTTGGAGACAATTCAAAGGCTACATGGAACCCCAAAAATAATTGTAAGTGATCGTGATCTTATTTTCACAAGTAATTTTTGGACGGAATTATTTTCATGTTTGGGTACTCATTTAGCCCACATTTCATCTTATCATCCTCAAAATTATGGGTAAATGGAAGTGGTCAACAAATGCTTAGAGGGGTATCTACGTTGTTTTGTATCAAATAAGTAGGAAAGATGGATTAAATGGCTACCACTTGCAGAATGGTGGTATAACACATCTTTTCATACCTCTTCTGAAATGACCCCATTTTTAGCATTATATGGTTACCATCCACCTTCTATCACTTCCTCCTTGAGGGTGCAAACTAAGGTCAGACATGTTGAGGAACACATTCAACATCAACAACAAGTTTTGACTAGTTTGAAGGAGAATCTAGCATTAGAAAAAAATAGGATGAAACAACAAGCAGATCAACATCGTAGTGAAAGACATTTTGAAATTGGTGACTGGGTTTTTGTACATCTCCAGCCTTACAAAAATATTTCTCTAAAGCAATAGAAAAAGGACAACAAACTTGCTCCTAAATACTATGGGCCTTATCATGTTCTACATAAAACTGGTAGTGTTGCTTATAAACTAGAGTTGCCTCCATCTTCACACATACACCCAGTATTCCATGTTTCATGCATGAAGAAGGTTATTGGATAGAAATTTGAAGCCCCGATAGAGTTACCAGAACTTGACGATGAAGGAAGAATCATTTTGGAGCCAGAGAAGATTCTATAAACACACACTAAGAGGCTGAGAACCAAAGACATCATGGAATATCTAATCAAGTGGAAGAATCTGAGCATAGAAGATGCCACCTGGGAGGATGAAGGTTTTCTGCAGGATTATTCAATGTTGAGGACAATGTTGGTTTGAAGGGGAAGGGCATGCTATTCCTTTAACCTATTGCTTGTATTAGGATATGAGTAGCCGACTTATGGATTTCCATATCATTTTATTATATCAATTATACTTTCTCGTGCTTAATAGGTCGGCCTGGGTGATGGCCAAAACATATCAATAATATATATAGAGGATTGTAGGTAGTATTTCATTATCATTTGAGCATTTGAGTCTTATTATACGGTTTGGAGGTTGCCCCCTCGAAGTGGCGAAGCTATTACAATTGCATATTGAGATCATTATTCTGAAATATTGTGTTATTTGGTGTTATATTGCTACTCATAATCTGAATTATACTAGTAATTTAATTATAGGGTGAGGCCAGCAACCCCTTCCCACCCCATTTCCCATTCAAATGTCCACAACCGCATGAGCTTAAAAAAATATTTTTTTAAAAAAAATATTTTAAATTTATTGATCAAGTTTTACTAATAATACTATTTATTATTAATATTATTAATGATTATAATTATTATTATTATTATAATGTATATTAATATATATCAATTATTATTAATATTTAATTTTAATAGGATAATTAAATTTTAATAATATTTATATGAATGAAAATATTATTTGAATAGTGAGAATTTTATTAAAATTCTTCTTTTTCATTGTTTACGGGGAAACTACAAGCAGCTTGTTTTTCATTAAGAGAGATTTTTTAAAAATTTCCATATAATCAGTTTAGTCATAATTTACATCTACGAAGGAGTGAGTATAGGTATAATTATTCACTTTTATAATTATATGACATTCCAATATTTATTTAAATTTATATTTTATCTAAGACTAAATTTGGGAGATTAAAAGGAATTCTGTCACAACTTGTTCAATAAAATGCTAACGGTAAGAAGGATGTTTTCTCTATATTCTAAATATTGTAGCTATACTTTAAGTTCTTATAACTTTATAAGAATGTAACACAATTCTATATTGATCCAAACACTTTCCTTTCAATTATTTATCCTCTGTACAATGACAATTAAAAAGGCATTATGTTTTATATACAAAAAATAGGCATTTTAAAGCAATATTTTGAAGTATATTTATAATGGAGAATATCAAATAGTTGACAATGTTAAAATAACTTAATTCAAGGAGATGTATTTCCATATAAAAACCATATCAAGTTTTCTTTGTACAAAACTAAAAAATTTCCAGATACATTATGTCTAAATCAAACACTCTTAGAAAAGATTACAATTTATAGAGATTTCCAGGAGCACAATTACAACTTTGTCTTAAGAACCCAAATATACAATCCTCAATCAAGGTGGGTATGACTACAAGAATATTTAGAAAATGAAGGTTTGCAAAAAGGAATAAATAGAAGTCTTCAATTTGCATGTCCTTATCCAAAGGTAGCTTCAAAATCTTGCATTATTCAACTTCGCTAAGGAGGGTCATAATACAATAAAGAGGGGAATAGACCCCAAAACTCTCCACCTAACCTTCCATCTATTAAGATGGATAATTCATCCCCTTAATGGACCCCAAGCCCCAACCAAATAACCATGAGGGATCTTGATAAAATTTGAAACAACTCCAAAACAACATGGATTCCACATAGAATCATATATTTCAACAAAAAAAATTCGTGCACAACAAAGAAGACATAACTTGGGTAAGTTTGAAACTTTCTTAAGCCAACACAAAGGTTTTGAAATGAAACCAAATAGATCAAGGGATATGTGAAAAAACATCCATAGGCATCCCGAGTGAAGTAGGAGTTTCACCCTAAGCCTCCAAGTGCACTTGAATGGACAATCAGCACAAAATGTCCTTATCTCTCCCTTACAAGGCTATGCATTAAAATAACCATAAATGCTTCCCTTTTCACACCCTATAGGTGAAACTTCCTATTGACACTCACACCAAATGCATGCCTCACAAAGTTCCCCTTTCGTAATTTCCCTAATGGGCCTATAAACCCTTCTCCCACACCCAAATTAAGGCCTAATGGCCCAACCAAGTACACAAGTGAATTGAGAAAATACTTAAATAATTCAAATAAGTACAAAATTTCATATAACCTGGGCATATTAAAAAAATGACTAGAGGTAAATCCTACCTATCCATCAAGATCCAAGAAAAATCTTCCACAAGTCTCTGAAGGTCAATTCCAAGTGAATAAATTTCCAAAATAAGTCCAACAAGCTCCAAATCTAAAAGTGCACAAAAAGAGGCCAAATGATAACAAGTAACACCCTTTTCCAACCAAAAAAAACCATCAATATTGTTACATATAAATGGAATGTGAGGATGATGAGGTGGCTCCATGTAGGATGCCACTTCAGCATTCTCTACATTTTCCCCATATTTAATTCAACAAACCAAGTCCAAGACAATCAATGTAAACTTGTAAGGGCTATGAAAAACCTACATGCCTAACAAACTTGCACCCCATGCTTTCAAAGGACACAATAAATTGGGGTAGGAATAAATGAGCAATGTATTTTGTCTTTTTACATGTCTCTTAACGGGCTAAACATGTAAAAAATAAGCTTCCCAATCCATAACATAGGGTTGTTGGGTAAATTTAAGAGTAGACATGGGATGTAACTCCCATGTTTTACACACACAAATACAAAGTTTGTAAAAAACTATGATAACTTTTTTTACTTACATTGCTCACTACACAACGCCACAAAAGGCTCCAAGTAAGGAAAAAATCCATAACAAATACGATGCTTACAAGAAGCCATTGACCCACATAGACACATGACAACACCATATTACATGTCGATGTCAATCGTACGTTCAACTAATGAACTAATGCTGGGCAATAACCCAACCACAAGAAAAGGGACTACAAGGATTTGAAACCCCACAACACATCATTTTCATGATTACATCTTATTCATGATTAACATTCCATACAATGGTTTTTATAGAAGAATCATTTTATCCATTTTTTCCACATACAGATTCTTCAATTAGAAAATTCACATTCAATGTATTATTGTTTGACCATTGTAAGTTTTATCCTTAAAATCCTTATGACAATCTCCATAACTTACATAGTTGAGAAATTCCTTTTCAATTACCTACAAAGTTCCTAATTCTCTCGTTCTTATGCTAAAGGTTTGTTTTTCTACAAAATATGTTTTTAGTTGACATTTAATTTTGCCCTCATTATGCTAGGGGACCAACCATGTCAAGTTGTTGCTGACTGAAAATGATACACGTCTATAAAGGAGGTGAAGGTTCAAGTTTCTCTTTCCAATAAAATTCCTTCCATTCGAAGCCCAATTTATTTTCGTAATATTTTTTTTTTAGTATTAATCTTAGTTTTATTTGGTTAAGCATTTACAAGACATAATGTTATTGCCAAATCTTATTTTTAGAGAACTCTAAACTAGTTCAAAGGCATAGTCCAACCAAGAATGGCAAAACAAGTGTCCATTATTAACAAGAAAATTGAGTGCCTATGTGTCATCCAGAAATGACTTAAAGTGAATTTTCAATCCTAAACCATTATCACAAATACTATTGGACATCTCATTTCATTTACAATGAAAATTTGCTAGGTATCTTTTTTTTGGGTGTGACTTTATAACATAAAGAGTTACAAAAGTACTTATTTACAATTTTGAATAAGTATATGACTGGAAGAATTATAACTAGACACGAATACCAACTAAGCTTTGGTTTAATTAAAACTTCACCTAATGATCTACGCCTCAACTATATATGAGTTTAAGGCCAGAGGACATGATTTATGCTAAACCACCTTCAAGTAAAAGACCATGGTGATATCTTGATAGAAACAAATGTAACAGATTTAACTGTGAGGAACTAAGGAGATTCACTAACAAGAGCTGTTTAATGGTACCTAGGTACAACAAGTATCTGTTTCACAATGTAAATTATGTAAAGTCTAGATCCAACAGGGAAATTCATTCGCTGATGAAGTTAATTTTTAGATCTAATCATGTAAGACCTAACAATCCAAAAGGTTTACTAAGGGAGTATTATCTCTATTTACCCCAGAAAATAGTAATGTTACCAAGAATGCATATGTTCGTTGCTTCGAAAAAGGACTCATAAGGTGCCTTCCAAGGTGGTCTTAACCATTGAACACGGTGTTAGGTATGAAGAGATTTATAAATTCCCCCTCATGGTTAAAAACTAGAAGGAAACCACATACTCATTGGATAAATTTGGACCATGTGCATTCCTAGAAAAGATGGGTTCACGACAATGTCGCTAGAAACATAATGAATATGACGGTAAACTTCAATTACTCAGTTTTATTTAACTAAGCTAGAGTGGCACCCTCAAGTACAAGGTTTAATTTTATTCTATGGTTTTAGAAAATTTTCTACGCTACGAAGGATCACACAAATTAAGACAAGTTATGCACAGATCTAGTGAGGCCTACTAGGGTTGAGTGTTTCGATTAAATCTCTTTATTACATTTAAAAGGTAATAATACAAAAAAATGTAATAATTAATCATTTATGGAACACTGAAAAATGCCCCATAATATATTAAGGGTTCAAATTAGCATGATTACTATATATATATATACTATGTTATCTGATAAAATATATATATATATATATATGTAGAGCACACATCTTTTATAGCTCAGTTACTTGTTATTACTCTTACTATTAGACATGTTTTGACCGGGATTTTGTTATATTTTAGACATTCCATTAGGAGATTTGATCTGATTAGGCATGTATGTACTTTTATGTGTATAACGCTAATATAGCTTGATTATTATGTTGTCACATTATCTTATGATGTCATGGATACCAATTTTATATGATGTTGTTTTGGAACGCAAATATATTGATGGATACTTAGTTTGTTTCATGTTGGGATTGTATGGATACATGTCACTATATAATTATGTCTAACCTATGTTGGATTGTGTATAATTGTGCACGTTGTCACATTTCTGATTCCAGAGAAATGATAAGCTAGTTTAGAAATCATTGATATCTTACTGAGTAGTTGATTTATATTTTATTGGATAGGTACGTTTAATGTGTGCAATGAGTGTGTAGGTCACAAGTCACAGGAGAACGTGGAATTCAGGCCAGCTATGCAACTTTGCACAAGCAGCCCACGAGTTTAAGTCCCTACCATGTTTATTACTTGAGGCCTTAGCATTAGAATTATTGTTCTAGGCACCATGGGTGACCCTCATTTCTCATGTAATATGTCTTATATTATTAATCATGCTTAGGGTGTTTAGTTTGTGTTGTAAACATGTTTAGGGGAATTAATGGCCCCACTTACATTAAGATTTAATTTTTTTTAATGATGTACTTAATCTAAAGGGTTTAGGGTCACATGTGAACCCTTGGGTGGGCCCCCACACCCCCTCTAACCTTGTACCAAATTTTCCAAAACCGAAATTGGGTTATTTTAGACATTTTTAGGGACCCCTTTTTAGTTTGGGAGTTCCCTTAACATGAAAATGAGCCCTTGGACCCTACCTAATAGGTAGGGGGCTTATTTCCAAGGCTAGAGGGAGTTTTCCCTCCCTTTTTGCCTCTCCTTTGGTCACATCCTATGTAAGGGTTATGGATAAGTGTGCTTTGTTAAAAGTTGCACAAGATTGTTTTGTTAGGATTTTGAGTAATTTGGGAGAAGAGGTCTAAAAGCCATTTTATCCTTTCTCTCTTTTATCTTTGGCATCTTTGACCTTGAAGGAAGAGAGGGGTGACACATGTCACCCCCTCATTTGTGAGGATTTTTTCTTGCTCCTCTTCAAATTCTCCCTCATGGGAAAGAAGAGAACTTTTTTTTAGAGCTTTTGGCTTGGAGTCTTGGGGATTTGGAGCTAGAGTTTGACTTGGGTCAAGAAGTGGAAGATATTGAATTTGGAGAGCTTTTTTTTTTGAGGTAGGCTTCTTGAACTTCATTGTAGGTTTGTTATAACATGCTAGATATTAGTTGTTACTTTGAAATGGTTGTTGTTGTTGCATGTTATAATGATTTTGTTGTTGTTTATTTGATTTTTTTCCCTCCATCATATGACATGATGGAGTTTTTGGAGTTTGTGGGGGAAGAGGTGGAATTTTTCCCTCTCAATCCTTATAGGCTTGATGGGCAAGCCTTGTAGGATTTAGTTACTCCCCTCAAATGGTTTGAGGTGGGGAAGGTGATGTCATTTGGCTTGAACCTCCTTCCCCATTCTTGGTAAGGAAACCCCTTTGGGGTTTGAAAATCCTTCCAAGAAGGATTGGTGAAAGGGTGGAGAAATAAGGAGGGCTTGAATGAAATTGGAGAAATAAGGCTGGTATGGAGTTCTTATTTGTGGCTTATCTAATATTGGTTATAACTTTTGGAGAACTTCTCTTCTCTTCCCCATTTTAGAGGTAGAACTTGGTTTCTCCTCCTTTTTATCTTTTACAAAGTTGGAGTCTTGTCTTAGATATTTGTCTTATTTTTGTGTGGATGTATTATGTGGTTTGTTCACCCTCACTCTTGTGCATAGTTGTGGATAGTTTGTCCCTCTTTCACATGGGCTTGGGGGAGGCTAGCATGCATCCCAACCTTGGGAAAGACATGTAATGATGCCTATGGTTGGGTGGAAAAAAACAAGCTTCTTCTCCTTGCATGGATTTCCTTGAAGGCATATGAAGTTTGGATCTCATGATGCAAGTTGGTGGTAGTTGGAGTTCTTTTAGCATCTACTATCTCCTTGTGGACATTACCTCATTGTATCTTCTTTGGAAAAAGCATGGCTTGTGGAAAATTTCATATTTATTGTAATTACTCTTTCCATTTTTCTATTTGAATAATCTTACTTTTTGCAAGATTGGTTTTTTCCATTAATATTTGAAAAACTTTCTTTCAAACCTTGGGAAGGAGTTTTGCTGGATTGTCCATTTTGAAAAGTATTGCTGCATGTTTTGGACTATGATGTAGTGAGAAAATTGTGTAAGAGAACTCTTGTAAAAATATTTTATACTCCTTTAGAATTGCATTGGTAGAATATATTTAAATCCCTTTGACACGCATTGATTGAATATCTTTTTGATAAAGAAAATACTATTTAATGGAAAAGTTTCTTTTTTACCAAAGAAAATGATATTACTTGTTGAAGTTGAGTTTTACTTATTTAAAAATCTGAATCGTCCTTTTGGCAATACAATGGAAAAGAAATAACTTCCTCTTGTTTTGGTTTTTAATATCATTGAATGGAATGTGAAATAGTTTTGAAATTCCTTTTTCCATGTAACAAAATTTAATGGGTTTGCTGATTAAGTTTTGTATCCTCATTTGAAATAGTAATCTCCTTAGCAAAATTTTCTTGGAAATCAGCCCCCTTTCTCTCCTTTGAAAATATTTGTATATCCCTTTATCAAAAATAGATGAATCATTTTAGTGTTAATAGTTGAAAAATTTTTAAGTTTCCTTTTTTGCATTAAAATAACAAACTAAAAACCTGTTTATTATCATCTTGGAAATAAAATTATTCCTGCACTAATGAAATACTACAATATGTAAAAATGAAACATATATATATATATATATATATATATATGTATATTAGTTATTATAAATATGTATATATATAATATAATATAAAAAAACTAATTTAAAAACCTAAATTTTATATCCAATATATATATATATATATATATATATATACAAATAAAAAAAATTGTTTTGTTTTCTTTTAGAAAGAGAGTTTTGTTGGGGGAGGGTCGCAACCCCTCCCCCCGTATGCAACGCGCTGTACCCCTTCCTATGTTACAGCACCCATCCCCAAACACCTGCCCCCAAACCCTCCCCCGTCAAACCGCTCTTCGGCCACCCCGCCTCCCTATTCCTTCCCCTCTGTGCTGCCACGCCACCTCCCCCTTCTCCATGACCTACGCCTTTCCTGCCCTCCTTCCTCACCGGATCCTGCTCCTGCGCCCTCTCCCCCACACAGCCGTTGCTTCGCCCTCCCGCTCCCTTCACAGCCTTGAAAACAAAACAAAATCCACGCCCCTCTTCTCTAGCCCCTAGAACATTACAAAAAAAATATACCATATACAACTGTGTGTAAAGTATATGTGTGTGTGTGTGTGTTTTTTTTTTTTCATATATTTAAATACATAACTGAAATGCATGGTGTTTTTTCTTCTTTAAAACTGTAATAGTCATACCCTAGATTGAATCCATCATTTATTTAAAAATACCTCCTCCATAACCTATGGTATTTTGCATCTCAACTGGAAAAAAGCCAAAACAAAATGAGAAAAAGAATGAAAAGAAAGAGAAAGAAAACAAGAATGAGAATTCAATTGAAAAGAAAGGAAAGGAAAACATAAAGAAAGTTAGGGAAAACCCTAGGATAAATCCAAAATCTAGGGACAAGATTTGTTTGATCCTAGGGCTCAAATAAAACCCTACACACCTTTAGTTGGGAAATATAGTGGGAATGCGAATTAATAGGGGGGGGGGTTTGTGGGAATGAGAAATATAAATTTAAAAAGGGGGACTCTTTATGTGGATAATACTTCAAAATAAATATAAATTAAAAGGGGAGACTAAGTGGGTAAATCATTTTAGTTTAACAAGGGGTATTGATAGACTAAAAAAAAAAATTATTTCTATGACTGGCCTATTTTTCCGGTTCCCGAGGCAACTTAAGAAGAATAAATAATTAAGTCATTAATAGAATAGTTTTAATTAAATTTTGGTAAATAAATTTATAATAAAATTGGGGATAGTGTTTAGTAAGTGGGTGAATCATTTTAGTTTAAAATAATTATTAATGGAATCAGATTTGTATCGATAGTATTCTCTTATTAAAAAAAATTTACCTAAAATTTCTAGTTGACATTATTGGCCTATGGTATTTCCAGTGTCCCAGAGGTAGGGCACTACATTTGGTATCAGAGTAGAGGTTCACACACATGGAGAAACTCTGGGTAATCAATCAACTAGTTAACAATATTTGTAGTAACATTAAAGTACATAAATAAATAAAATAATTGAAAATTTTCCACAAGACACTTAATCGCATACCATTTAATAACCGCTTCTGCTCACCTCATGCACAGGATGGACACCCGTGAGACGATGCTCAGTTAGGGGTCTGGGACGTGGCTCGCGCACGCCCAAACCACCAACACCCGAGTTAGGGCCTTAGTTCTTAGAGGCTCTCCAGCAGTTGATCGAAATTGTGCAGCAACGTCTCCCACCACTGGAGGAGGCGAGAGAGGAGAACATTTAGTTAGGAGACAAGCTGATAGGTGAGGACACACATTCAGAGCCGCTAGAGCATGATACACCAAGGTGGGAGAGGTCACATAGCCCTTCCGTTCATCATGAGAGGGTAGCCTCATACCGCTGTAGCCGTTCACACAGTCTTGAGAGACCATTTAGGGATAGGAGACCCCTTTCACCTATTAGACTACATCACCAGGATCAGGATACAGGATGTGTGATTAGGGATATTCTTCTCTTACAGTTTCCTACCTACATCGAATCTACAAATGGCTTTGGGGCTGAGTCATTGCTCCTTAGTTGGGAAAGTTGCTTTGGCTTGCACTCCTATGAGAGAAATGTTAAGGAAAGGTTCACCATACACCTCTTTCGAGATGCAGTAAGTGTTTGGTGGGAGGAATGAGGAGCGGAAGCTCCATCTAACTTGAGATATAGTGACCTAGGAGATGTTCGAGGAGAGATTCAGGGCTCGTTATATTTTAGAGCATTTCGTGCAGAAGAGGATCGATGGGTTTCACGACTTACGATAGGGATCTGGCATAGTAGCGCAGTATGAGAGCAAGTTCCTGGACCTTTTGTAGTATTATATTACCTGTAAGATAAGAAACCATAGGTCAATAGGTTTATTCAGGGGCCTTAATGTAGATATAATAGGAGCAGTCAGGATGTTATCTCCTCCCACACTTGAGAAGGCCGTTGAGGAGGCCTACTTAGCTGAGGAGAACATAGGACCAAGGCACAGGAGCACCGAGATAGAAACAAGAGAAAGTTTTAGGATAGGATACATGACTTTCAGAGTCAGAGGTCATAGGGTACAGTACCACCCTCTAGAGGAAGATTCTGGCCTCTGTCAGCTGCCATGAGAGCTCCACCGCACCCGTAGCAGTAGACGCAGTATCATGACCACCAGCAACAGAGGGCTAGACAGACTCAAAGCTTTCAGAGAGGTGGTACTAGAGGAGGTTTTGGTGGAGCCTAGGTGATAGGAGGTAGGGTACTTAGCAGGTATAGCTAGCTCACACGCAGTAGTCTGCTAGGGTTGGATTGGCTAAGATCAGTGCACCAGAGTACAGGAGCGACCCCATCTTAGAGGGGTACATGATGATGTTTAATTTTTGGGTCTCCTAATCACTATGTGCACATGTTCCCACACAAACCCAATACCATGGAAACATAGAGGACCTCTAGATCAGAGTAGATGAGTGGATGACGTGGGATGCGCTCATCATGTTTATGCAACGGTTGACAACCGCCAGGCCGAGCATCAGGCCAAAGTCATTGAGATGATAGGTACTATCAGGGGTATTTTTGTCTCAGTACTTTTTGATTCAGGTGCTTCAAATTCATTTATATCACCTTCTATAGTGGACTAGTGTGGGCTAGTGGTGGCTAGGCAACCAAATAGTTGGTAGGTTGAGTTGGCCTCTAGGGCTAAACTCACCTTGGACTTGCATATGTGGAGAGTTGCGTACTTGATTTAGGAGCATTCTCCACTACACTTGACCTTTGAGTTATTCCTTCTAGGATCCTATCAGGTAGTGTTGGATATGGATTGGCTCGAGGCTCATTGGGATAAGGTAGATTAGTAAAAATAAGGTTATTGAGTGTCAGGATGACCTTGGGAATGTAATTGTGATATCAGGGGTGCTGAGACCTATACTCGTTGCACATGATCTCGGCTAAGCAACTCAAGCTGGAGCATGCGTAAGGGATGTCAGTTGTTTGCTATCACCATCAGTGATCAATCAGAGAGAACTCCAGAGCATTCACCCTTAAATGATCATGTAGTTTTGAGGGAGTATGCCGATGTGTTTCCAAGCAAGCTTCCATTGATACCACCGCGCAGAGAGGTGGATTTCACCATTGATTTAGTACCTAGATCTGCACCAGTTTTTAGGGAACCCTATCAGATGACGACTCCAGAGCTTCATGAGCTCAAGATTCAATTAGAGGAGTTGTTGGATAAGGGTATCATTCATTGTAGTGTATCACCTTGGGGAGCGCCAGTCATATTTGTGAAGAAGAAGGATGGTTCTCTAAGGATTTGTGTTGACTTTAGGTAGCTCAACAAAGTCACAATAAAGAACCGTTATCCGCTCCCTAGGATTGATGACTTGTTTGATCAGATGTGGGGAGATGGAGTGTTCTCCAAAATTGATCTCAAGTCAAGGCACCATCAGTTGTACATATCAGATGTAGACATTCATAAGATAGCATTTTGTACACGTTATGAGAATTACAAGTTCACAGTTGTTCCTTTTGGTTTGACTAATGCCCCTAGATGTCTTCATGAGCCTCATGAATGGAGTATTTAAAACCTTTTTGAATCACTTTGTCTTAGTATTCCTTGATGAAAAACTGATATATTCTCATTCTGAGGAGGAGCACGAGGAGAATTTGAGGTGGATACTTCAGGTGTTGAGAGAGCAGAAGTTGTATGGGAACTTAGAAAAATGCAACTTCTTTCATACAAAGATTCATTACTTGGGTCATATAGTATCAGGAGAGGGTATCTTAGTAGATCCCTCTAAGATATAGGCTATTATGGACTAGCCAAGCACCCACATCAGTTACTTAGGTGAGGAGTTTCATGGGTTTAGCAGGGTATTACTACAAGTTTGTACATGACTTTTCTAGGATTGCTCCCCCTATCAATTCTCTTCAGAGAAAAGGGAAGAAGTTTGATTGGTCAAAAAAATGTGAGTGGACTTTTAGTTGCTTAAGGAAAGGTTAACCACAATGGCCCATCTTAGCAGTCCTAGACCTGACAAGAGGATTTTTTTGTTTGTACTGATGCATCGCTATAAGGTTTGGGAGTAGTTCTTATGTAGGAGTGTCAGGTTATTGCTTTTGAGTCTCGTAAGCTCAAGGACTATGAGCTTAATTACCCTACTCATTACTTGGAGCTAGAAGCAGTTGTTCATATGCTTGTGCATTGGTGACATTTTGTTTTGGGTAGACCTTTCATTTTGAGGAATGATCATCATAGCTTGTAGCATTTCATCAACTTCTTTTCAGACTACTCTAGGTACTCGGATTAATTTCAGCTTAGTATATCATCTAGAGACAAATGGACAAACAGAGAGGGTTAATTAGGTGTTGGAGGACATGTTGAGGATGTATGTGATGGATCAAAGAAAAGAAATGGGATGATTATTTGCATTTAGTTGAGTTTTCCTACAACAAAAACTATCACAGCTCTATTGGTATGGCACCTTCACCAGGTTTTGTATGGATGACCTTGCAGGACACCTTTGAGTTGGGACATACTAGATGATAGAATTATTCTGAGGGCCAACTTACCTTCAGGATTTAGAGCAGCAGGTTGTTTTGATTAGGCAGCCACTTGAGTATGTTAGAGCACACCAGAAGGCATATTCGGACACCAAGAGAATTTATCGTCACTTCTCCGTGGGTCAAAAAGTCTTCTGTGAAAGTTCATCCACATAAGATCCCAATTCGCTATGGAAAGGGTTCCAAGATATCGTCTCGTTTTGTAAGGACTTTTGATATTTTAGAGGTCATCAGTCCAGTTGCCTATCGCCTACCTTTCCAACAACGCCTAGCATGGGCCCATGATGTTTTTCATGTTTCTGTACTACGTAGATATGTACCAGATGCTTCTCATGTTTTGGATTGGTTGGAATTACAGGTAGAGGATGGAGGATAGTAGAAACTAGAGCCCGTACGCATACTGGAGAATCAGAGGTTGGCCCTTCGGGGTCGAGACTTAGACCAGGTTAGAGTGCAGTGGGACCATTACAATGATGACGACAACTACCTGGGAGGATGCGACACCTTTGAGGGCTAGATATCCCTAATCTCTATCAAATGAATTTTACAGAGGAAGTCTAATTTAAGTAGAGGGGGATGTAGTGCCCCCATCTTTTATAGCTCAGTTACTTGTTATTACTCTTACTATTAGAAATGTTTTGACAGGGATTTATTATATTTTGGACATTACATTAGGAGATTTGATCTGATTAGGCATGTATGGAGATTTTATGTGTATAACGTCAATATAGCTTGATTATTATGTTGTTGCATTATCTTATGATGTCATGGATACCTAATTTTATATGATGTTGTTTTGGAACACAATTATATTGATGGATACTTAGTTTGTTTTGTGTTGGGATTCTATGGATACATGTCACTTTATCATTATGTCTAACCTATGTTGGATTGTGTATAATTGTGCACATTGTCACATTTCTGTTTCCAGAGAAATGATATGCTAGTTTAGAACTCATTGCTATATTACTGAGTAGTTGATTTATATTTTATCAGACAGGTATGTTTAATGTGTGCAATGAGTGTGTAGGTGATAGGTTACAGGAGGAACATGGGATTCAAGCTAGCTACGCAACTTTGCACAAGTAGCCCACAGGGCTAAGCCCTAGCTATGTTTATTTCTTGAGGCCTTACCATTAGAATTATTGTTTTGGGCACCATGGGTGACCCTGATTTGTAATGTAATATGTCTTGTATTATTAATCTTGCTTAGGGTGTTTAGTTTGTGTTGTAAACTTGTTTAGGGGAATTAATGGCCCCACTTACATTAAGATTTGAATTTTTTTAATGATGTACTTAATCTAGAGGGTTTAGGGTCACCTATGAACACTTGGGTGGGCCCCACACCCTCTAACCTTGTGTAAAATTTTCCAAACCCGAAATTAGGTTATTTTAGGCATTTTTAAGGACCCCTTTTAGTTTGGGAGTTCCCTTAACATGAAAATGAGACCTTGGACCCTACCTAATAGGTAGGGGGGCTTATTTCCAAGGCTAGAGGGATTTTTCCTTCTCTTATTTCCTCTCCTTTGGTCACATCCATGTAAGAGGTTTGGATAAGTGTGCTTAGTTAAAAGTTGCACCAGTTTTGTTTTGTTAGGATTTTGAGTAATTTGGGAGAAGAGGTCTAAAATCCATTTCATCCGTTCTCTCTTTTATCTTTGGCATCTTTTACCTTGAAGCAAGAGAGGGATTACACATGTCACCCTTTAATTTGTGAGGATTTTTGCTTACTCCTCTTCAAATTCTCCCTCATGGGAATAGAAGAAAACTTTTTTTGAGATTTTGCTTAGAGTCTTGTGGATTTGGAGCTAGAGTTTGCTTGGGTCAAGAAGTGGAAGAGATTGAATTTGGAGAGCTTTTCTTTGAGGTAGGCTTCTTGAGATTCATTATATTTTTTATAACATGCTAGATATTAGATGTTATTTGGAAATGGTTTTTGTTGTATGAAGATTTTGTTTTTGTTTATTTGATTTTTCTCCCTCCATCATATGGCATGATGGAGTTTTTGAGTTTGTGGGGGAAGAGAGTGGAATTTTCCCTCTCAATCATCATGTAGGATTGATGGGAAAGCCTTGTAGGATTTACTTACTCCCCTAAAATGGTTTGAGGTGGGGAAGGTGGGTCATTTGGCTTGAACCTCCTTCCCCATTCTTGGTAAGGAAACCCCTTTGGGGTTTGAAAATCCTTCCAAGAAGGATTGGTGAAAGGGTGGAAAAATAAGGAGGGCTTGAATGAACTTGGAGAAATAAGGCTGGTATGAAGTTTCTTTTTTTGTGCAACTAATGATGGTTATAAATTTTGGAGAACTTTATTCTCTTCCCCATTTTAGAGGTAGAACTTGGGTTATCCTCCATTTTCTCTTTACAAATTTACAGTCTTGTTTTGGATATTTGTCTTATTTTGTGTGGATGAAATGTTGTTTGTACACCATCTCTCCTGTGCATAGTTGTGGATATTTATCCTCTTTCCCATGGGCTTGGGGGAGGCTATCATGCATCCCAACCTTGGGAAAGACATGTAATGATGCCTATGGTTGGGTGGCAATACAAGCTTCTTCTCCTTGCATGGATTCCTTTAAGGCATTATGAAGTTGGATCTCATGATGGAAGTTGGTGGTAGTTGGAGTTCCTTTGGCATCTCCATCTCTCCTTTGTGGACATTACCTCATTGTATCTTGAAAAGCATGGCTTGTGGAAATTTCCTCTTTATTGTAATTACTCTTCCATTTTCTATTTGAACATCATAACTTACATTATTGGTTTTTCATTAGTATTTGAAAAATTTCTTTAAACCTTGGGAAGGAGTTTATTGGATAGTCATTTTGTGTATTATTGCATGTTTGGATTATGATGTAGTGAGAAATTGTGCAAGAGAAGTCTTGTAAAATATTTATACTCCTTTAGAATTGTATTGGTAAAATATATTTAAATTCCTTTGACATGAATTGATTGAATATCTTTTGATAAGGAAAGACTATTTAATGGAAAAGTGTTTTTACCAAAGAAATGATATTACTTGTTGAAAGTCTCATTACTTATTTAAAAATCTGAATGGTCATTTGGCAATACAATGGAAAAGAAAGAACTTCCTCTTGTTTGGTTTGTAATATCATTGAATGGAATGTGAATAGTCTTGAATTTCATTTCCATGTAAAATTTAATGGGTTGTTCTTAGTATCCTCATTTGAAATAGTATTCTTCTTGGGAAATTTTATTGGAATCAGAGCCTTCTCTCCGTTGAAATATTGGTATATTCCTTTACCACAAAATAGAGGAATCATTTAGTGTGAATAGTTGAAATTTTAAAGTTCCTTTTTGCATTAAAATAACAAACTAAAACCTGTTATTATCATCTTCAAATAAATTCCTACATTTGAAATACTACAATATGTAAAAAAAAAACGGATTTTAGTTTATAACTAAACTACATAAGGTTAAGCATCAACTATATATGTGATCATATATATATATGGTTACTTAGCACATATCATTATTACTATGGCGTAAAATGAACTGGGAGATGGTATGACATGAGATTCATGCATACATAGGCTACATACATATATATATATATCATATAAGTATTCTATAATATACAAACTAATTTAAAACCTAAATTTTATATGCAAATATATATATATATATATATAGACAAATTATAAAAAATAGTTTTATTTTTCTTAGAAAAAGTGTTTTGTTGGGGGAGGGTCAAAACCCTCCCCCCACCCATATACAGCTGCCCACCAACCTGCCACACCCTCCCTACGCACCGCCACCTCCCTATCCCCCTTCTTGGTGCTCCACCCCACTCCCCATAGCCCCGCCCCTGCCGAGCTGGCTGACTCCCCCTTCACCACGACCTGCATCCTTCCTCCCTTCTCCTCCCTTTTCTGCCCCAACTCCCCCACACAGTAGCTGTAATGACCCAAAAAAAAACCACACACGAACAACACAGTGAAATACAGGATAACTTCTTTTTTTTTTGACTTGCTTGACACATAACATGACGCAACATGTCGTCACAAGGTTACAACCAACTCTAGGAACCAATTGTTACAGGGATGACCACAAGGTCAGCACGGAAACGTTCACACCCAAAAGGATAATACACTTTTTCTTTCTGACATGACAACATAGAAGTCCAGTCACAGAACACACTTACAGTTAGGGCCATCCACAATGAGATATTCTTGAGGGTTATTTATTTTTAAAGGACATCTTGTAATTCTTAGCTTACATTTTCAAGGAGGCTCAAGATATGATTCATACAATTCATCTTACCAAGTTAATGTTTATTCTTTTGACACAGAGTAATTATCTTTAAATCTTCTCTATTATGACCTTTATTTGCTTAATTCGTTTATCAAGAAAAAGGAGTATTTAAATTCCACAAGGCCATCTGCTCACCACTAACGCTACTAAGATTGTTCTTGCCCACAAGACAACATGGTTTTAAGTTCAACACACTTAAGAGAAGAGATACAAGGTGCCTTGGAAAAGGGTTAGGGGGAGAAGGTCGAGATGAAACATCTTTAGGACCTCATTAGTTATTTCCAGTATTTAATTAAAGCCAGGGCTCTTAACCAGAATTATCAACAACTTTACTTAGGCTTCGCTAAAAGTAATAACAAGGAGTAAAAATTTACTTTCCAAATGGCGGTGAGAAGGATGGTGAGGTCTCCAATTTGGTTTTCTCTGGCTTATTAAATCTAATCATCTTCAAAAAACTAACAGTTCATTTCACCTTAGGGTCATTTTACAAATTTCACCGTAAAAGGAATAATGTTCACTAGAGGAGCTAGGGTTATCATGTTATAAAGTTTACCCTGCAATGATAGTCTTGCCTTGATTACTTAAAGAATTTCTTGCTCTCAAGTTGGTGACCCCTACGTTACTTTATTTGAATACAACTTCTAATTTAACTTCCAGAACTATTAAACAATCCCATGTTAGTTTACTTATGACACTTTATTACTAAGTCATGGCAAGGTTTAACTCCAAATTTATTCTCAAGGAAAAGTTGTAGCAACACTCATTTACAAGAACAAAACAAGATTACATCAATTCTTAAAATACTGATACTCCACAAAGTCACTCAACCACAATAACCAAATTTTCTTATAATTTCAATGATGGTTACACAATACACGGTTTCCAAAGTTTAGATGACAAAGTCCACAAGTCTATCCCTTATCTACACGCAAAAATCCATCTGCAGCAAATTTTCTACAAGAGTCAGTTCACGAGAACTGAGCAAGATAAGGCTACACAAAACCACCATACTATTATCTAACAATACCACGAAAAGGAAGCACTTTATTACAAGAATTGGTTCAAACCTCTAAACACTATCAACACATCAAGTTATTATAAAGTCTCCATCATGTCAATCAAGAAGGAGAAGACCTTGTACTTCAGTTAGGAGTAAAAGCAACGAAAGTATAGCAATCATAAGAGAATGGCCCTTGGCCCTATAAGGAAAAAACAAATAATCTAGCAAAAAATAGAATTCCCATCAAGTAAGTAATTAAACCATAATTACAAGATTAAGATTTGATATATACACCAACTATCTAGAAATTTATCAAAGGTACCAAACGCATAGACTAAATTAATATATTTCTAAAAGAACAAGAGTTGATCGGCCCAAGAAAGGGGAACCACGGGTTTCAAAAATTAACACAAACAGCCATGTATAATCGAGTTTCAAACCGGAAATCAAATAAAGTATACACACAACATAAGTTTCGAGGTGAAAGCAAAGTATATTAGTTTTGACCATTAACTACAAAGATTTTCCAATCATCCAAGAAGGGTCAAAGTCTTACAGGCTAGTAGCAAACACGCGAGAGAAGAAGGGGGTTCCGTCCAACAAGAGTATACAATAATGTCATCAACAATTTTTTTTTTATAACACTAAAGATTTGCAAACCTCCACTACAATACTAATGTTTGGTTAACTTAAAATAAATTACCCATATCCCAAAACAACCATATTTTACGGCAACCCTTGGTAACACAGTCAACCGTCGCACAAATAGATACAAACATAATTTCTAAGTGACATTATCAAAACAAAACCTTCCGCTATGAATCCATAAGATTATCAAATGAAAGCTGAGTTTTTCCCGAAGATTAATCACATTTAAGGAAATTTCCATCACAAACTATTACGGTAATTACGTGCATAAAAACCGACCAATATTAATTAATAGCGTTAACATTACAAGGGAGAAAATAATGCCAGTTAGGAAAAATAGAAGAGCACCATCAGCAATAATTCTGAGAGGGGGATTAGACCAAACTATTCTAGTGTCAACAAGGTACTGGATTCGCACAATGAAACCTCAAGCTTAGTTGATCCGAAAAGCTAGTTATGGTTCAAGTTGATAGGGATGGTCAAGGTACTTCTTGAGGATGGCCTTAAAATCCTAGAAACAAGATGAAAGATATTATAAGAGTCTAAACACGCGAGACGACAAAACACATTGCACACAAACCTTTTCATTCTACCAGTTTTAATACCAAAACTCTAAGCTGGCTAGCCCACGCATTGCTCACACAATCCTACAACCTTTCTTTCTCGATTCCAAAAGGTTTTCAAAGGGACTTGCAAAGGGGCTAACAAAAAAATTTCAAAAGACAACTTGGGTGCTAGGGAGGAGCTTCATAGTTATCGTAACTTACTTCCATGATATCGAAAAATACTAGTTTGATCAACATAATAACTTGCAACTCAAATGCAGAGAAGAATAAATACATGAACTGACAGACGAAGTTCTATCACTCGAGCAAGAGAAACATAACACCCAGAGGAGAAAGCACACGCATCCTTTCGACCAACATACTGACAACGATAAAAGCAAAAACAAGAAGAGACAAGCAGAAAGGGGAAATCTCCCATCATGACATCCAACTGACAAATCAATGCAAGGAAAAAGTGGTTCGATTTCACAATAATTGTAAATATAATAGCAGTAGAAAGGTGTAGAGATATCTTGCCTTTTTCTCCAGATTCAGCTTCACCCTCCTGCCTCTTCCATTGCTTTGGAGGAAAACTTGAGCTTTTCGTCGGCGAGCTTCACGCCGGGAGTAACTCTGTGCCAGACGGAGAGTTTGGGCTCGTCTCTGGCAAGCTGTTCGACGTCCTTGACGCTGTGAAAATAAAATGACCGGTCTAGCGTTCGATCGACAGATTTCTTCATGGAAATCTCATTAACCACAACCAAAGGACTGCTTCCAGTATTATCTTCTAACCCTTCCATGAGCTCCCATGTATTGATCGTCTCAAGCTGCCCTTCTTCCTGCAATAGAGATTTGCTGTGGTTTGAAGCAGATTTGAAGGGCGTGTAATTCTGGATGAGATTGTTGACCTCGGACCATGTTTTTGCAGCCATTTCTGAAGAACGGTTTAAACTCAAGGATGTGGAAACCCCAACCAAAAATGGGCACATTACGCACACTGCTCTTGAGTATATATTTGATGTAACCCAAGCTATTCTTGCGTAATGCAAGGTCCCATAAGTACATCCAATCTACCTCTGTTCGGTGGTTGCAAATTAGCAAAATGCGTTCACCTGGAGGAACACTATGTCCAGAAAATATAACCTTTGTCCTGTTTATCTTTTCAAATAAGAACGGCCACATTGCTAACCACTGACCAAATAAGAAGGATGTTGCCTCCCTACTATAATGTATGCTAAACAGCCGAAGCATCAGGAATGAAACAGGGGCCAGGAAAATCAAGGCCATAAACGCCGTAGAAACAAGAACTACCAAACACAATACTCCACTTATTACCCTGAAAACTGTTAAGGGCCTATGAGCTTTAACCTCTCGATTCTCCAAAGATCTCTTTTTCTCTGTACAACTTTGACTTTTGTTTAAGCCATTTAGTTCACCATTAGTTTGGGAAACTCGAGTTTCCTTCATTTTGAGATTTCTGAAACAAAGTGACTATCACTCACAATTTCAGAGATTGCACCTGGATGTTTATTATTCATCTTCCAGTTAGGAATGACTCCAGCAATCCGTAAATTTCAATAGAAAAAATTTTACAGGTCTAACTTTAAAATATTATCTCCAATACACAGAACCTAGTCAGCTCATGGTTAATCGTATTCTGCAATCCTGGAGAATCTTTCAGGAATTGATAAATGTGAACCATCATAAGCAAAACCATGGCCTGGAAACGAAATCCTTTTTCTCCTTCCTGTACCTTCTCTTTCCTTTCACCCCTCGCCAGCGGGAATAGCCATCAATGGAGTTTTCAAGAACTGCATATGCCAGGGGCTCACGCAGCTATTGCACAGTAAAACAAGTAAGATCTCAATAGAGAATCCTTGTAATAAATTTTCATCAGGTCTCCTGGTAACACTCTCACTGTCACATAGTCGATTTTGAAGATACAACTCAGTACATGTTCTAGATCTGATAAAATATCCTGCTACCTTCATCTCCCAAGACATTTTCTCCAACATTGCATAGATCTCCTGTGCCCGTGGGTGTGATCTGTCACCTTGAAGGAGAATCTTGAATTATGAGGATGCAGTCGATGCTGAACAGATAACAACAAAGTTGGACAACCTGCTTGTTGGAGGTGCTCACGAAGGCTTCTACTATACTGCAACGTGCCAAGGAGAAGCAAGCCTAACTATTTAATGTGCAGGCTGTGAATGAGGATCCCTGACCAGAATACACCCTGCAACACCCAATGAAAGGAGGAAACATGCCTACTTCACTCGCTGGTAGCTACGAGCAGCCAATAGGAGGAACAGTCCACGCGATTACACAAAAAAACAAAGAAAAACTCCCTTCATTCTCCTCATGTGGCCAGGGCAGGAAGAAGGAAATCGTTCAGGAGGAAACAAGAAGAAAACGCCTCACACAAGCCTGCTTCACTGGCTTGAAGCTCCATCAAGCCGTCATTTCAAACCAGACTACACCCAATGCATTGAATGACAGAATCAAAAGGAGATCCTAGTGAAGAAAAACAACCTCCACCGAATCCCATCTCCCTCACACAAGGACAGAACAAACGCGGTGGTCAACAGTCACAGGTTGGGTGGTTGGGAGGAGACCAAGGTGGCAGTGGAGGGCAGGTAGCAGAATGGAAGCCGATGCCCAATGGGCATTACATTCTCCTCCCCTTAAGAAAGCATCGTCCTCGATGCAACATAACACAGCGGAAAAGAAATGGTTCGCAACCAAGAACAGGTAAAGGAGAAAGTACACTTTATGGTTTAAAATTTTAGTTGATTAAAGCACGGCCACAGGGTAGCCTTAGGAACATTTGGTAGAAATTTTAACTTTCAAAGTTCTGTGAAGATTGGCAGTTCTTTCTTGTTCATCATTTCATTTGTCTCTTTCCATTAGCATTATTCTTAGTTTAATTTCTTTTAAAATTTCATCATTGTAGAGTTTTGGTTTATTCTTTATTGTGGGTGCCCAACATGAACTGCTAACACAACACCCTATTGGTTCACAAGACACTACAGATTCACAAGCACACAAGTATATGCTTCATGATTGTATTACACCACAAAAGGTTACTCAAATACGGAATAGAATAGGCACAGTCCACATAACATAGTACTCGTCACACATCAATGACTGACACACAAAATACTCAAACAAAAGAGTACTACAATCCACCAGACATTCCCTCAATTTGTATCGATGAAAAAATTCACATAACACCAAACAAATGCTACAGGTACATAGTGTCCACACGGGAATCAATGACATATCCACAACATCACAACACATATCCATCTGACATGAGTAACACATACATCAAAAGACCTCTACCAAAACATCACAATAACTCAACATATATCCCAGAACATCAACCATACACACAAATATCATATGCCTCCCTCAAACTCTTATGCCTCCCTCAAACTCTTATGCCTCCCTCAAATCTCTTATTCCTCCCTCAAACTCTTATGCCTCCCTCAAACTCTTATGCCTCCCTCAAACTCTTATGCCTCCCTCAAGGAGGCCGGTTGACCCTATGGTCCAAGACACATAGAGTTCGAACACTCCTAACCCAAGTGACATAATAACGCGTGGTTCAACAACCCGCTAGTTATCTGTAACTCCTTGGGGCGTACCCCTATACAACGAAGCGGGTCCATAGGTCCAACCATTTCATGGTGCATCCCATGACCCTATTCCACACATCACGACAATAGAACCAGCACAACAATCCAATCAAAGTGCCAAGTGGCAAAGTACAAGCCTTGGGCAAGGCGGTAAAAATTCCAAATTTAAAAGAAGACCAAAATCAAGAAAAAATAAATGGCCAAATAGCCATAGTTAGTATCAAAATCCCCATGTTAGTGCCACAAACCAAGGAAATGCCCAAAATTGTAAAGCATGGCAATCAAGAAAAGCTGCTGGTCCTTACAAAATAAAGTAAAAAGCTCAATTTACGAATAAAATCAACTTATAATAATGTCACATTACGATAACTGTGTGGCCTTATCTAGCCACCAAAGGGGTACTCAACGAGTTGCTAGCACTCAGAACATCGAGCCTCAGCTCGTAAATACATATCAATAATACAACTGTCATCACCTCCATCTGAATCATCCCGCCACCACTTCGACAAGGCTAAACATAGTCATAGTTGCACTTAGGTTGCATACATACAACCACATAGGGAGAGAGGAAAGAATCACATGTTATCTACTAAACCGAGTTTTGGCTCGAGTTATTGACCCATGGTACACCATTCCTCACTCTCAACATACACTTCTACCGATTTCCCTCAGGATCGGTTAGCGTAAGGTTCACAACATAACATACAACAACATCACTAACATAACGGTGGCACACACATAACTACCATAACGTCTTACATATGGTACATATACAGGGTAGATCACGATCATACATTCACTGAGTGTAACACATCACTTTACCACATTCTGCACCCAAACCGCAATCACCATACGATAGGGTTCATACACTCACCGTATGACCCAAAATCACAACATGAAGCATTACATATTTACACAAAAATCATACATACGATGAACATAGTACATCACAACATAACATCCATTGCTACATAACAAGGTGGTACACACATTTCTTCAAAACATGGTAAAAACATCATGATACAACTCATTTCTTTTAACATCAATCTAGTCATACAACACATTGATACACCTACATATCACAATATGTCACAATGCTCCAACACTATGTCATCCACATTATAATTCTTTTCACACATCACAAACAGTAATTCACACGTGAACTCTTCATAGAATCCACAAGAAGGAGAGAGAATACTCCCATCCCCAACATATCAACATGATCACAAACACGCACAAGGTGACATACACATCATGTGTGTTCACAATATCACAATTACGACATGGATCACATCACACTTAAAGCACATTACTCTTCCAATATCTACCACCATCATGCAAACATCATCATCATCATGTAGTAACATCATGTAACAAAACCACCATCATGTAACATCACCATACAACACCAATCCGAGCCCATAGGTTCGAGAGCATGAACCTACGCTCTGATACCAAGTGTAACGACCCAAAAAATCCACACATGAACAACACAGTGAAACATAGGATAACTTTTTTTTTTGACTTGCTTGAAACATAACATGACACAACATGTCATCACAAGGTTACAACCAACTCTAGGAACCACTTGTTACGGGGATGACCACAAGGTCAGCATGGAAACGTTCACACCCAAAAGGATAATAAACTTTTTCTTTCTGACATAACAACATAGAAGTCCAGTCACAGAACACACTTACAGTTAGGGCCATCCACAATGAGATATTCTTAAGGGTTATTTATTTTTAAAGGACATCTTGTAATTCTTTGCTTACGTTTTCAAGGAGGCTCAAGATATGATTCATACAATTAATCTTACCAAGCTAAGTTTATTCTTTTGACACAGAGTAATTATCTTTAAATCTTCTCTATTATGACATTTATTTGCTTAATTCGTTTATCAAGAAAAAGGAGTATTTAAATTCCACAGGGCCATATGCTCACCACTAACGCTACTAAGATTTGTTCTTTCCCACAAGACAACATGGTTTTAAGTTCAACACACTTAAGAGAAGAGATACAAAGTGCCTTGGAAAAGGGTTAAGGGGAGAAGGTTGAGATGAAACATCTTTAGGACCTCATTAGTTATTGCCAATATTTAATTAAAGCCAGGGCTCTTAACCAGAATTATCAACAACTTTACTTAGGCTTCGCTAAAAGTAATAACAAGGAGTAAAAGTTTACTTTCCAAATGGCGGTGAGAAGGATGGTGAGGTCTCCAATTTGGTTTTCTCTGGCTTATTAAATATAATCATCTTCAAATAACTAACAGTTCATTTCACCTTAGGGTCATTTTACAAATTTCACCGTAAAAGGAATAATGTTCACTAGAGGAGCTAGGGTTATCATGTTATAAAGTTTACCTGCAATGATAGTCTTGCCTTGATTACTTAAAGAATTTCTTGCTCTCAAGTTGGTGACCCCTATGTTACTTTATTTGAATAAAACTTCTAATTTAACTTCACAAACTATTAAACAATCCCATGTTAGTTTACTTATGACACTTTATTACTAAGTCATGGCAAGGTTTAACTCCAATTTTATTCTCAAGGAAAAGTTGTAGCAACACTCATTTACAAGAACAAAACAAGATTACATCAATTCTTAAAATACTGATACTCCACAAAGTCACTCAACCACAATAACCAAATTTTCTTATAATTTCAATGATGGTTACACAATACATGGTTTCCAAAGATCAGATGACAAATTCCACGAGTCTATCCCTTATCTACACGCAAAATTCCATCTGCAGAAAATTTTCTACAAGAGTCAGTTCACGAGAACTGAGCAAGAGAAGGCTACACAAAACACCCATACTATTATCTAACAATACCATGAAAAGGAAGCACTTTATTACAAGAATTGGTTCAAACCTCTAAACACTATCAACACATCAAGTTGTTATAAATTCTCCATCATGCCAATCAAGATGGAGAAGACCTTGTACTTCAGTTAGGAGTAAAAGCAACAAAAGTATAGCAATCGTAAGAGGATGGCCCTTGTCCCTATAAGGAGGAAAAAAATAATCTAGCAAAAAATAGAATTCCCATCAAGTAAGTAATTAAACCATAATTACAAGATTAAGATTTGATATATACACCAACTATCTAGAAATTTATCAAAGGTACCAAACGCATAGACTAAATTAATATCTTTCTAAAAGAACAAGAGTTGATCGGCCCAAGAAAGGGGAACCACGGGTTTCAAAAAGTAACACAAACAGCCATGTATAATCGAGTTTCAAACCGGAAATCAAATAAAGTATACACACAACATAAGTTTCGAGGCAAAAGCAAAGTATATTAGTTTTGACCATTAACTACAAAGATTTTCCAATCATCCAAGAAGGGTCAAAGTCTTATAGGCTAGTAGCAAACACGCGAGAGAAGAAGGGGGTTCTGTCCAACAAGAGTATACAATAATGTCATCAATAATTTTTTTTTATAAGACTAAAGATTTGCAAAACTCCACTACAATACTAATGTTTGGTTAACTTAAAATAAATTACCCATATCTTAAAACAACCATATTTTACGGCAACCCTTGGTAACATAGTCAACCGTCGCACAAATAGATACAAACATAATTTCTAAGTGACATTATCAAAACAAAACCTTTCGCTATGAATCCATAAGATTATCAAATGAAAGCTGAGTTTTTCTCGAAGATTAATCACATTTAAGGAAATTTCCAGCACAAACTATTACGGTAATTACGTGCATAAAAACCGACCAATATTAATTAATAGCGTTAACATTACAAGGGAGAAAATAATGCCAGTTAGGAAAAATAGAAGAGCACCATCAGCAATAATTCTGAGAGGGGGATTAGACCAAACTATTCTAGTATCAATGAGGTACTGGATTCGCACAATGAAACCCCCAGCTTAGTTGATCCGAAAAGCTAGTTATGGTTCAAGTTGATAGGGATGGTCAAGGTACTTCTTGAGGATGGCCTTCAAAGCCTAGAAACAAGATGAAAGATAGTATAAGATTCTAAACACACGAGATGGACAAAACACATTGCACAAAAACCTTTTCATTCTACCAGTTTTAATACCAAAACTCTAAGCTGGCTAGCCCACGCATTGCTCACACAATCCTACAACCTTTCTTTCTCGATTCCAAAAGGTTTTCAAAGGGAATTGCGAATGGGCTAACAAAAACACGTCAAAAGACAACTTGGGTGCTAGGGAGGAGCTTCATAGTTATCGTAACTTACTTCTATGATATCGAAAAATACTAGTTTGATCAACATAATAAGTTACAACTCAAACGCAGAGAAGAATAAATACATGAACCGACAGACGAAGGTCTATCACTCGAGCAAGAGAAACATAACACCTAGAGGAGAAAGCACACGCATCCTTTCGACCAACATACTGACAACGATAAAAGCAAAAACAAGAAGAGACAAGCAGAAAGGGGAAATCTCCCATCATGACATCCAGCTGAAAAATCAATGCAAGCAAAAAGTGGTTCGATTTCGCAATAATTGTAAATATAATAGTAGTAGAAAGGTGTAGAGATATCTTACCTTTTTCTCCAGATTCAACTTCGCCCTCCTGCCTCTTCCATTGCTTTGGAGGAAAACTTGAGCTTTTCGTCGGGGAGATTCACACCAGGAGTAACTCTGTGCTAGACGGAGAGTTTGGGCTCGTCTATGGCAAGCTGTTCGATGTCCTTGACGCTGTGAAAAGAGAATGACCGGTCTAGCATTTGACCAACAGATTTCTTCATGGAAATCTCATTAACCACAACCAAAGGACTGCTTCCAGTATTATCTTCTAACCCTTCCATGAGCTCCCATGTATTGATCGTCTCAGGTTGCCCTTCTTCCTGCAACAGATATTTGTTTTGGTTTGAAGTAGATTTGAAGGGCGTGTAATTCTAGATGAGATTGTTGACCTCGGACCATGTTTTTGTAGCCATTTCTGAAGAACGGTTTAAACTCAAGGATGTGGAAACCCCAACCAAAAATGGGTACATTACGCACACTACTCTTAAGTATATATTTGATGTAACCCAAACTATTCTTGCATAATGCAAGGTACCATAATTACATCCAATCTACCTATGTTCAGTGGTTGCAAATTAGCAAAATGCGTTCAACTGGAGGAACACTATGTCCAAAAAATATAACCTTGTCCTATTTATCATTTCAAATAAGAACGGCCACATTGCTAACCACTGACCAAATAAGAAGGATGTTGCCTCCCTACTATAATGTATGCTAAGCAGCTGAAGCATCAGGAATGAAACAGGGGCCAGGAAAATCAAGGCCATAAACGCCGTAGAAACAAGAACTACCAAACACAATACTCCACTTATTACCCTGAAAACTGTTAAGGGCCTATGAGCTTTAACCTCTCAATTCTCCAAAGATCTCTTTTTCTCTGTACAGCTTTGACTTTTGTTTAAGCCATTTAGTTCACCATTAGTTTGGGAAACTTGAGTTTCCTTCATATTGAGATTTCTGAAACAAAGTGACTATCAATCACAATTTCACAGATTGCACCTGGATGTTTATTATTCATCTTCCAGTTAGGAATGACTCCAGCAATACGTACAATTTCAATAGAAAATTTTTTACAGGTCTAACTTTAAAATATTATCTCCAATACACAGAACCTAGTCAGCTCATGGTTAATCATATTCTGCAATCCTGGAGAATCTTTCACGAATTGATAAATGTGAACCATCATAAGCAAAACCATGGCTTGGAAATGAAATCCTTTTTCTCCTTCCTATACCTTCTCTTTCCTTTCACCCCTCGCCAGCGGGAACAACCGTCAATGGAATTTTCAGGAACTGCATATGCCAGGGGTTCACGCAGCTATTGCACAGTAAAACAAGTAAGATCTCAATAGAGAATCCTTGTAATAATTTTTCATCAGGTCTCCTGGTAACACTCTCACTGTCACATAGTCGATTTTGAAGATACAACTCAGTACATGTTCTGGATCTAAAAAAATATCCTGCTACCTTCATCTCCCAAGAAATTTTCTCCAACATTGCATAGATCTCTTGTGCTCGTGGGTGTGATCTGTCACCTTGAAGGAGAATCCCGAATTTGAGGATACAGTCGATGCTGAATAGATAACAACAAAGTTGGACAACCTGCTTGTTGGAGGCGCTCACGAAGGCTTCTACTATACTGCAATGTGCCTGCTGCATGACTATTTACTGTGCAGGCTGTGCTGAGGATCCTCGACCAGAATACACCTCGCAGCATCCAATGAAAGGAGGAAACGCGCCTACTTCACTTGCTGGTAGCTGCGCACGGCCAGCAAAAGGAACATGCACACGACTAAACAAACAAACAAAGAAAAACACCCTCCATTCTCCTCACGTGGCCACGGCAGGAAGAAGTAAAGCATTTAGGAGGAAACAAGAAGAAAACGCCTCACACATGCCCGCTTCATTGGCTTGAAGCTCCATCAAGCTGTCATGTCAAACCAGACTGCACCCAATGCATTGAATGATAGAATCAAAAGGAGATCCTGGTGAAGAAAAATGCCTCCACCGACTCCCGTCTCCCTCATGCAAGGACAGAAAAAACGCGGTGGTCAACAGTCGGCAGGTTGGGTGGTTGGGAGGCAGTGGAGGGCAAGTAGCAGAATGGAAGCCGATGCCCAACGGGCATTACAGTAGCAGCTTCTCCCTCCCCTTTTCAGGGCTCCAAAAAAAATAATCGACCCCCTCTTTTAGCCTAATATATATATGTATATATATGTGTGTGTATATATATATATATATATATATATATACATGTATGTGTGTGTGTGTGTGTGTACGACTATATTTAGATTGTTTCTTTCTTTATATAAACATACCACTTGAAATAATATGGTATTTTTCTTTTCTTAGAATAGAAAAACTCCATGAGAGCAAGTTTCTCTTCTTTCCAAAACAACCTGCAAATAATAAAAAAAAAACAAAATGAGAGAAGAATAGAAAAGAAGGGAAAAGAAAACATAAAGAAAGTTAGGGAAAACTTTAGGGTAACTTCAAAATCTAGGGACTAGATTTGTTTGATCCTAGGGCTCAAATAAAACCCTACAAACTTTTTGGATATGGGAAATATTGTGGGAATAAGAATTAATTTAAAAAGGGTGTGGGTAAATAAATTAAAAGAGGAGACTAATTAATTATAACAAGGGGCTTGTAGACTATTATTTCATGATTCTAGTTAACTTAGGAAGAATAAATAATTAAGTCATTAATAGAATAGTTTTATTTAAATTTTGGGTAAGTAAATTTATACTAAAATTAAATATTAGCGGGAAACAGTTAAGCAAACATTAGTATTAATCGTTCACCTTTTTAAAAAATAAATTACCTAAAATTTTAGTTGCATTTTTATATGGTTTTCGTGTGCCCTGAGGCGGGGCAAGATATATATATATATATATATATATATATATATATATGCATGTATGTATGTATGTATGTATATATGTATATATGTATATATGTGTATATATGTGTATATATGTATATATGTTTATGTATGTATATATATGTATGTATATATATATATATATATATATATGTATATATACATACATACATATATATATATATATATATATATACATACAGACATACATACATACATACATACATATATAGACACACACACACACACACACACACACACACACACACACACACACACACACACACACACACACACACACACACACACACACACACACACACACACACACACACACATATCAAACCCTTTTACCATACGCAACTGTGAATCAAATTGAACTTGTGATTAAATACAAATTTCCAAAGATATCCCTAAAACTAGCATCCCATACATATTAGTAAATTTCAAATATAAGATTTCTGTAGCATGAGAAAACGTTATACATATATTCATTTTATAATGACCTATAAAAATTACAATAATAAATAATAAATTACAGATTGCCCCTTTCACCATATTTCTTGCATCCTGTAAAACCACGTGAGCATGAAATCAATGATAAATCACTAGCACGGAATCCACCCTAATGTAACATAATTAATTTATTTAGTTTCCCATTTACATGTTATAATAATTAAAATTTTCATTCAAAATAAAAGGTTTTGAAACATGTATTCAGTTCATTTTATTTCACTTCACTTCATAACAAAAGGAAAGAGAAAGAGAAAGGGAGAGAGAGAAACACCATTTTGTCAAAAGTTCTATTTCACACAGTAAGTTACACTATAGATTTTTCAAATAGTTATTTACATGTGTCAAAGTTTTCCATGGTGGTTTGGCAACCTTATAGGGGTCCTACAAGTTTTTTTTTTACATTTTCCCAGTACCTACAAAAACGTTCGATTTAGACTCAAAGGTGAAGAAACCAATTTTAAATGTTGTCCACTAATGAGAAAACACACAACAGGTATGTTTCTACATGTCCTCCTATACACCAAGAATTCACAAGAATTGATGGAATTCGGAACTAGCGAACGTTTTACAATTGGTAGCTAGTTTTCTGAGGCCATGGGTTGTAATTGGCCTAGTTATCAACAATCACAAGTTAGCTTGAGGGCTCGGACAACCAAGTCTAAAACTGATGTTCCATGGATGAATGAAAAATGAGAAACTTCCTAAAATTTCCCCTATATATGGATAATTCACCAAATTCAAAGGGACTAAGAACTAGAAAATGGTTTTCAAATGACAGCAAGTTTTCTAGATCCACTGGTTGTCATTGGTTTAGTTTGACCTAGTCAAACTGCGACCAGAGACCTACAAAATGACTTTGACAAACTATCAACAAAAGTAGTTTTTGTCAAACTCAAGGTTCTAGGAAATTTTCTGGTAAAAATACTAGACATTTGTGAAGGTGGATAAGCATTTCCTTATCTAGGATTCAAACGGTGAGATGATACGAAACCCAACTTCTGAAATTTAGCAGCATCCTATAGCTGCAAAATTGTGTAACACGGCTCCTATAGGGGGTTGTCAAAAATATTACAGATGATCACTCAAGGTAGATTCAAGGAATGAAGTTATTCCTCACATAACAAGGTACACATAGGAAGCTTAACCTCCCCTTTCCAGAGTTACGAACGTTGCTTTGCGAGTCTCTGAAAATTGCAATTTATTTATTTAAACAAGGGAGAAGTCAAATCATTTACAGGGAACTCAACTTCAGCATTTCAATAAAAAGGGTACAGTGGAAATCTAGTTTGGTTGCGACGTTTGCTAGACCATCATGCAGTGAGGGATTAATTTTATTGTCTACCAAGTAATATTGGATCTTGTAAGGTACGATATAATGTTTTACTATTTTTTTAAAAAGTTTATTTAATACAATATAATATACGAAAATACTTTGGTTATAAATTTCATTTCGTTACAAAAGAAAAAATAAAGAACATAAATTACGAGAGATAAGGAGAGATGAACCATACCAGGAGGAACAAATCTGATTGAAATTGTGGTATTTGGTTCTGAATCTCTAATGGACATTTTGTCAAGAATTTTACATGTGTCCTCAATTCCACCCTTATGCATTCAATAGAAATATTCAATACATGCTCCATGAAACGATTTGAGCATTCCTTATAATGATCGCAACTCGACAGATAACATTGGCCATAAAACCCTTCCTCTACATGAGCCTATAAAGTCTAAAATATTCCTCTAACTTCCACATTTTACAATAACCATCCAAAAGAGTAATATATGTCATAATATAAGCCTCAACGACCAATTATTTCATTAAAATCATGAACTCACATGCTCTTTGTAGATTTCATATGGCAACCCAATAACCCATTTTTACATAGATGGTTGATAAGAGAACTTAAGCTGCAAGATCTGGTCATCCAACTAGAAAGGAGAGTTGTCATAATTATTGACTCCATATTTTATATGGTCTTTAAGCACCTATAAATAAAACCCACATAGTTTCCTAAGGTTTGAATGGTATGCTGATGTTAAGATTTTTCTCAAGATCACTGACATAACCATGCATATCTATTTGTTTTCCGATTCAAAGACACACCGAAACCATTCAACCATTGAAATCCCTCACCCCCTAAACCTGCACGACCACATGCTACTAAAAATAAGAAAGAATCTAACATGGCTAGAATGTCTCCCTTGATATCACCTCTTCCTGAGGTGCCTTACCCAACCTCTTCTCATGCGTACTAGACCCCACACACACCTACCAAGAACTTGAAAAAATAACATCTAACAAATTAATCCCTCCCTAAAATAATTGATATGCATGCAAACCATGGTTCATTTTTAAAGACCTCTTGGAAATTAGAGGTGGAATATACCTAGTGAATATCCTTAGAACCAATTTCGTGGGAAGGTGAATTTTTTGGGGGTCTGGCAGCAAAATTTTTGCCAGATTTTTAAGTGGTGTGACAGAAGGCGACAGACGTGCAATAGGAAATTTACTTTCACACATCAACAAGGTTGTTGATGCACGTCAGCGAGGTTCCTTGACGCATGACAATAACCTTGTTGATTGGCTACAAAAAATCTTCTTTCGTGCATTTGTAACCTCCACGCTCTAGTCGTGCAACAACAAAATCTCTATGTCATGCGTTTACTGTACTTCATAGTACATATGCCCCCAGGCATTATGAGTGAGTTAGTGGTGTTCTACCTAGCGAATAATCTAGGATTATATAGGGTATAATTCCAAGGGTAGGAAAAGCCTACCCCTAAAAAAATTAAACTATAATTTTTAGGGAAACAGGTCACTGATCCATGCTAGGAAAATTCACATTTTCAAATTTTTCAAAAATGGAATATTTGTCATATTATGAATATTCGCCACTAAAATTATCCCTGATGTTAACCTTGATTATAATCTCTTATTTTGTCCTAAGAGGGGAATATGATGGAAAAAGAGAACTGATTTTGGGACGACTACTATAGGAGCTCCATTTTACATACACATCCTCCGGAGTCTCTGCAACTACAACATCTTACAAGTTCATCTATTCTTTAAAATTTCCTAGATTGTCACACCATGTTCCATAGGTCCCATTTCAATGCAGGCTGGGAGTATGTGTCAAAGGGTATGAGGCTCAACACATGAAATGCATTTTCTTGAAAATTTCTGACCCTTTTCAACAAACACATTTTTTGTATATCCTGTTGAAGTTGCAGTCCATTGAACCATGTTTTTAGGCACTAAATCGAACAATGCACATGCCAAGTTCTTGATTTGACATTTTCAAACATACCTACTAGATCACTTCCAACTGCAATGTGTGACAAATCATCTATCTTTTATACTTCGATGGATGTCCATACTCTACACAAAGCTCATGTTTTAGCAGAGGATGCGAGTACCCAAATGAATGTAAACCAATCTGGTTGGAGACCTATTTGAAGCACCTCCTAACCTCAATCTTCTGTTGTACACACCAAACAAATAATGGTATTCAAAGCTCATTTCATCACAGAGATAAAAAAAACCCACTATAAAAATCCATTGCTGCTAAATTGACGTGTTAAAATGGGTTTCAACATGATTATTTAGTCCAAATTTGGCATAAGTGGAAAAATTATTGAGAAAGGAAAAGACATATCTTACTGGGCATTGATGAGGCCCATTTGCCTTCACATGGAGTGAGGGGGGGGGGGGGGGGGTGGTTCACCTACCCTACTCTCTCACTTTCCCACCTGCCTACGCACTAGTTTTTTTTTTATAATTTATTTCTTTATTTATTTAATATTATTATTATTATTATTATTTATCAGGCATTACATGGGACAAGTTTTTCTTGTCCCACAAGCCTCCAAAAAGGCCCCCACAAGTCAAAATCTAAATTTTTACATTGGTGTGGAGTAAACCACTCACAAATAAACATTAATTGAACTTACAACAATCACTAGCTAACCTCATTTTTAAATATTTGTGACATCCCTAATTAAATTAACCAAATAAGATGAATTTTACTAAATTAAAACACATTATAACATGCTAATAAAGTGACAACAATTACCAAAATTTAAATGCATAAAATACAAATAAAGCACATACAAAAATTAAATGAAAAGGGAAGACATATCACCCCATGGCTACACATGTGAAGTAACCCCCCAAGGGAAACCTCCTAACTAAGCATGGAAAAACACCACACTACAACAACATTACACAAGTTGTCAAATTTGGCCACGTTGCTCAACACCCAACATCCTTCCGTGGTTGGTCCCCTATCCCCTTCGATGTATGTGATAAAAGTCTTGCACAAAACAAAATACCTCTCTGTTCTTTCGACTATATTAACAACATCGAGACAATATACATATACGAATCAATAATCATCATTCGACATTAGCAATTCTATTATCCATCAATATATCAAAATCTAATCCTAACATTCATGAGATTATATTTCTACTCAAGAACATCCATGAGTATAACGTGTCAGTATAAAATTCAAATCATGCAAGATCGACATATATTGAATTGTCTAACATCACCATCTAGTGCATCATAATAAAATGTAAACCACATCATGTCAATAGTCCAAATATCAGTATAATCTATCATTTACTAATAAATGTATCATAATAAAAATGTCTCGAGTATAAGTCTAACAATATCAATATCTAAAATGAAATAGTGTCAAAGAGGAGTGGGGCACTACATATTCCACAAAAAAAGATTTTTTCTGAAATAATTATGCTACCAAGGGTATCTTTCTTATCGTCAACTCACACTTGTCATTACCAAATCTAGTAGTTTCTACAATTTAAATCATCACTTTGTTTTAAATTTCTGTATTCTAGTGGTTTCTAGTAGGATATGTTCCTGGTACAATACATTCGCAACGGTATCATATGCGATGATTTGATGCAAAGGTCTGCAAAGTTCTAGTTTAAACATAGACCTCGCAATAGGCATTAGCATCAGCTTCCTCTGTGGCGAGTCAAACAAACTTGGGATATTCCAATCACCACCAAAAGCATTGCGTCTACCAGGCTATGAAGATGATGTGGATCGATGGATCAATCCTAAATTCCAGATCACCACGTGCAAATATAGAATCATATCAATCCTACATTGTAGATAAAATGAAGAAAAAGTTCATGCCTATAACCTCCCAAAGGTCTTTGTAAGATGAGGTATGTTCAATGCCTACATATATTCTATAAACTTCCTCTTACTAATTCGCATATTCTACACACTTCCACAAATTTCCGCACATTAATACTCAACCACATCTAAAAACAATGTTTCTTCGTTCTAGAGTCTTATTCACTCCAAAACGTCCTTCCAACCCATTTCATATGTAAAGAGGGATAAATAATTATGAAAAAAATGCAATATGAATATTAATTTTGCTATTTAGAAAAACATACACTTTGTTTAACATCACAGAGCATTTGATAAATGCGCACTTTATAGTTTTAAATTAAAAATAATCGAATTCAATGACAACATGAAAGAGAACAATTCATTTAAATTAAACCTGCCATGTAGACTCACGGCCGTAGTTTTATTTATAATTAAGCACAGGGATAGATGAAATCTAAATGGTTCTAAACAAAGAATAGAATAGGCAAATTATTGGTGTTGATTCATCAATATTCAACAAGGATGTCACTGGTTGTCCACCGGCAGAGAGCCGGAATCGGAGACATGAATTATATTTTTATTATTGTTCATACGGGGGAAGCCCTCCATATGCCAATTTCAGGTATGATGAAACAGCCTTATTGGCGAGTTGTGGGCAAGGGTTTTTTCCCATTGCAAATCCTACCTGATTGTAACTGCTCCATATTTGTAGCGAATACATTGTTATTGGTATTTAGTGGGGGTGGTGGGCATTTGGTAAAGCTGTTGCTTTGGCAGCTTCGACCAGAAACTAACTGCTCCATATTTGTAGTCATAACATTGTTATTGTTGACGTTGTAGTTATTTATATTGAAGGCAATGTGTCGAGCGGAGACATGGACCATAAACATCCCGTAGAGCACAAACATTTTCGTAAGAAATAAACTCGCCATGCTCAGGAGGGAGTTCGATATGATCAGCAAAATAATAGATTGAATTTGTTATGGTTTTAATTAAATAATCGATTGATATGGTGGCGAGATTGCTCATTGCATGCCATACTCTTTCATATTTATAGGAGGAAGCCATAAATAGCAACGATTCCGAAATAATATGGCATTCAGAGTCATAAGGCGTATTGTACCCGAACAACTTTTTTTGGGTTTTGAATTTACTAGAGTTTCTTTTTCAAATCGATGCTTCCACTAAGAAAGGACGAGGGCTATTTATATTGTTTATTTTTTCATATAGATAATAACATATTATCTTTTTTTCCGCATTGCGTATTGTACCATGAACGTTGACGGATTGTTAGTTACTAAACCCACATTATATTTCAATGCCAAATCATTTTAGATTCCTAATTTTGTCGAATATTAAATATCAGTATTCAAGATTTTATTAATTTAATGACACGATTGAAGGGCCCTCGGTTCAATGGTGAGGTCGTTTGGCTTTGACAAAGTCCATCAGGGATCAAGTCTTGATCAGTGCAAGGCCTGGAGATACCCGACACGGCTAGGACCATGCCCTGCTGACTTTGACAGTCCGTGGATGCCCCTTAAGCTGAAGGTTATCACTAGTTTAGTTGTACGCTTACTCATAATTGTAAATCCGCTATGTACTTCCTCCGAAGTATGAGCAAAGATGCCGACAATCTATGTAATCTAGTGACCAATGAGTGTACTCATCAAAAAACAAAATAAATTACACTTTTCAACCTTCTATTAATTTAACTTAACACTTTATTATTATTCTTTTTTGTTGGTATTTATACTATATCAACAAGCTAATAGTAATGCATAAAATTTTTATTTCAAGCAATGTCATGATGATGTGTTGAAGAGTTAGTGAATTATACTTTGTTACTTTGTTTTCATTTTTTATTTGTGTATCTGTTAGCATTTGTATAAAAAAGGGTCGAATGTTATGCTAATAGTAAAATATGAGGGTTTGTAGACATATTCTAATGATTTCAAGATGTATTATAGATTTATTTCTCACATATGTAATATAATACATAGGTTTTATAGGATCGTTGAAACAATTGTGAGATGCACTAAACAAGCATATAGATTATGGATAGTAAAAAAAACAAACATATATATCTTGTAACCAATAGACTATTATGGTAATAAGAGGGTCACCTCCAGTGCAAAATCTCCCCAGCCAACAAATCAAAGACTGGTTGATTTTTTGATGGAATACCAATTTGTATGATTCGTAAAAGTAATTTGAAGATACACTTTGGCATTACCAAACATTTCCCCATACCACCGTAAGTGTCAATTCCATTGTTTATGTAATGTCCAACATTATTCGTTTAAAATAAAAATAAAAACAAAAAGGGGGAAGTAGATGTTGAGGTGTAGAAAGACGTTATGGAGTGGTTGGGAGGGTGGCATGTGGCAAAAGGGTGGATAGGGAATGGACAAGGTTGCAACTTTTCAGATCAGTCATCTTCCTTGTACAATAATACAAAACTTTATTCGAGATCTGCAGTCTTTGACCACATAGAAACCCAAACTCACCATGTAAATTTAGCATTCAGTGGATAGTTGCGGCGTTTACAGAATGGATGGAGGCCTAACATTTTCCTCACTCACAACAAGTTTAGCATGGCATTTTGGACCTCAGGAGAGGCGTCAAAAGTGTAGAGATATCAAAAAGTATGTTTGTGCAGGATTTGTCTCTCTCACTCTTCATCTACATGAAGCCCTCGGTCTATCCTTTCTCGCTCCTCCTATCAACACTATGTGTAATATTTGGATAATAACATGGGAATCCTCATAAATAGGACCCCACCTTCCTCTGAATACATCCCTACCACTTCACCTTTGCCAGCATCCTCCCAGCTTGTGTGAAAATGGGATCTTAGGAAAAAGGTAAAACTATCAATGAAAGTATAAAGGATCGAGGGATAGAGTCAGATGTTTTACTTGCAATTTCCCAGGTAGATATGTATGTAAAAATGGAAGGAAGGCAAAGAATGTGAAATGTTTGACAAAATTCTTGAAGAAATGTGCGTTCATAGAAATCTTTGACTGAGAGCGATTCCAGTGAAGAAAATAGATTATTTATACTATATGGTTAATATGTCCAAGCATGATGAACATTTAAGTCCAGTGGAAAGCTTCACATGTGACAAATTATTAGATAGTTACATCTTTGGCATTGTGAAATTTAAGAAAGAAATCAATTTAAAGTCTTTTATAATTTTACTGCGAAAAAATTGGGTGGAGTGCCTAAGATTTTCAAGTATTGTAGCTAGTATTTAGCCTCTTCTTTTCCCCTATTTTTTATTTCTCAAACACCTTGTAGATCTATGTTTTATGTGTGACAAAGGTGCCAAAAATGGTGTAAATTAAGATTTATGTCTATGAGGATGAGTGGAGGAGTGCTTGGTTAGAGGGCATTTGTGGCATCCGAGGGAATGCGTTATTGGTTGTTTGTTGACAAAATACAAATGCACCAAATGTGGAGGAATTCTTAGAACAAGACAATGAACCATTTGAAAGAATGCCTGAAGGAAGTGTTGTCTAAGGGACCATTGTAAAACTTCTTCCATACATTTTCTCCACATGTACAACTAAAAATACCCTTTTCTTTTGTAGTGCCCACTTCCCTTTGACACCTTTTATATACTAATTATGATACTGCTGATTATATTATGGACATGATTATGGACTTTATTATAGTATGATGTTAGATGTTAGATCAGGGATTATTGTTGAGTTGATTAAGTTTTGATGCATAATGATTATTAGAGACATTTTATATGTTGATGATGATATATTGTTTGACATGGTTATATAATGGATGTTGTTTGGACTTGTGATATTGGGATATTGTGAGTAGACGTAGAAATGGAAATTATTGGATGATGAGATAGTTGTTGATAAAAATATAAAACGATATTGTTAGATTGCTTTGATGTTGTTTTGATTCATATATCTAAATGATTTTGGGAATCATATTTATATTATTTTAGATGTTTTGATATGGCCACGAGGCTGAAGGAGGTACTTGTGTTTTGCAGGTTAAAACATCACAACAAACATCGGGGGATTGGAGACCAACCACATTGGAATTCTAGATGAATTCAACAAGGTCATCATGGCAACTAGTATTTGCTTGTGCGTGTTTGTGTGTGTTAGGGATTCCCATGCGGGGATCACCTTTAATTGTGACCAAGGGGTTTTATGTATTCCTTTTATTTTTGGTCACTTTTGTTTATGTTTGCATGTGTTTATTTTGTGGTACTTTTACCCTTTCATTAGTCATTAAATGGTGTGTAATATTGTGAGTAATCACATTGTTAAGTTAATTAATTAAAATATGTCATAATAAAGTAATTAATAGAGTTGTTGGCCATGTTTTAAAGTGTTATAAGAGATTTGTAAATGATGTGTAAGAGATATGTAAGTGATGTGTGAACTGATTTTTGAGTGTGAAACACTCCACCTTCTTGAAAATTCAAATTTTTCCTTGGAGGCTGATTTTGGAGGCTTGTGGGACAAGTTAAACTTGTCCCATACCTCTGAAATTTATCTACCAACCATACCTATGGTTGGAGAGTTGAAATTTGACTTTTATAATGCTTTTTGAGAACGTAAATTATATGTTTTAATTACACCTTTCTTACATGATTTAATTTCAGTCCTTTGGGGTGTGGGTTGGATTTGAGCATGTTAGTAAACTGTAATATTATTCATCCACCTATTTATTGTGCATTGGAGAATGAAGTTGACTTTTGGGGTTCAGGTTTGAGGATGTGTTATGTCGCATCGTACATGGATCCACCTCATCCTCTTCCCTTCCTTCTGCTATAAAATTTGAAATCCTTTCCATGTTTTGGGTTACTCCATTTTTGGAGACTAGATTCTTGGGAGAATTCCTTGCTGTTTGGGAGATCTTGTTTTGAAGAATTTTTTGGAATATTGTTGCATGCTTGTGCTTGGCTATTCTTGGATTACTTGCATTGGGAAATTTTTTTCTGATTTTAGAACTTGGAACAACCCCATCATGGAGAGGTAGGATCTTGGCTCTTGAAATACTCTTCTTTTATAAATGTAAATGTTAATGTGTGAATGTTTTGGCATGTTTTGTTCGCTGAGGGGTAGAAGGCTTAGGAATGGTGTAGGAGAAGACTATGGGGTTATTTTTTGGGAGGAAAAAGTGTGTTTTAGGGAGGTATAAGGGCAGAGGGAGTTTGGATTTGGGTTACACCTTTCAAAAAAATAGCTTGCATTTATTTACTCGTTATCGGGTGCCATAAGAGGTTAGGGAGGCATAAGAAAATGGGAGGAATAAGGGGTACTTAGGGGAGACATAAGGGCATTTTAGGGATTTGAAATGATATACATATATATATTCAGGCAGTTGTCCTCAGGTGGTGATACTCATTTCCTTTTTGGGATGCATAAGCAACATCCCCTCGTAGTTTTTTGCTCCTTTGGCTTGTTGGATGAAGCCTCAGTAATGTTTGTAATTATTTAATGTAGTTGTTAAAAACATTTTGTTTTGGACTCTATTTTCTTGTGGAAATATTATTTTGTGTTTGTGGAAGCCTATTGTTGCCATGAGTTGGACCACATCTTTTATTGCATTGCGGTTGTGGCTTGGGGACCAATAAAGAAGGATGCTTTGTCCTCTTCATTGGATGTCTTGGTTGGGTGGAGAGCGTTGTCTTTTCGCCACTCTTGTTGTGATCAAATTGGAAGAATGATAAATCTGCATGTTGTTGTTCTAGAGCTAAGATAAAGACAGTTTGACAATCACTTGTGAAATGAAATCTTGTTGTAGCCCTTTCCCACTTTGAACTGGATGATCTGTATATTAATTTTAATTGAAAGATACTGTGTATTGACAATGAAAGTTGAAATTTGAAATGTAAAAGAGTTATACTCTATTTTTCTGTTTTGGAAGGAATGTGAAAGAATGATAAGTATTTTGCATGCTGTATTTTGAAATCAAATGTGAAGGAAGTTGTAAGAGTTCATTTGAGTTAATGGATGTGGTTTTGTTTTGTCCATATGATATTATTCCATTGGAAATCTGTGTTTAGCATGCACTATGAAATCTCTATTTGGAAAGTGGAAAAAGTGAAACATATTAGAAGAAAATGTATTATTCTGTCCTGTATATAATATATGATTTTGGAAAGAATAAAAAGAGGAAGTTGTAAAGTTGTCTTTTGGAATAACTAATGGATTGCATAAAATTCCTCAAATTGTATCACTATATTGAATTTAATCATCTAGTTGTGAGTTGTAATCTCTTTTTGAAAATAAATGTGTGTAAAGGAAGTGTAATTCTCTGTCTTTTCAAAAATGTGAAAATTGGAAATCAGAGATGTATTTTATTTTTTGAATAGTTGGATTGAATCAACTAAATGTATTATATTTGGATTGGAACATATTATAATACTTAGAAGAAGAAAAAGGCAAATAAACACTTTAAAAATTTGATCCATGTCCGATATTTTCAAACTGGCAATTATTTAATCCAAAATGCACAGATCGAACCTGCAACAATGAAATAAAAAACTAAAAAATTAAATTAAAGTAGGCTTCCCTAAATGAATCCAACTAGACAAAAATAGTTAAAATAAATCTTTCAAAACCTTGCAAAACCGAGTTCAAAGCTTTCACAGTCATTTTGCTATCAAAATTGTAAAATTTCTAATTTAAACTCAATCAAATAGACCCACATCACAAAATAAACATAATGCCATATAAGAACAATTCTTCATGTCTATTTAACATGTTGAGAGAGGGACAAAAATAAATCGAACAAATCTCATACGTTAAAATTTACTAGTTTACACTATAAAAGCCTGCAGATCATTTTCATGAAATTGACCCCTTAACCTCTTTAAAATTTTAAAAATAATGAATCCTATAAAAAGAGGACGTCGATAGATTTCTAGAAAGTCCTCGTTTGCGCAAAACTGAGCTCTCTATCAAAAGTTATGGCCTTCTAAAGTTTTTCTTCACTTGGCATAAAAAAACAAAAAATTTGGGAAAATTTTCCTTGACAAGCCCGCAGGCCTGAATTTCTCCCTAAGAGCTTTAGAAAAATTTTGGGAAAATTTTCCAAATTTTCTCTGCCACCCCCACCGGCCTATAGCCAGTCAGAGGCGGCCACTTAGCACCACGAGGTGTTGGCGGAGGGGCAGATCGCTTTTTAACTTAGCGCTTCAAAAAAAAATTTGGGAATTCTTTTCAAATTTTCCTCGCCAACCCACGGCCAATCAATAGCTACCACATGGCATCATGAGGATTCATCAAAGGAGCAGGTTTGTTTTTTCATTTTGTATTTTAGAAAAATTTTGGGAAATTTTTTCAAATTTTCCCCACCAACCTGCGGCCAATCAAGAGCTACCATGTGGCATCACCAGGCGTCGGTGGAGGTGCAGGTGAATGTGATCCTTTTCGCACTTCGGGGCATTAAAAAAAAATTCTCCCCATCACCCTGCTTTTCCCATGTTTGCTTAGGAGATGCCACATGTTTCCTGTGGACTAGAGGGAGTGCGGGCACAAAGTAGGCTTCTCGCCCCGTGCAGTAAATTTTTATAAATGTTCTTGCCACCCCCCGCTTTTCCCCGAGTAGCTTATGAGGTGCCATGTGTCCCTTGTAGACCCGCGGGAGCATGAGCGCAAAGGTGGTTTTTTTCCCCACGCAAGAAATTTTCTAAAAGTCTCCCGCAGCCCCGAATACTCGCCCTCTGGGAAAATTTTCTTCCCTTAGCCCGCAGGCCCGCTCTTGGGGAAAATTTTCACCCCAAGGCCCACCGACCCATAAGTTGAAAAATATGAGGAGTTAGGAGGACTTATTTATATGATTGGAAATGTGAAGAAATTTCCTATCCAATGGGAATGATTTAGAGAAATTTTTAATGCACTAATTTTGAGAAAAATCATTTGAACCTTTAATCCTGTTAGAGAGTGGGTATGGTGATAAATTACCCTTTAAACCTAATTGAACCTTCAAACCCTAAATTTTTGACCTTATGACCTCTAATATATGTTAACAAAAGATAAGTACATTCTAGTGGATTAGAATTGATCTGGAACTTGTTACTGACAACTATTGTCTTGTAACCTGGTTGTAGACTCCTTTAAACACAAAAATAATTATTCCATAATTTTCCTAACTAATCCTAGGTTGTTATTGGGTCTCAAGTGGGTTGTATTTAGCGGGCATTACATATTTTTTTAAAAATTCACCTAAAGATGTGGACTCTTGCGCAACAAAGATTGAAAGTGGATGTTTATTAGAAGTGTAAAATTTTGTGGCTTACTTAAGGCACATTAATTATTTGATAAATTGCCTTAGAAAAATGTAGCCTCATGGAATGCTTCATTTTGGGATGTGCACAAATGGTTTTGAGCAAAAGAAAGTGGATGGGTGTTACCGGTGCACGTAAACCATGCGATGGAATTCTTGGAAGAGGGATGAAGCCTTGTTGAATGCGGGTGAACCTATTTAGAGAACCTTGTACACTAGAAATGCTAATATTTTCCAGGCATGGTCTCGTTACCTTTATCTTTCATAATTTTTGTAAGTTGGTTCTTCATTTGCAATATAATAGAAATAGTAAATCAGTGGATAATTATACATTTGGGTATTCAACCAACTAGATAGATTAAACTAACAAAACTCCACTTTGTTATTTATGCTACCGACTTACAATTTTTCTATCAACTATATCGTGACCTAAACCTTCTACGTTGCTAGAACTAGGGTTTCAAACTTAGATTTTTATGTCGATTAGTATTGTCTAGAACTAGAAGAGTCCTTAACTAAAACATCCTTTTCTGTCTACCTTGCAAAGTTAGATAATGAACTTTTTAGAGACTTGCAAACAACGCACTGAGCATCGTAGCACCTTTAGGAGCCCTATTACTTTTTTTTGCACTTTTAGGAAGCTACAAAAACTAAAAATTTAGCTTTTATTTTAAACCATCGTTCTAACCCTGAGCAACGAAATGTCTTTCTGCCTTCACAAACCTCTAGTATATTTACAACAAAATTATATGTAAACTTCAGTTAGTGGAAAAAAAATCTTCTTGAAAGTTTGACAAAGGCATTTTGTACACCTTGGGTTGCTATTTAACTACATCAAACTGGCTCAACTATGACCAGTGGCTCCAAAAAACCCATTTCCGTTTGTAACCTATTTATCAATTCTCAATTCCGTCAACTCTAGTGAATTATCCATATATAGGAGAGCATGTAGGAATTTTTTGCATTGTATGTTAATCTATCAAAGGGTAGTTTTGGTTGATATTTTCTTAGCCCTCGAGATAAAATTGTTTGTTTTTGAAAATAGACCGAGTAACACCAATGGCTCTGGAAAGCTAGCTGCCAATTGAAACCAATTCTCTTTTATTGAATTCTCTCAGTTCCTATGACTTCTTGTTATATAGAAGAACACGTAGGAATTTACCTGTGGTGTATCGCCAAATAGAAGGCTCATTTTTAATGTGGTTTCTTAGCCTCCGAGCCTAAATTTAGTGTTTTTACAACTAGCAAGAAAAATGTAAAAAAGGAAGTTGTAGCACCCCATACAAGTTAGAAAACTATCATGGAAACTTATTAAAACTTTTAAATAACTGTTTGGAACTCTATCTTGTGACTTTTTGTTTGAAATTGGAGTTTTGGAAAAATAGTGTTTCTCTCTCTTCCCTACATCTCTCTCTCTCCTTAATTAAGAAATGAAGTGAAATGAATATGTGTTTCTAACCCTATCTTTTAGAGTGCAAATTAATATTATGATGTAAATGGAAAAATAAGAATGCAATTATGCTAGATTTAGGTGGACGTCATCCCAATGATTTATTGCTTATTTCATTCTCACATGGTTTTATTGTAACACACCAAAAAATACCAACACAAGGACAACACAGTGAAATACAGGATAACTTTTTTTTTTGACTTGCTTTGACTCAACACGACACAACATGTCGTCACAAGGTTACAACCAACACTAGGAAACCACTTGTTACGGGAGAGACCACAAGGTCATCACAGAAACGTTCACACCTATCAAGGACAATGTACTCTTCTTTTGACAAGACAACATGGAAGTCCAATCCACATGACTCAGTCACAGCTAGGGCATCCCATGAGGAATTTCTTGTTAAATTTTCTTGTTTACTAAAGTGTCTCTTAATTCTTAACTTATGTTCTTATAAAATTTCAAGTAATGACTCACACAATTCTTTTCTCAAGGAAGAACTTATTTCTTTTCAACTGTTTGACTAAATAACTTAAGGCCAAGCTTTCTAAACTAGGATCATCAATTTGATGTCCAAATCTTTCTTATTCATTTGATTTTAGAACATTTTCCATTTTTTTACAAGGTTAATTAATCTTATTCAAGCCACTGTCACATGTTCCACACCTTTGTTGCACAGGTGAAGGCATAAGTTCCGATTGAGGAAAGTACCGCTTAGGGTTCATAACAATAACCTTCTTGTTTAAGGATCAAATTTTGACCTTGCTTAAGAAATATCACCATGAATTAAGGCATGGGTTAACAGAACAGGACAACAGAATTTAGCTTCAGGGTCACATTGTTTACTATCAGTCTTTCATTGAGGTTAAGAGTTTATCAAGATTGGTTAAATGTTCCATCTAGACTTTACTTTATTAAGTTTGACAAAGGAGAACATTTCAAACGATAGAGAGCTATTTAAGGTTTTATTAATCAATTTCCCTCCTACTCAATAAATCCTATCATCTTCTAAAATCTAACCATTGATTTCAACATGAGATCATTTAAGGTTTCACCAAAAAAAATAGTGTTTATTAGTTTAGCTCAGGGGAAAAACAAGTAATCATATTTTGTTACAAAAGATAGATTCCTCTTGATTGTTCTAGGTCTCAAAGGTTTCAAGTGGATCACATCTACATTAATAGGCTCATAAACATAAATTATCATTTAAATTTTATAAGGAATATCCAGTCCACTTTATAGTGCTTACAAGCTCATTACTACTATTCCTTAGTAGGATTTACAACTCAACATTTTAACTCAAGAGCAAAGTTTGACAATTACAACAACAATATTCTATAATGCATCTACTAGGCACTGACCCTTCTTCTAAAATGTCCAAAGACCCTTTTCAAATTTTATAACATAATACACATTCGTACGAAGGAACATCATAACCAAGGTTTATGCAATAATCTACAAGTCTTTCCATCATCTAACCACGTAAGCCATCTGCAAAAATTAATAACCTGAGTCAGTTCGCGAGAACTGAGCAAGATAAGACTATACATAGCAAAAATAAGCTACTAGCTAACAATACCAAGAAAGGAAACATTCTATTTTAGGAAATGGATCAAAGTTCTAACCTCTAACAACCTTTTGAAACAAAATGTAATTTTCAACATACCAACTAAGAAGAAAACCATAAGTTTTAGTTATGAAAAATACCTCTAAAACTACAAAAGTTTGACAACCAAATACGCAAGACTATGAAATTTAAATGATTAGACACAAGAGTTGAGAGTATTAGGATTTCAATCATATAATCCCGTAGATTACGTGATTGAAATCTAAAGTGTAACCCATCAATCCACATTCTCAAGGTGAAGTCAAAAGATAAAAACCAGACCCGATCTTAGCTTCCAAAAAGAATATAGTTTTGGAATTGTTCTGTAGGGCCGTAGGCCTAATAGGCTAGAAACAAACAACGAGGGTAGCAACAAAGTTCCATCATGTAATCAAAAAGGTTTTAAGGATGAAGATCATATATTCAACCCACAACCATTATATCTTAGGTAATAAGTGACTTCATAGCTAATAAGGATGAGTGGAAATGACGATAAGAATGTCCGGAATAGGCATTGTCTAACAGCCTACCTACTGAACATAACCAGGGCCGGCATAGCAAAAAGCCTCATTAATACCCAAGTTGAGTAGGCAATCTAGCATTCTAAACACATCCTTGCAATTTTCATAATACTTTAGATTTGTAATCCTCCCGTTCTAGAGGAACATAGCCATGAATCTAGACTTGGTTGAAATTTTCTGACATCAACTCACTTCCTAATATCATAAACGATGTATACAAAGGAAAAGGTCTCTCAACTCTCGTTAATTTACATCTCATCACTAAGTTTATGGTAACCTATGTAGAGATTAAACACATAATATACCATTGAAGATAGATATCCTCCAATAACGAACTTCTATAACGATGTAATTACAATTATTACATTCGACACATAAACAAACTATTCCATAGCTTCTTTTCCCTTTTTGACAACAAAATATATTCACGATGTTCCATCACAATCATTCTAAATTTGCAATGAAAGGTCACTCATCAAGAAGGAAGTACAAAACAAGTTTGACTAAATTAAGGAACTTCATGTTACCTTAAGCAGTTGATGAAAACCTTAACTTTCACGAACCATGAAAGATATTACCTTACTCCATCAAGGCATTATGTCTACACTTTTTTAAATCGATCACACAAGGAATCATCAACATACCATATCTTAACACCATAAAGGTCATTAATTTTATCAAATTTTACTCATAGAAAGAGTAGAATCAAAATGGGGTTCTATCAATAATTTATGCCCTTCTATCAACCCAGGACGTATTTTCGGCCCAAAACTTCCTTCTTAACAAGCATATATATTGAACTTATAATTTCCAAAAGCCCTAATAATTTGCACAATACACGAAGTGCATAATCATGCTTATCATAAAAATAATAATAATAATTTAACTATATGTTTTCCTCTAGGGCAACAACATAATAGGAAACCAATACTAGTCAACGCTGCAACGTTCTAGGGGCGATTACATACCCAGGTTCACAAAAGAAACAACGACATTTTTACAGAAGGAAGTAACTTTAAAATTATATAAATATATATATATATATATTTCATATGATCAATCAAAGCATACAATGAGAACCTTTGTTTGTTTTATATATAAAAATGGGTTGATCACGTCAACAAGAACAACCAACAGAGGCAAATCTAGAAGTAACAAACTATTGACCATATATTGAACACAAATCCACAAAATCACAGATTTAAACCAATTTCTAGAAAGAAAAAGTTTCATTTCAAGAGGTTTATTAGATACTAGAATATTATGTATATGGTTAGTCTATCTTGCCTGTTTTAACGCATCCAGCAGGGACTGCTACAGCCACACGCCCTCCGCTTTATCCTCTGCTTCACTGGTCTTTTCTTGCAATATACCACACCAGGATTTGTTTTTGAAGGCACGACTAGAAGGATGCAATAGGTGGCTGTCCAAACACTAGATTGCTTCAATGCAGCTACTTTGGGGGTGAGAGTCGAACTGCTTACCACTCAGTCCGAGAGCACTTGCGCTAGAAAGCTACACACCGACCATGGTTTGAAGCTCGGACATAGGACATAATGATTACATCACTCCTGGCTCTGAAAGGCATCTACCATATTGATACACAACCTTTTCCTTCATCAGATTTGGGGACAGCATCAAACTCTCGGTGTAAACATTGCAGCTGTAGCTTGTAAGGTGTGATAATTCCGACAGCACCCTTTATGCCTGCCAACATAGTGACTCGTTGAAGATGCTCATATAATTGCAAGGCAAATTGTGCTTGATGAATATTCTGACATGATACAGATCCACGCCTAAAACATTCTCTTCCATGCGTTACAGCGTAAAAAAAGTAAAGTCTCAAAAGAGAATCCTTGCAATAATTTTCATCCAGTCTCCTGGTAACTCTCTCACTGTCACAAGGTCGATTTTGGAGAAACAAAACTCAGTAAATGATTTGAGTCTGAAAAATATCCTGCTACCTTCATCTCCCCAGACATTTTCTCCAACATTGCATAGATCTCCTGTGCCCGCGGGTGTGATCCGTGTCCTTGAAGGAGAATCCCGAATTCGAGGGTGTAGTCGATACAGAGCAAATAACATCACAGTTGGACGAGAACAACCCAAACATTGAAAACTCACACTGAGCCATGGAAAGGTTGAGCATAGCAACAAAGTGTATCCGAAAAAGATCAAACTGGGAGTACAAGCTCGAAGAAATCTCCTACAACAAAGGCAGGTAAGAGATTTGCACAGAAAAACCACGACTTGCAAATGATACAGAGCTCCCAGCATAACACAACACCAGATGCAACAGATAGCTTGATAAAAGGCCAAATATTTGCAAATGCATTCATTGAGTATCCTGTCCATGACTATGGACACCACCTAGATGGAAGTGACTTTCCAAAATGAAAAGGCAAGACAACTCAACTAAAAATTTACCTCATTTTTCTGCTACAGCTACAAGATCTTGGAAAGACATAAGTGAAATAGTGGGAACAAGCAATTTCAATGTCTTAATCAATATGAAAACTCCTCGAAATAAAAGATAAAGAGTAGGAAAACGAAGTTAAAAAAAACCCCTCATAGAATGCAAGCCTACAGCTGGAGGATGAGCAGATCGTAGAAACAAGAAAAGACATGCACACCAGTCCTCTCCCTCTTCATGGACACACTTGAATCTTCCCGACTCAGGCATAGCTCAAAAAAAAAACCAACTTCAAACACAAGAAACACTAACCAAAGGGCCTACACGCATGGGCAGAGCAGAAGGAAAAAGGCACGTGAGGAAGGAGAGATTGGATTCGCGTGTATAGGAGAAGGGACAATCTGCAAGATTTTGTAAAAACTGATCTCCACTGTGGTCGCATGTAACCAGAACACCAGGATCAACACCAATGGTTCCCCATTCTAAACACGACCTGTCCGCTGGAACTCGTTGCAAAAACAGCCTGCGACTCCATTGAACTGCCTGTATAGCACGATTTGAGAAACCAAACCCTCTCACACAACACCAGGGTGACAGACCTTCATTTCACCATCAACGAATCCACTGTCCAGAACATGCTGAAGCAATTCATCTGTTTCAGCATTTGATGGAGTGCAAAACAAGCATACGCGGTTTTGGGCAGGAACAACAGGTAAACCACGTGATAGCAGGTGGAGTCAACAGAAGATTTGTAGATCCAAAAATTTAATAAAAGGAGATGCGCCCCACACTCCACCGACTCCCACTATCCCACGCAACCAGGAAAGACACCTCCCAACCACCACACGCGGTCCAAGGAAGAAAACGTGGCAGCCAGTACAGTTGGCCAAGGTGGCAGGTAGAAAAAAAAGAAAGAGGCTCCAATGTCCAGTGGGGCATTACATTTACGAGATGCTAATAACATGGAAAAATGACGTGGTTGTAGTTCATTGAATATTATTTTTATTTGTGTATGTTAATGGAAATAAATTTACATATATTGTTATCTTATAGTAAAGACTTATTAGTAAAATTTGGTAATACGAATGATATGTTAGTTTTATCGGTGTTTTAGGAAATAAGCATTTAACTATAGGTGTTCTTTTGATTCAGATTTACATATGGTAAAAACAGGGTTGCATTTATATGTTAATTAAAATTGTAGAATATAGTTCAACATTTGGCAAAGTATTGAAATGTTTATTAGTGAAGTTTTGTAATATTCTAAAAGGCTAGCGTTAAAGGAAATGATCATCTAAACATGGGTGTTATTTTGATCCCATGTTTTGTATTGTAAAAGTTGGATATGTAGTGCCCACTTCCCTTCGACACATTTTGATATTGATGATGGCACTGTTGATTATACTTATAGACATTATTGTAGCTTTTAATTTGGCATGATGTTAGATGTTAGAGATCATGGACTGTTGTTTATTTTTTCTTCATATATGGTGCATGTGGTATTGGAGACATTTTATACTCATTGTATTATGCTGATTGACATGGTTATATGTATATATGTATTTGGACATGTGTAATTTCATCATATTGATTAGAGGTCTAGAAAATTGAAATAATCTTGTGATCATATGGTTATGGATGAAATTATAAATGATATTGTTGCTTTCTTAGATGATGTTTTGATTTATATATATAGATGATTTGGAGTTATATTTTATATTTATTTTTGGATGTTTTGATACAGACACGAGGCTGAAGAGATATTTGTCTTTTGTAGGTAAACATGTCACAAAAAACATCGGGGGATTAGAGACCAAGCACATTGGAATTCTAGATGAATTCAACGAGGGTCACCATGGCAACATGTATTTGTTATTTGTGTATGTTTATATTTTTGTTAGGGGTTCTAATGGGGGGGATCACCTTTGAATGTAACCAACGGGTTCTGCGTATTCTTTTATTTAGTTTCCTTTATTTAAATTTAATATGTGGTTTTTAGTGATGTCTTTTCCCCTTTATTATTTATTTTATTTGTTTCTAGATTAGTGAGTAATCATGTTGTTAAATAAATTAAAATGGGTCATAAGAATAGTTTTATTAGATCTGATGGCTCTTGGATTATGTGGTGTAAGTTATGTGTAAGTAACTTTGAGTGTGAAACACTCCACCTTTCTATTTGAGATTCAGATCTATCATTAGGGGATGAATTTGGAGGCATGTGGGACAAGTTAAACTTGTCCCACACCTCTTAAATTTTTACACCAACCATACCTATTGGGTTGGGAGGTCAAAATTAGTCCTTATTATGTACTTTAGGAAGGAAAATCATAGGTTTTTATTGCTCCTTTTTGTATAAAATTAATTTCAGTCCTTGGGGTGTGGAGTTGGATTGTGTGTGTAAGTAAAAAGGTCATTTATTCACCCACATTTTTAATTGTGCTTTGTACTTTGAAGTTGAATTGTGAGGTGGAATTGAGGTTGAGTGATGTGGAATCGCACATGGATCCAAATCATCCTCCTCTCTCCCTTTTATATTTATTTGAATTCTTTTTTTGTTTTAGGGGTTACTTCATGTTGGTTTGGTGCTCTTACAATTGGAGAGAGTTAGAGGATTTTGAATGGTTGTGGATTTGTTAGTGATTTGGTACTATTTTGGATTTGAGGAAGCTTGTTGTTAAACTTGTGGATCAAGCTCTATGATGGAGATGTAGGAGCTTGACTCTTGTAAAATGGTTTAATTTTTGTATTATGCTTATGTGAATGTTTTGAATGTTTGGTATGCTTGTTCATATGTTGGGTAGATTGCCTAGCGTTGGTGTGGCAGAAGACTATGGGGATATTTTTTAATGAGGCATAAGAGTTGTGGGGAGGTACAAGATTTATTTGTGAAGGGAGTTTGGATTGGGTGTTCCACATTGGACATGAGATATCTTGCATTTCTTACTTTTGGGGGAGGACATAATAGAATGAGGGGGCATAAAAGGTACTTGGGGGAGGCATAAGAGTATGTAGGGGTTTGAGATAAAAAAAAAATTTCTTCTGGTTTTAAGGTGGTCACCCATTCCCCATTGGGAGGTATAAGTAGTTTCCCCCATAGATCTTTCTCTTTTGGACTTTGTGTGATTAGGCATTTTATATTTTGTTACTGTCCTTCTTGTGACTATAACTACATTTTATTTGGGACTGTGATATGACTATGAAATATGTTTTGTGTTGTGGAATCTTGTCTTGTTGTCATTAGTTGAATCCATTTCTGATTGTAATGTGGTTGGGGCTTAGGGGCCAATGAGGAGGATGACTTCTCCTCTTCATTGAAATTCTTGGTTGGGTGCAGAGCGTTGCCTCTCCCTCTATTTGTTGTGACCAAATAAAACATGTTGGATCTCTTGTTGTTATTCTTGGAGTTTTGTATAAAGACAAAATTTTGTAGTTCTCCCTATGCCCCTTATGGTAAAATTTCCCACTTCAAGTGGAGACCTTGTAATAATATTTGAAGTGAAAAGATACTGTGTTTGGATATGAAGGTTTTATATATATGTGAAAAGGAATGAGAAAGATTTATTTAGCATATTTTGGCAAACATAAAAGAAGTGTAAAAGGAATTATTTCATTTAATTGAATGTTTATTCACTTTTCATCAAATGGTGTTACTCTTGTTTAAAACTTGTTGTTGTAAATAGATTGGAAACTCTTTGTTGAAGGCTGGAAATCCCTGTGTTACAATTATTTCATTCCTCTGTATTATTTGATTGGCATGTTTTGAAAATAGAATTGCATTCATGCTTTTCACGTATTGAAGGAGAGTTAAACATTGTAAAATTTGAATAAATGAAATTAAATGTTTAGAGTATGGTAAATGAAGGAGATCAATTCTAACTTGTAAACACATAAATTTCATTTAGACTCACAGTAATACCTACAAATAAATATTAGAAAAACATATAGAGAACCCTACTATAATGAAAGACAGTATAAAATATTAAAATAAACTAAGGATGATCAAAACACATTCCAAAATAGTTTGTATTGCCCTTGCAATTTACACAGTTCATCTTTAATCGAGAAAGAGGTAAAATAATGCAATTTCACATAAAAGAAAGGAAATTCACTTTGAACACTTAACCATTAATATTTTATCCTTGCAATCTATTTAAAATCCTCCAAGTGTAACTCTCATGTCTTTTTGGCATGTTAAAGAATAAATAATGTTAGATGAATCAAGTTTGGTAGTTGAAAAGGTTTAATTCACGTTTTAATAGTAGGAAAGACTTTTTTTTTCAAATTCACCCACTTAAATTTGCCAAAAATGAATTTTGATCTTTCCTATGCAAAGAGGAGTTTGATCCCTTTCCAAAAAGTCCTAATTTGTGAAAATATGATCTTCTAGTCACAATTTATTGCCTTCTGAAACTTTTACTTCGTTTGGTTTCAAAAAAAGAAGAAGAAATTGTTTGTAAATCAGATCCGCGGGCCTGAAAATTACATAGGGCACTTTTTGCAAAAATGCAAAAAGTCACAAGTTCTCCCATAGATCTGCGAGCTCTATTTTTCCTTTTGGATAATAATAATAATAATAATAATATACTTCCGCGGGTTTGCGGGCCCACACTTTATACTTTACATTTTTGAAAATTTGGCACAAAATCTTAAGTCTCCCCACTGATCCGCTTCCCCACCTATCATTGTGAGTCTGACACATGGCTTCTTCAGGAATTGGTAGAAGCGCAAATGGTTTTAGACCTTATCAGTTTTAAAAAAAATTGGCAAAAATTCCTAAGTCACCCCACCGGTTTGCCTTTCCATAGGTCATTGTTGGACTAACATGTGGCATCGCTAAGCGTCGACAGAGGCGCGGGTTGTTTTTAACCTTCATATTTTTGTAACATAAATGCCAACATTTCTAATTTTTCCACGATGGTATGCCTCCCCATTTGAAACTTTTTACATGACACGTGGCGTCCCTGGGCATCAATGGAGGCACGGCTCATTTTAAAACCTTATAAAACAAATAGCTTGTATTTCTTTACTCTTTATGGGGTGCCATAAGAGTGTGGGGAGGCATAAGAGCATGAGAGGTATAAGGGGTACTTAGGGATGGCATAAGGACATGTAGGGGTTTTGAAATGATATATATATATATATACATATATATATATATACATATATATATATTGGCAGGTTTATTTTAAGGAGGACACCCATTTCCCCAATGGGACGTATAAACAACTTCCCCAATAGGTCTTGCTCCTTTGGCTTATGCATGATCAAGCCTGCGTATTGTTTGATGTTCTTCATGTGGTTGTAAATTGTAGTATGTGTTTGGACTATGTTCTATTTGTGAAAAATATTTTTGTATTGTGGAAGCCTGTTTGTTTCCATGAGTTGAAATACATTTCTTATTTCTTTTTGGTTGGGGCTCAGGGTCTAATGAGGAGGATGATTTATCCTCTTCATTGGAATTCTTGGTTGGGTGGAGAGCATTGCCTCTCCTCATTTTTTGTTGTGATCAAAAGATATATGGTGGATCTTCTTTTTGTTGTTTTGGAGTTGAGGATGAAGAAAAATTTCACAGACCCCTTGGGGTTTCCTTCTTGTAAAAATTTCCCACTTCCAGCTGAAGGAATTGTAATATTATTTATGGTGGAAAGTTGCTCTATTTTGGACATGGAATCTACATTCAAATGTGAAAGATATATATTTTGTAAGATTTATTTGATGAATGAAAAAGGAATTTAAAAAATAATTATTAGAGTTCAATAGAAGTTGTTTTAATTACCAAAAATGGTATGGTTTTCATTTCAAATCTGTGTCTGAAATATATTGTGAAACCTCTATTTGAAAATTGAAAAAAAAATACGTATGAAAAAATATTACATTTCTCTGTTTCATTGAAAATGCATGATTTTAAAGTAGAACTACATTTCGGGTATTCACATATTGTATAAAGTAAATTTAAATTTTGTAAATTATATTTGAATGAATTTAAATATGTAGAGGATGTTAAAGAAAACTAGATCCATTCGGGTTTAAGTATGATTCTACTTTTGATTCATCATAAAATTGCATACATTTATCAAAAAATTTACAGAGTACTCTATAACTTGAAAGACAAATTGAAATAATAATGTAAGATAAGGAAGATAAAAATGATTTTCAAATAGTTGAATTCCTCAAGAAAATTAATCAGACTTCAATTAATCAAAGTTAGATAAAAAAAACTCATACATTTTACTAAAAAAGGGGGAAACTCATTTTGAAATTCAATCCATCAATTTAACCCTACAAAATCCATTCTATCCTTTCCAAGTGTAATCCTCCATGTAAGTTTGGCATGTTGACGAAGAAAGAATGGTGGATTGAATTAATTATGTTAAGTTAAAAAGTACAATTCACGCTTTAATGGAAAGAAAGACGTTTTTATCAAATTATCCCACTTAAGTTTGTCAAAAATGAATTTTTATGGTTCCTATGCAAATAGGAGTTCGATCCCTTTCTAAAAAGTGCTCTTTTGCCCAAATCCGAGCTTCCAGTCGAAAGTTATGGCCTTCTGAAGTTTTTTTCTACTTCACTAGTTTTAAATATAAGAGAGGGATGTTTTTGTAACTTGGACCTGCGGGCCAAAAAATTTTCTTGTGGATTTTTTTGTTTGCAAAAAAAAAGTCACAAATTCCTCCATGACCCTAGAACCCCACTAGTTCACTTTTGGGAAAATACACCTTCCCGGGCCCACACCTTTAGGCATCAGGAAAAAGGGTGAGAAATATTAAGTCTACCTGCTGGTCCGCTTCCCCACCTGTCACTGTGGATCTGACATGTGGCATCTTTAGGCATCATTAGAGGCGTGGATGTTTTTAGACCTTATCACCCTGGGAAAAATATTGGAAAATATTCCTAAGTTTCCCATCGGCCCGCCTTCAAGTGGGTCACTGTTGGACCGACACGTGGCTTCACTTGGCATCGGTGGAGGTATGAGTTGTTTTTAGCATTCACTCTTTTTTAACACAAAACCCAATCTTCCTAGCTTTTCCCCGACAATCCACTTCCCCACTTGTGATTTTTTTTGGGTAGGACACATAGCGCCCCTGGGCGTTGATAGAGGCATGGGGGTTTTCGAACCTTTTTTCCCCTTCAAAAAAAAGGAGTTAAAATCTAATTTACCTTTGACAACCCACTTTCTCGTGTGGGCTTAACAACGTGTCACGTGTCCCTTGCGATTTAGGGAAAAAATTATTTCCCAGGCCAACAGGCCTGCCTTTAGGGAAAAAAATTCTTCTCGGGACTTGCAGGCCTGCGTTTAGGGAAAATTGTCTTCCCAGGGCCCACTAGCCTACTATTAGGGAAAATTTTCTTCTCTAGGCCCACCGGCCCACCTTGGCCCACCTTTGGGAAAATTTTCCTTTCTAGGTCTGCTGGCCTGTAACTTAAGAAATATGAGGAATTAGGAGGATTTATTTATATCATTAGAAAGGGGAAGAAATTTCTTATGTAATGGAAATATTTTCAAGAATCTTTAAGTGCATTAATTTTGTGAAAAATCAGGTTGAAGTCAAAAGATGAGTCTTAGAGTAGGTAAGTGGGAAATTACTCCTTTTTAACTTAAATTTTTAATTCTAAAGCATGGGTTGAAATTTTTAAGGGTCACGTTAGGGGATAAGGGAATGTTCTCCTATCCCATGCAAATAGAAACCTTGTTTATTATTTAGACCTAGTGGAATTAAATACCCAAGGTATTTAATTCCTTTGGACCTTTGACCCTCTATAATTAATTAAGGAATATTTAACTATAATTAGATTTCTTATTCTCATTAATTTTTTAAAATGTATCCAATGTATGTTTCAATGAGAAAATTTCATTTAGTAAATTATAATTGACTTTGAATCCTTGTTGTGTCAACTAATGCTTGCATCCTAGTAGTGGTCATGCTTTTCAAGAAAAAATAAATTATTCCATGGGTATTAGATCCATGGGTTCAAAGCTTGGACCCTTGGGCACACTAGAAAACTTGAGACCAGAATATTAAACCTAGCACACTTTTAAAACTAGAAAACAACTTTTTTTAGAATTTGCATATTTTAGTAAACATGGAAAACTGAATAAAACCTAGGATTATGAACTAACTCTCGCTTGGGTATGTGCAGGAGGAGCGAACAAGACAAGGTGTCCTTTCACATATATCTAGACTTCCCACCTCTAGATCATGTTGTAGTAGCCATCCTACCCCATATTTTACAGATTCTTCAGGATGTTAGTATCACTTTATGAGGAGGGTCCATAGGAGGATAGTGAACCAAACATGATGGGGATCCATTTGTTGAGGCTCATGCATCTCCTCGACACAGTGAGGAGCATAGAGGAGAGAAATTCCATGTGGAGTTAGGAAGAGAAGATTCACCGCTGAGGGGACAGGGAGACCGAACTTCTACACACAACTATAGGTCTTAGAGCCTTAGGCTTAGGGATGAGCATGTAGAGAGGCCTATGGGTCACCAGACTATAGCTACAGACCATATCAAGGAGATCTTGAAGCTACGATCATCTCATTATTCTGGTGAAACAGGTGGATTTCAGGTAGAAGCCTAGTTACTGAGCTTGAGTGGGTGCTTCAAGCTCTGCCCTTATACTAGCAACATGAAGGCTTGTGTTGCAATCCATCTTCTGAGGGATGAAGCTGATGTTTAGTGGAGGAATGAGGAGCAGAAACTCCACATTGATTCAGATACGGTTACCTAGGAGCACCTCGAGGAGTGGTTCAAGAGTAGGTACTTATCATGGAGGTTCATTCAATAAAGGATAGATGAGTTTCATGACCTCTAACAGACATATTTGATAGTATTTGAGTATGAGATTCAATTGTTGGATCTATTCTAGTATGTTAAATGCATGCAGGATAAAAAAGTACAGATCCACAAGTTCATCTGGGGCCGTAACCTAGACATTAGAGGTGCGGTGCGTATCCATTATCCATAGACATTAGTAGAGGCCATAGAGAAGGCCTATATAGTAGAGGAGACTTAGGGAAAGACACAGAAGGCCAGAGGCCAAGTCAAGAGCCGTATCCAACAGATGCAAGAAAAGAGATTGAGGGGGTCATCTCCTCCTCCTCATAGAGGATAGGGTTCATCACATTTATCTTTTAGACCATAACAATAGTATTCTCACCCATCGTATAGACCCCCATAGAGATTTGATGCACAAACGGGTGGGAGTATAGGGCCTCCTCCTAGGGGTACCATTAGGACACAGGGTGAACTGAGAGCTAAGTCATCAGGAGCTCGATAGCAAAGACCTCAGAAGTCCATAACCAAATCATTAGGATCCACAACACATACCTCCAGAGTACTGGCTGGACCTACTACTCAAGGGACATGATCAGTTGGTTGTTATGGTTGTGGTGTTTTCGAACATGTTTGGAGAGACTTCCCTCATTACCCTAGTAATAAGGGTAAGACACAAATCTCAGAGCCTATTGTTAGTGACATGGGACGTGGTCATCAGATCTATGTAGTGGTCAAGAACTATTAAGATGAGAACCAGAGTACCGTGATTGAGACGAATGGTAGCATTGGTGGTGTTCCTACCACCATTATATTTGATTATGGTTCTTCTGATTCTTTTATTACATCATCTTTGGGAGAGTGATGTAATATGGTGGAAGTTAGGCAGGGTCTTAGTCAGGATGGTGAGATGGTTTATGGAGCCAATATCTCTATAGATTCCTTAGTTAAGGAATACATAGTGGATTTGGGACCCTTCACCACTACCTCAGATCTTCGTATCCTTTCGTTGGGTTCCTATGGAGTCATCTTTGGCATGGACAGGTTGTTTGCACATAGATTTAAAGTGGATTGTTACCATAATAGTATATCATTTGTATATGATCTAGGAGTTGAGTCAGTGATAGTAGGGGTTAGGAGATCCATTTCCATTCACACCATCTCTGCTATGTAGCTTAAGCGGTGTGTACGATGGGGTTGTCAGATGTATGTGGTCATAGTTAGTGACACATTAGAGGATGAGTCAAGTAGACCATCACTTGATGACTATCCCATCTTGAGAGAGTTTTATTATGTCTTTCCAGGGGAGCTACTGGGTTACCACCCCCATGTGAGATATATTTCAACATAGATTTGGTTTTGGGAGTAGAGCCTATCTCACGAGAACCTTATCGGATGACCACCCCTGAGCTCTGTGAGCTCAAGTTGCAGCTAGAGGGTCTGTTGGAGAAATTCCTAATCCATCCTAGTATATCCCCTTGGGGTGCACCAGTGATATTTGTAAAGAAGAAGGAGAGATCTTTGTGGTTGTGTATTGATTACTGCCAGCTGAACAAAGTAATGATCATGAATTGTTACCCCCTTCCGTGCATGGATGATTTGTTTGATCAAATGAAGGGGGAAACATTTTTCTCTAAGATATACCTTAAGTCAGGTTATCATCAGCTGAGAACTACAGAGGTAGACATTCATAAGACCACCTTCTATATGAGATATGGCCACTACGAGTTCACCGTGGTGCCTTTTGGTTTGATGAATGCCCCCGCAGTGTTTATAAGCTTGATGAATGGACTATTTAGGACATTATTAGATTGCTTCATGATCATCTTCCTTGATGAAATTTTGATTTACTCACGTATGTGTGAGGAGCATGAGGGGCACCTTCGCTAGGTTCTTTAGTGTCTTCGTGAGTAGTAGCTTTACAGAAACCTAGAGAAGTGTGTGTTCTTTAAGACAGAGGTGCAATATTTCAGCCGCATCATTTATGGGGAAGCTATCGCAGTCAATCCTTCCAATATTTGAGCTATTAAGGATTGGCCAACACCCACTAGTGTGACAAAGGTGCACAGCGTCAGGGATTTAGTAGGTTATTACAGGAGATTTGTTTAGGACTTCTCTTGGATTGCACACCCCATCACTTCCCTTCAGCGGAAAGGGAATAATTTTGTTTGGTAAGATAGATATGAGCAAGAATTTAGGACACTGAAGGAATGCCTCACGACAACACCTATTCTTGAAGTTTCAGATCCGTAGGAAGAGTTTTTCATATGCACAGATGCTTCTTTTGTAGGAGTTGGATTTGTGTTGATGTAGGAGGGCATAGTAGTTCCTTTTGAATCTCACAAACTCAAGGATTATGAGGTCAATTATTTGACTAATGATCTTGACCTTGTGGCATTTGTGCACTCCTTGGTTCAATGAAGAAACTTCCTTCTTGGCTGGAGACTCACACTCAAAATTGATCACTTGAGTCTTCACTACCTCTTCACGTATCCCAATCTCAATGATCATCAGCGGCATGAGATGGAGTTGCTTTGTAAGTGTGAAATGGAGATTAAACATGTGAAGGGGAAAGAGAATGTGGTTACAGATGATCTCAGTAATAGGAGACATGTGGCTATGGCCACTACAATGAGCACACATTTACGGAGTATGATTCTACAACAGCTTCCTCAAAATAGTTTCTACATTACTGCTGAAGGAGAGATCGAGTCTTAGAGACCGCTTGAGGGGAAGCTTGATGGGTTTTCATTACTAGCAATTGGCCTTCTCACGCATAGAGGAAAGATTTATGTTCCCAGAGACAAATGCTTGAGGAAGAACATCTTGAAAGAGGTACATCGTGCACCCTATTCATCCCATCCAAGAGTGAAGAAGATGCACATCACCTTGAGATAGTTGTATCACTGAAGGGGACT